>CM017798.1:561360-636481 GCA_008086715.1 Sitobion miscanthi
AGTGCATTGGCCGCTACATGCACCGCGTGATGGGCACCTGCAAAACAATTTTTATCATAGTAAAATTTATAATGTATAAAATGTATTTCTCGACGGTCACGGTAAAAATATTTAGAGATGTGAGTTAAGGTGGGTTTCCACTTCATACGTGTACGTTTACGTCCATATATTGACCGGATACGTTTGCTATGAACGGTCTCACAAACGTTTCCCATCGGTCAATATGGGTTAGATCGGTTAGGATTGGTAACATATAAGTTACCACATATATTCTTGTGTTATCGATTAAGAGCTGTGTACACGTGAAAAGTTGAGATGGATCCGACTACATGGTATCATGGTCAAGCCACCTTTATAGTATGTATTACACATGGTATAAAATTGTTTTATATACCTAGGTTATAATATTATAATATACATAATATTGTATAAAAAAATATTATTTAATATTAATGTAAAATCTATTTGATATTTAAAAATATAATTTACTAATTATATATTTTGTTTGTCAAAAGGGCATTGTGCCGTTCATGAAATATAAAATAATAAAAATTTATAATCACAGGATAATTTATTAAAAAAAAAAACCACTTTAACCATTATAATGGTAACACTATTATACAGTATTTATATTTTATTATCGTAATTTATATCATAACATATCATAAGTATTTATAATCAATGATATAACTACTAATATGATTATTGGTTAATATGATTAAGAATAACAATTAACAAAATGTTTAATAGGATGTCAGCGCACCATTAATTGTTTTCTCTCTCTGGCCCACGCACAGCATAGACAAAACGCATTTACGCAGAATCGTTTTTTTTATGTTTTTAAGTAATCTCGGAGTAAAATTACCCGTTACAAAAAAGACAGAAAATAATATTTTTGAAGGAATGACATATCGATTTGTCTAATTATTGTTTCAAAACAATTTAAACATCATTCAACATTTTTTTGTTTATTTTGAAAGTCTAATAACAATAAGATATAAAATCGATATGTCATTCCCTCTAAAATATTATTCTCTATCTTTTTTTTTGTGGTGGATGATTTTACTTTAAGATTACTTGACGGCGAATCGCTCTGTACATAGAACAGAAGTGGTGTTGTTTAATAACATTGTTTCGCAATGAATTAAAAATGAAAAGCTCACGAGCGGACTACGGTGTCGGATGAAACGACATGAAAATCTGATTATCACATTTAAACGCGTGAGTGGGTAACCCACCTACGCTATGTTATTGTTTTTCTACCACGCACACCTCATTTCTGTATTATGCAAGTACTTATACCTACCATTGTTGTCGTATGGTATAATATTTATTGTATTATTTAATCGCACACACGCGAATCGCGGTCGTCACGAGCACAGTGCGGTACATAGGTACACCGTGCAGGTGTGGATCGGAGGGGATTGTACACGGAGCTTAGCACCCCCTCCCCCCACTCTCCACCAATCCGTGGGGATTTTCATTTTTAAACCTTTAATTATTCGCAGTGTCGTAAAATAACAATGAGTATTTGACATAAAAAAAAAAAATTGTTTTTTATTCTCATTAGTGTGGGGTCGCGGATTTCGATGCTCTAGAAAATAAAAAAATAAAATGAGCTGCACAAATTTCGTTACAAAGCTTAATAAAATGCGCTAAACAAATTATGCAATGAATGTATTGGTCGGCCGGTCCAATGAGGCTAGCTAGTCGATGAGGGGATACGCTTTTTTTTTCAAACTGTTATTTACGAGCGATTATTATAGTTATTACAAATTACATATTGTACCCACCTCTAGTTCCAACACAAGACAACAAGCCACAACTATATTATGTACGTTGACAATAATATGTTTTATTTAACACTTAAGACGTAGGTATGATAGTAGGTACCTCTAAATTTTAATTTTAGTTCATATTCACAGTCGTTAGTTTTCTAAACTAAATAATAAACATATTAACCGTATAACCTCAAAACTTAATTATGTTTAGAAAATTTAAACGGAAAAAAAAATTCTGAGTTAAGGTAGGTACATCTCTAAGCCTGGTTATTGGCAATGGTTGTTTTGTGTCTTGATAAGCTTTCTCCCACGTCAACGTAGAACAAGAGCGAACGTAATACAAAATAGAAATATGAGTGAAATACATTTTATTTTTTTTTAACAAATTCAAGCTAAGATTTAATTAAATTTATTGTATGCTTATAAAATATACAAAAAACTCCAAGAATGCAAAATAGAACTTTCATTTTTTAATTCTCTGCAGGTGTATGCAATTCATTTTGTGCTCGGAAAACAATGTATTAAAATATTTAGAAAAAATTGAAATTTTCATTAAAATCCGCGCCTTACTCATTATTAAAGAGCTGACTTCAATGAACACTAATTAAGTTTGATATATAATATTCTCTATAAGATGTTAAAATACGGTTTATAATATTATGCACTAAAATCGCAATTATATGCTTAAAACTATTAAAAATAAAAATATAATATATATGGATTTCCTTCTCCGTTCCTTTCGATAAAAAAAATTAAAAATCGGGCGACGTGGTGACACTCAGGTAGACATTTGGAACAACTCTGTGACAAAAATATTAAACAGTGTCGTCACAAAATTGGAACATAAAAAAGGTCTGTTCTTTTATATATTATAAGGATAGATTAGCTTTGTTTTTTAATTTTTCAAGAACTTTATACTTATTTTTTTACTAACAAAAGTGGTCGTAAAACCTTCAGCAGACTATCAGGTACAACAGTAAAAAATCTTAGTCAAATCGGTTTAGTAGTTTTCTCGGTTAACGCGGTCGTAGAAAATCCCTTATAATTTCATATAATATAGTATAGATATAGATTATTCATTATAATCTTTAAAGTGAGTTAATATTATAATTTTTTATTCGTCCATGAACAAAGCGCTTGAAATTAAAATACCATTTTTAGCGGTTTTTCGTAATTTGTCGGTAGCTTTTCACGTATAGATATTGAGAAAATCGAAAAATGACCTCCCTAAAGTACCGTCTCGATTCAATCTACTAAAAGATAAGATACTGTATATTGATATCAAAGCACTCCTTCTGGCAGAAATTTCGTATACAGGATAAAAAAAACAAAAATAATAAACACCATTGTAATATCTCGCTCCGCTCAGAATCTAAAATATGCAAACGCATAAACATCCGCACTCGTTATTGTTAATAGGTGTAACGTGATCGCTTTTCTCGCATAGCACCTCGTAATAAAAAGCACATCCATTTATGTTCATCCCCCAGCAGGTGTGTACCAGCGTGTAAACAATTGCGCAATATACACGAGACAATTGGCCCGAAACGTTATTCGATTCGGCTCGGCCGCCACGAAATGAAGTCAGTACGTGCACAGCGTGTGTGTGCGTGTGTCTGTGTGTTTGTGTGGGTTTAGGTGTGTGTGTGTGTGTGTGTGTAGTCGAATAGTCGCGTTTATAGAGGTAGTTTAGAGTTCTCGCGAGCACGAAATCAGAAATATACTAATAAAATAGCGAAGCGATATTGTGCGAATAAATAGTGTCGACGCAATAATAGGCAACGGCCGTGATGTCCGGTTTTCCGGTTTTACTGCGAGACGTGCGAATTCGCGTACACAGGAGGTATACCTATACCTACCTATGATATATATATATATTATATTATCTTATATTGTTATATCGCGCGAGACGTCTCGATCACGTCGTCGACTAAGGCGACGACGACGTTTTAATATCGTTTCGTTTGTATAATAATGTGCCGAAACGAACACGCACAAACGCCATAAACCGATGCGGGGACGCTATACATATTATATAATAGTGAGATAGGCAGAGATAAGGGAAAAGAGATTATAGTGATAAAGAGAGAGAGAGAGAGAGTGAGAGACGTTTCGCGAGAGCTTCTGGCGCAGGTGGATAAAATCCGGCTTGGCCAAACGGTCGCTGGCAGTATTATATAGTAATTTGGTCAGAATTTTCATTCCCGCAGCAGTGAATGCGCGCGAGTTTATATTATTATTTTGATTATTATTTTATAAATGACGTGCAGTTTACAGAGAGCCGAAATTAAAAATAGAGCGAACTTTCCATTACATGTAGTATATTATATATATTTTTTTTCGGAAGTGAATAACAATGGATAACAATGGGACGGGGCAAAATCGTGCACCCCTCTCACCAACCGCCCCTGCCGCCGAAGACACGATCTTATACAATTTCCGTGGTATCTCGCCCGCAATACTGAACTTTTCTTTTTCTTTAGATTTACTTCAAGTTTCAACGCATCAGAACGCGAGTGGACGCGAAAAGCGACGTTTTTATTAAACAACCGAAACAAAAATAAATGGCAGTTTAAAAAAAGGGAAAAGATCGGTAACCGCTCTGCTGTACAGTAGCCTAGACGTGTCTATATAAAGTATAGCTCGTCTTTGAATATAAGTCACTTAGATTGTATAATTTTTGATTACTTTACGCCAGACGGCAATGATCACGAAGTTTGGTAAAATGAACAAGTCACATAAAATGTTATAATGTGAAGTGATGTACGCGGTACCTATATGTATAAACAACGGAATCCCGACAACAGAGTGAACGAAAATAGGCGAAAACAAAATGAGCGAAAATCTGTCATTTAGGTACGGCTTGAGATATTTTATACTGTGTAGTATCATGCATAATATTATATAAACATAAAAATCATTAATATTAAAAATATTAATTAGGTTAAGACGGTTAAGTAAACATGAACCTATGTAATGTGTAACAAAATTTAGTCTTAGTCATTAAATTTTAGCAGATATGTAGCAAAATAAAAACTAAATTCATCGATGATATTATTTAAACGATAGGAGTAGGGGCGGGAACGTTTTGAATTCATCGGTTTCGGTTCCGGTACTGGTTCTCTGAAAATAAAATAACTGTTCCGGTTCGGTTCTGAAAAAATATAAAGTTATCGGTTCTAAATAACTCCGGTACCGGTTCCAGATAATTTTGGTACCGAAAAATATGGTAATTTTAAATACCTATCCGGAATGCTGCTTTAATTTTTAGCACGAGGAATATTAGAAAACTCATATGATCATACGTAGTTTATACACAAAACAGTAATACAATTAAATGATGAGCCAAATTAGTACCATGATGATAAATAAAACCATTTTATTTTTGAACCTAAAAGAACCTATTTAATTAAAAACTACAGTTCGGTTCTGGTACTTTATTTATTAAAATAAAGGTTTCTGTTCCAATTTCGGTTCTTAATATTTTAAAGGTTCCGATTCCAGACCCATTTCTTTTAGGCTCGGTTCCAGTCCCTGGAGTAGATCAATGCAGACTTGGGTAAAATACTTTTAAAAAGTATTTAGAATGGTTTCTTGAATATTTGTGAGAATTAGTATTCGAAATATGTATTCGAATTCTTCATAAAAATAGTATTCCGAATAAAGTATTTAAAATACGTTTTTGTTTTAAAATGTTGAACCATCGATACTTTTCTTCACGAATGTTTGAAATTAGCGCCAACATTATATTGTATATTGTTGTATAATTTAATAATTTTAAATATAATATATAATTTTTGGTTTTGATACTTGATGTGAATACTACTGTAAAAATTTCCAGAAAAACCAGGAAAACAATATTATTTAATAATATTTTTTCTTATGTAGGGATAAAATACTTAAAAAAAAAATTCTAAATAGTTATTCAAAATACGTCTGGGAAAATTATTTTAAGAGTATTCCGAGTACTTTATTAGGACCACTCAAGACTGGACAAATGTGGTTTCTCCGGCGGTGTCTATGACACTGTTGGGCAAAACAGTAATAATGTGTCACATTTTAATATTAGTGTGTTTGTTCAAATAAAATTAAAATTTAATTAGTAGTGTACGTGTACCCACGTCAGAAACGATCGGCGTATACGACAACTTAATATCTGTGTCCTACAACTATGTGAAACTATTCAGTGAAATATTTTGGAATTCGAATCCTTAGTCCGCGATAACGATTTGATAATAATATAATATAATAATACATGTATATGGTGATTATTATTAATAATATGATTATGTTATTAATATATTATATTATTACCTTCGTACCTAGGTCAAATCTGTCACACCATAAAGTTTTTCGGAATAATGTAATTGAAATACATTAATTGGGAAACAGTATTTTAAAGTTATTCCATGAAAAGTATTCAGAATACCAACCAAGTATGCAATATTGGCTTTGAAGTAACCCATGACTGAATAACATAATACGTCTAAACTGGTCGAATTATTGATTTGTATATTATGGTGAGTTTATTGGATAGTGATTTCAAAAGTGGTCTTAGAATCGTATTGTTTCCCTAATAATATTATAACTAGTTTATTACTATTATTACATTCAGTTATTCTGTAGTTATATTATAGATACCTATAATGTCATGTTAGTATGGATGTGTATGATATTGTATCAATACACTTTGGTTATAGTATTTTACTATATTCATATATACCTATACAGTATACACAATACAATACGGTGACACGGTGTATCAGTTATCTGCGATGTAAGCGAGCGCTGTAAAAAATTAATAAAAAAAATCTTTTTACTTTATTGTTAAAAGTGTTTGTTTTCCTTCAAAACAGTAAAAAAACTTTTAAGAATATTCTAAAAATATTATTTCGCGATGACATACTTAATATTAAAATCAAAAGAAAATAATTTACTTAAACGGATCATTTTGTACAATAATTTATTGTTTGTCTAAATATCGCGGACAAAAATAAATACATATTATAGGTAGTGACAATATTATATTGTCCATGCGACGTGCGTAAATTATTTAAGATAACTTTTTTTGATATTCAAAATCGTCATACGCAGATAGATAAATGACGAATTGTGGCTTGTTGTGGCGCGGTGGCAGCATCAGTCACACAACGTGATTGAGAGTAAGTACCAGCCACAGCCACTAGTTCCCAGATGGGTGGTAAAAACCTTGCCACACAAACACGTGCTGCTAATCAACCGTTTCAAACACACCGACCATTCCAACCTTACTAACCGTGCCAACCCTGCCAACCCTGCCAACCTCTAATACAAGAGCTAAAAGCCATAGTTGCCCAATTTAAAAAAAAAGAAAAAAAAGCGGGTAAGTGGATGTCGCCCTGCTGTGCAGTAGGTTACAAGTGGGTCTATGTATAATGGATTGTATTAAACTTGAATTCAATGATATAATATCAAGAAAAACGATTTTGAGCGGAGACGGTTTGTCAGTCTGGATTTTTCATATTGTTATTATTTATTAGGTAGCCCGCTGTAAGTTGAGCTATTATTATTTTTTATTAGTTGCTATGCTGATAAACAAAGAGTTAGAAATTAAAAACCCATTTTTAGCTGTTTTTCGTAATTTGTCGGTAGTTTTTCCCGTGGCATTAGACAACTATTGAAAAATTCGAAAAATGACCTCTTTGAGGTACCATCAAGATCCAATTTTCTAAAAGATAAGGTACCAATATATTATTGTGTTGAAGTCGAAGCACTCCTCCTGCTAGAAATATTGTATACGGGTAAAAAAAATAAAAAAATAAACAGCATTGTAAGACCACCGTGACTTCCTCGATCCGCTCAGAGTCTAAAAAAAATGTTTGAATTTTTCAACCAACCCGTACGTGAGTATTAAACGTGATATATTATATAATAAAAGTTCGATGAACACGCGGGTCGCACGTAAAGCCGCGAACACGATAACATAATTTCGTAACAACCCAATCGTACATTTTACTATATGTATAGGTAAGAGTTATTATGCGGAAAAATGAATTTTATGATACGTATAATATTATATACAGATACGAAAATGTTATTTACCTACTCGCGTAGTAGTAGTCGTGTATAATACGTCATGTACCTACACACGTATATTTGTACAACCCATAGGTAGCCTGGTATATTATACTATACCGATGTAGGTATAATAGCTATATTATCGTGTTGTGCACACGAGCTGTCAAAAAACTAATAACCTTTTCACTCAGCGCGGAATCTCTATATACACCTACCCACGTGTATTTTATATAATATTATATGTTACATCCTAAAAGTAACAACTTACTACATGTGTTACACAGATATATAGGTACCCACATGAAGCGCGTGTACGGGAAATCCTTATTATATTATTATTTACATTGGATGTTATAATAATAATATGTTTACTGGATATTCGACTGTAGTAGAGACTGTCAAATAGAGTTCACGTTACTCTATACTTGTCAAAAGTATAGGTACCACCTACATTCGAAATGTCTTTCAAATTATTATATTTTCCAATACATTTCATAAACATATTTTAATTGGGTATAATATTTTGTACAACTCTTTCAATAACAATATAGTTACCTACTTGTCTAGATAATATTATAAGACGGTTGCTCGGAATCGGAAAAAAGTAGCAAAAAAGAAACGAGTCGTTATATTATAGACCGTACCGACATGTACCGACCGTATTTGTTTTTAAATTTTATATTTTCCAATACTCATAATAATTAAACAATACATTTGAAAACATATTTTAATTGGGTATGTAACTTGTAGAATAATATAGTTACTTATCTATATATGCGATGGACGCTCAAATCGGAAAAAATTACTTACCAAGGTATTTTTAAAAAGAAATGAGTCGTTGTAGACGGTACCGACTGTATTTTTTTTAAATTTTATATTTTCCAATACGCATAGTTAATAAACATACAAATAAAAAAAAAATTTCAAAAACATATATTGATTGGGTATAATATATGAAACTTGTACAATAATATAGTTACTTATTTATATATGCAACAGTTGCTCAGAATCGGGAAAAAGTACCAAAGTATTTAAAAGAAAGGAGTTCTTATAAGTCTATATATATAGACGCACAATGGTTTGAAACGTTATTTTAGGCGCTCAAAAGTCCTATTTCTAAATAAATTTTGAAAAAAAAAATTATTTTATTTTGGTTGTATTTATGATATTAGGAATGGAGTTTTTTACGTCAATAAAGATAATTCATAAAGATAAAATAAATTTATAAAAGGTGGGTAAGTGGATGTCGTTCTGCTGTACAGTAGGTTACAAGTGAGTAACTGTAATGGATGGTGTTAAATTTGAATTCTGAGCGAAAACGGTCAGTCAGCCTATGATATTACCAAGAATATTTGATGATATTATTGTGAATAAACTAATTTATTTATAACCTATTAAGTGGAACTTTGTTTTAAATTGTCAATCCTTAGCTGTAGAAGTTATAAATTTTTAACTACAAAATAATTATTAAATTATAAATTTTATAAATTTTGTCGAAATTTGAACTTTAAGTGCTTTAAAAAAAAATTGTGCCTATGTATTTTTAATATTTTTCAACTGCTATTGTAAAAATATATCAGGAGCCTTGTATTAAATTTTCACACTTTATTTCCCAACAAATAAAATTTTATTGATATTTATAGAAAAAAAAAACTAAAAAAATTGAAAACTGACAATGTCCGAAAACAGCTCAAAAAGAGTCAAATTATTTTCAAAATTTTATCGTGTTTAGAAAATGCTAATATAAACATTTAGTGAAATTTTCATGTATCTACGGTCATTCGTTTTTTAATTACAATAAAATAAGAAAATCGTTACATGAGAAATCGAGTGAATATCAAATGTTGTAAAAATATGAATTTCAAACGCTCATAAAAATTTAATTTGATTTGCTTGTAGACTTTTTTTTTTTTTTTAAAGGTAGATAAACTTATGGGTAATCTTGTATTAAATTTTCAAGCTTTTTTACTCAACAGATAAAATTTTATTGATATTTATAGAAAAAAAAATGGAAACTGAAAATGTCCGTAAATAGCTTAAAATAAGTCAAAATGTTTGGAAAATGTTATGATGTATAGAAAATAAAAATATAAACAACCAGTGAAAATTGCATGTATCTACGGTCATTTGTTTTAAAGTTACAACAAAAACCAAATTCAATTTTGTGAAAAATCGAGTTTGCGTAAAAATTACCGTTTTTCCTTAATTTTTCTTTTATTTTTCTTGGCGCTTTTGAAAATTACTGGGAATTTTAAGTTTTGACCTCCCCAATGCACCAACGATATTCACTTTCTAATCGAAAAAGATACTGAAGTTGAAAATCGAAGCATTATTTCGACTACTTATCGTGTACACAGACACAAAAAAAATAATAATAAAAAAAATATAAAAACACACATCATTGTAAAATCAATACATTCATCGTTCCACTCAGAATCTAAAAACTGGGGAAGTCGTTCTGCTGTACAGTTTAACTATAAGGTGTCTAGATGGGTCGCTGTAACGGATGGGTTTAATTTGAATATAATTGCATAAAATCATTGTATACGAAAAACGATATCGAGCGAAGACGGTCTATAATATTACAAAGTATATTTTATGATATTATTGTTATTAAAGTAATTTATTTTACTATTAGACATTACCTAGTAAAAAGTAATACATCTAGTAGATTGAATTATTTTTCGCAAACAACATTTTTATAGGTACCTACATTATAATAATATACTTTATGTTTCAAGTACCATGAATAATATTTTTAAATTATAACAAAATAACTAAATACACATTATTCTTTGTTTAAATATCCAATTCGGTCCAAATTTTAACTTGAAATATCTTTAAAATAAAACAGTGTTTAATGTTTATAACATATTTTTTAGATTTCTTGGTTACAGTATGAACTATTTACGAAAACCTTGTTTTAAATGTTCAATTCTTAGATGTACCTAGGCATAAAAATTGAAAATGTTATACATTTTAAACCACTTGGTAATTTGTAAATTGTCGAGATTTTGATTAATTTTCTTAAAACTTGAACTTTAAATGATAACAAAAAAAAATTTGTGAATGTATTTATTCTTAATGTATTTCATCTGCTATTATAACAACGTATGAAGAATCTTGTATTAAATTTTCAAATATTAGATATAAAACGAACGGTTTTTATTGACATTTCAAAAAAAAAATTAAAAACGCGGATAAGTGGGTACACACACGTACGCCCGTATCGATCACGGTCGTTCTGGGAAATTTGCATCCCGCACACAACAGTATTTATAAATAATAAAAAGGTGGGCAAGTGGGTGTCGCTCTGCTGTACAGTATTTTACAAGTGGGTCACTGTAATTGTTTGTGTTAAATTTTAATCATAGTATAAAATCATAGTATACGAAAAACGATTTTCAGCTATGACGGTTTGTCAGCCTATAATATGACGAAGTAGTAAGTATATTTGATGATAATATAATTGTGATTAAAGTATTTTATTTTACTATTATAGGCTATTATTAGTACAACAGTAGGTTAAATTCATTTTTGTCAAAAATATTACATTTGAAAATGTCATTGTTTGATTAAAACAAAATAATATACTTTAAAGGTTTCATATACTCACGAATAATATTGACTGTTTTGACATTTTAAATAAATATGATAACCTCATAATATACGAGTCACCGGTAGCTAAAAATCTTAGAGTAACTGCGAGCCTTCCTTGGACTGGTATAGCTTGGCCTCATAAAAAAATCAAGTTTTTTTTATTATTGGCTCTATTTTGCACAGTATTATTCAAAATCTGAAATTGACATGCTTAAAAAATTATGAAATGAACCTCGTAATTCAAAATTTAATTCATCATCTTCTCTCAATTCATTTAATAATCTTGATCCATTTGTAACATTTCTGCTCTGCAAACTTGGGCGAACCCACCATTTTTTTCCGAACTTTGGTATGATTTTTGTACGCATACAACAACGCAAGCGCACAAACGACATCCTCCTCCGATGACATTTTGGCACTAACTTATTTGGTCCAAATTATTGTCTACTGGAAGACAATAGGGAAATAAATGCCGCACCGTGTGGACGCGTATTTGCGGCGCGGAAAAAGCTACTCCGTCCGGACGCGCCTTTATGATTGTTATTATGATTACATATTTATATAAATAAAGTGATATTCATAATATTCGTGTAATCGTGATGCTTACTGGGTCCATTTTCCCTACCGGGGAAACTAAAATATTATAATTAGTGCCCACAGCCCACTTACAACTTACCAATAGAAATGGGTCCCATGTATACATTATAACATCGACCAAGTTATATACCCATTTTTCACACTAAGACGAAGTTATAAAACTGCTATTTTTTTTTCTTCAAAAAACACTGTTTACCTGTAAAAACAGTAAACTGTAAGTGAATTTCTGCTCAAGTAAATAATAAACCATATTAATTACATTTTAATTTAAGTTCGATACAAAAAAAAAATATATAATATGTAATATAATAGAATACACTAATTTTGTAAACAACATTTTGTCTTACTGTTAAAGATATGATGTTTCGATCTGATTGAAAGAAAATGTATCATTATTTATAAATATTAAATACAAAGGCACAACGCCAAATATATTGTGCATGTAGGTAGGTACCTATATTGTTTAGCCGACGACGAATCTTATAATATTATTAATGAATCAATGTTAAATAAATAGATAACAGACTATTAGGTATAGTTTTTAATAAATTATTATACATTATACATTTATACATAAAAACAAAATTCATAATAGGCTACCCTATGGTGCTTAGGCTATGAAGCACGACCAAGATACCGATATAACGTAGCTAATAAGTAATAACTAATATTAATAAATAATAATTATTGAACAATTTAAAATAGTAGTTGTACTGCCTCATTGTACTGCCCCAATTTATAAATTACTTATTATTATAAAAAGAAACAGTCGGTGACCGGTGTTTTCGCATGCCATCACTTTGTCTAATTCTTATCATAATTCATAAAAATGTTAAAGAAAAAATATTTGTTATATTACTTAGGTATTATAATATTATTATAGTAATCATTACAATGTATAATTATATAGTGTAGTGGTCAGGCCCGTCGCTAGGGTAGCAAGCAAGTCATGTGTTGCTTTAGGGCGGCATAACGTTTTAAAGAAATTGAGGCGGCAAATTGTAAATTTGTAATATTAAATTTCCAGAAAGACAGTAATTTAATTATTATTTTGCGTCTTCATTGTTAATTGTTACCGTTTTGCTATCTCGTTATGATAGCGAATGATCACAATGTATGATAAATTAGTATAATAGTGTTACAGTATACTGATATACGCACGTCGAACACTATAACGTGTACAGTACAAACTACAAAGTACAAGTGTATTAGTGTATACGTATAATGTATGTAGATATATCGTTTATGTAGATTGTAGCCCGTGCGGTCATATTAACTATAGATGGTCTTCGATAAAAATAGAACATTATTATTTCCATAAAAATATTCTATTTACTGATAATGAGAAAAAGAATGACTGTCGCCCGTTAATATATTTATTTTTATCTAAAACATTTACCGAATATGATCGTAGTCTTCTATTTTAATAATACCATATTTCATTTTCCAACTATTGGCCGTCGGTGAAGTAACTACGGTCTATGGTCTACGGTCTACGACGACGTTGAAACAAAAAATAATCGGTAATTATTTTATTATATTTTTAAAGGGCTAGAGATATATTTTATTTTATTGATACTTCGTAAATTATATATATTTTTTTAAATTAATAACTCTTGTATAAGCTTCTAGAAGTGTTTAAAATCTTTTTGTCTTCTAAATCTTGTATACTACTATAATTTTTTTTTATTACAGTTTATAACAGTATGTATAATATTACATTCTCGTGTGTTTTGTACTTTTTAAAGTTGTATTTATATTTATGGTTTTGTGTATTTCTAATTTGTAAATCAATACATGTATAAAAAATTTTAATTGTAATATTATTATGCATGTAAATATTTAATTTAGTATCTTAGGAGCAGCATTAAAATTTTCGCTTTAGGGCGGAAAATATCTTACGACGGGCCTAGTAGTGGTGTAGGAATACGGTACACCCGTTATCGATTACGTTCGTATTAATTTTAATGAGCGCGATTCGGTCACGGCCCACGGGGAAATTGGCATCCTGCATACAACAGTATCTATAAATAATAAAATTATAAAAAAAATTATTGTAAATAATATTGTTCTCGTCGTTATTATCGTAACGTATTTCTCGTAACAAATTAATTATAAACTTTCCGAGTAATAATGTAGAAACTATATAATATATTGGTACTCGAGAAAAAAAGAACCAACTCAAATGGTATGCAATAAGTAATAACCCAATATAATATTATATAATTCATAATGATTCGGTCGATGTACAACGTAGGTACCTATATCATATATGTGATTGTAGACATTGTAATCTAGATATTAAATATAATCAGTAGGTACCTATCAGCCATCATGGGAATGTGAGATCTATATCCGTTTGGAAATATGCCCAATAAAATGGGGAAATATATTATAGAATATAAATAACTAAATTCTTAATTCCGATATGAAATTATTGCACAAGTCACTGAGTGGGTACAAAGGTACGGACTACGGACTATATAGTGACTACGGTCTACGGAATCACTCATCACTTACAGTTCACTTCGACGTTGTTTTCGGGGTTTCTGCGTGCTCGCCAACGCTTAATACAAAATTATTGTATTTCAATAAAAATGCACTTGTGTCACTTGTTGTCCGGGCATTCAAGTCGAAATAATGTTGTGTCATGTGTATTGATTTTAAAATTTCAAAAATTTAAAACGTGTTTATAAACGCACCGTAATATAGTTCGCGCGCGATGAGGAAATGTGTGTTCAATATTTGAGTAAAATCGACTAAAATAATAAATAATAATATAATAATTATGAATTATAATGATATTTCTATTATGTATTTATAGAAAGGTACCTACTACCTATGTCAACAGCGTTTGTGGAAAAGAAAGAAGCGGTGGAAATGGAGCTTACAGAATCGACGAGAAAAGAAAATATAAAGGAAGTTTTGGTCGGCTAAAAAATATTGTAGGTAAGATTAATATTTACTATAACTATAACTAATATTCGAATTATTCGATTATACGTAGGCACGTAGCTACGATTTTGTTAGATAGTACGCCCAACAAAATATCTGCGGAATCGCTATACGTTGTAGCCTGTAGGTACCGATATTATGAATCATGATCAACAGATTAATTTTATTTTTGGGTACGAAACCTAGAAGCTAATATTGTAGTAATAATAGTATTGATTATTAAGTAATAAACTTTGAAATTTGAATAATATTAAAATTATGGTAGTGCGTTAATATACACACCGACGTACAATATAACAAAATTAAAAAAATCTCAAATATACATATTACATATTGTAGTGAATCTCACCTCAGAGGCTTTTATTGAAATTTTAATTAAAATGCAAGTTATGAGTAGGTATTTTAAAACTGTAATTATTTTGTACCTACATTTAAAATTTTTATTATAAAATTATCATAATTGTCTTCACTGTTCAAAATTTAAATATCTTAATGATATCTCCGAGATGCCCTAGAATTTAGATAATAATCTTACTTTTAAAATGTAATTTGTATAATTCGTCAATAATAAATTGATAAATTCTATTTAATTTAAAAAATAATAGGTTAAAATGGGTATTGAAATTTGAAAATGTACATTTTACTATGCTGTACATTTGTACTAAAATACGAAAACAATAAAACATACCATTTGCACATATAATACTTTTCAAACATTTCAAACACTATTTTTTATTTATTTTTTTTTTTTTTTTTTTGGTTCAATTTATGTTTTATTCAATCTGTTACATAGTGAACAATAAGAATAACTGATGATACAGAATAAGCTAAGAAAAAAAAAAATAAATAAAAATAAAAGGCAGAATAGACAGATTGCAGAGGCCTCCCAGTGGAGGTACTACGACATGAATAAATTATTTAGGCTAGCAGGTCTCGACACCACTGTCTTTTTAATCTTTTAATTGGATTACCTGGGATAGAAGCAGATGATAGGTCGGAGATTAAGGGATTTGCATGCTGGGCTAGGCGGCTATTGAAGCGTTTGTAGTGTGTTTTCGCTAGTTCTGAGACGTACGGAATTTTGAGGTCGGAGTGGAGAGTGTGATTAGAGACAAAGAATGGTGCTTTTAGAATTGTACGTAATGTTTTCGATTGGAATCTTTGGATGCGGTTGATGTTGGAAATGTTGGCAGTGCCCCAAAGTTGGATCCCATAAGTTATTTATAGTTTATTTATTTATTTATTTATTATGTTATTTAAGACTATATTTTGTTTTGTTAATTGTCTATAGGATATAAGCATATATAAATAGTTAATGGTAATTTAAAAACATTCAGATAATAGGGGGAAAGGTGGTATAATATTTATGCCCCACATCATGTGACTCTAACATAGAAATCGTTTGCATACGTAACAAATCGCAAGTCTTAAAGCTGAAAAAAAAATACAAAAAAATGATACTTGTTCAAATGCTTTATAAGATTATTTTCAAACATTTTCCTTCTCACTTTCGCGGGTTTAGGGCTATCAGCTGTATTAACACTTAACAGGCATAATTAAAAATGTTTTATATTATGGTTCATTTAATTTTTGTTATTATTTATACTGTTCTTCTTGTATACCTATGTTTTATTTTTGTTCATTTAGTTAAAATTTTTAGTTAAATTTGTCATTTTATTTTATGAATTTTCATGTTATTGCCAGTCTTACCTTTACTAATTTATTGCAATGGTATTTTATGCCTATTTGAATTAAATATTCAAAACGGTTTATGGATTTATTACATTCGTCTAAACAATTTAGTTTAATTATGGCGTCTATTTGCTGAACATAAATTACATTTTTCTTAAATGAATATCATTTTAAGTTTTTTTTCGATAACTAGGTAACCCACATATATGTTAGGACGTGGTGAGTAAAATTGGCTATTGTAATGACGATGAAAACTTTCAACGCCATTAGCTATTTATTTTCCAGAATATAAAAAATGTGATTTATTATAGTTGTACGAAGATGAATCTCAATTTTTCAGATCAACAATTTGTATTAACGGGTCTTAAGGTTTTTTGTTGTACGCAAACAAGTTGTCAGTTTTCTGGTATAAAATGTGTAATGTGTCCAAACTAATATCACCGCCCACCAGTCGCAACTGCGGCTATTGGTATTCATATTAATCATGATATTGGTAGGTATTTGGTAAATCATTACTGCCTAATGATAGTATGACCGTCGAACATTTGAAAATCATTGTTCCATTGACTTAATATTTTGCTATAATAATAATATGTTACACTTTCGTCCATGACGTACCTATCAACAATAATATTATATTATTTTGTTCGCCGAACCAGCGAGACGGTGACAATTTTACTTGAACCGTGCGCTACCGATAAACACGATAATATCGCATCACCAGCACCACTTCTCCACTCTGTCCGTGAAAGCCCCCACCCGGCACCCATGGCGAAAAGTCGCGCGAGCTACGGACCGCGATACGTCGCGCGTCGTCGGTCGCGTCGGTCGCGTCGGTCGCGTACTCGTCGTCCGTCCCCGATGGCCCATCGTCTCGCTCGCCACTCTCGTGGATGACTCGTCACTCGTTCGGTCTTGTTGTCGCGGGCGTGCGCCTCGTGTATCGGCATTCCGGCCTTTTTTCTTAAAACCTCGTGGTTTCGCGATTCTCGGCATTCATGGATGCCCGTGTGCGTTGCCTTTTTTTCTTCGCGCCGTGTCCCCCACGCTATTCCGACAAATGCGACGAAAAACAAAACCGTTTGTATTTCGTCGCTTCGCATTGCGACGGAACAGCGTGCTCGGAATAGAGAAATCGTCGGACTCGTTAGTCGCCGCACGACCGATGCGGCGAAATGATTTTCGTGCGGCTTCGTTTTATTTTATCGGACGTTTCGCAAATGTGTTTTAATCGCACATTTGCACATCTCGCGTGCGCGTTTTTTTTAAAGTCTCGTTTAATCCGCGACGTGACATTATAACCGCCATCCGGCAATCGCGCGATATTTCGGGTACCGTTCCTGTCGCCGTCCAACCGTACCTCGTCACGCAGCCGTTCCCGAATCCCGCGGAATCAGACGCCGCCGGCACGCCATTTCAGCCGGTCATGTACGTGACCATGAAGTCATCTCGTGTTCGCGTCGTTGCCAATATCTACTATCTGGTTAGTGTATTATTATTTATATCACGTGTGCAATATTATTTTCAGGGTGTTTAATCATTTATATCGTTACTATAATATTGTAGTCGATCTTACTCGAATATTGAACACACATTTTTTCAATATCAATCATCGCTCGCGAATTTATTATATTACGGCGGGTACGTTTATACAGCTTATAAGCAGTTGGGTTGAGTTATTTTTTTTAAAGATTTTCCGGCTTGCGTCAATTTAAATATGAACATGAAAATACATTTTGGAACAATAACTATTTTTAAATCTTAAACGACAACTTCCCCGTGGATAAGTAGACTTTATCATCGATCTGTAGTCCATACAATTAGGTATTACCATTGATTATAAATACTATTTATAATCAATGGTAATATCGATCGATAAAATTACGATCAGTCGTTATTATATTATTATATTGCTGGGACTTCCAGGATATTACATAATATTATAAAATTGTGGTCAATGTGTATTATAGTACCCCTATCTAGTGCTCATTGACTGTAATATAATTATTAATTGTATCTTATCTAATAATATTATATCATAGTCTGTGGTGGGTATAGCACACCAAAATAAATCTATTTTGTGTTGGTAGATACATCGAATAAAATATAATACCCTCAATATGAATCGCGGAAAAAAAGCCCAGAAATAAAAATAGAAATGTGAACACATATTGTATACTCTACTCCTAATGACCTAATTATTAATCATCATTTATTATATTCCTATAACAAAATATAATAATATATTAATATATTATATATTATAATGAAATTAATTATTAATTGTTAATTGTATAAAATATAGATTGTAAATCAAATAAAAATATAAATACGAACACGATATTATGTATACGTCATAATTTATTGTGTTATAAATTATATAAGTCAAAAAACCATCAGTTTTAGGTTTATACATAAATATATTTAGAGAGCAGATAATAATCATAAACGTCAGTCAATTTTCGACTGTAAAATTACAACAATAATAGCTCGAAAAAGCATAATACAATAATAGTAGGTGCATAAATGCATAATAATATAGTCAATAGTCATAGAATAAAAATAATAATAATAATAATAGTCACAGCAGGTCAGTCAATTTTCAACTGTAATAATATAAATATTTTGTTGGGTTTAGTGTAATACTGTAACATAATAATAATAATAATAATAATTGATATCAATATTCAATAGTCAATAGTTCAATATAGTCAAATAAGTTGTCACTCGTCAGTCGTTTTTAATAAAATAAAATATAAATTACATAAAATAATTCACCAATCAAACATTTAATTACAATATTAAAGTATACATAAAGTTAGTAAAATTAATCCAATTTAATTTGTGTGTTGTATGAAATAGTGCCTAAGAAATTTTCAATTGTTCTTTTTCCTTCATTGTAATCTACGCATAGTCGCTTTAATGTAGTTTGATTTTTTACTGTAAGTTTTCTTTTTTTCACTGGTTGTATAGTTCCTAAATTGTACTGTCTTATTTTGGTATCATCTACAGCAATTTCTAACCTCAGTTTTTCTAACAAAGTCCAAATGAATGGATGGTTATGACCTACTAGATTTGAGAACCTATGATTCCATCCCTCGGTTGTATTGTTCTTTCTATGTTAATCATTCAACGTCGCCTCGTGGACATTCCAGACACTTGGAGGAAACCTTGGTTGAACTTTTTTAAAATTTATTTTGTTGATCGGACAATTTGTTCGCTTGAAAGTGCCATTTACATATGTAGAATCAAAATATTCCACCAAATCTAAGGCAGTATCAGGCATAATAGATTTCAAATATGACATTCCTTGTTCAACATCTGTTAGAGGTAAGAATGCTAAACATTCCGCAGAATTTTGTGAAGTTAGGGTCTTCACGGTATAATTGTTCTAAACCTAAAGCTTGAATTTTTCCAAGCACCCACGTATAATAACTTCTTTGTTAAAGATTTTATACACAGCTTTAATTACAGCCTTTTCAAAATCAAGATGAACATATTTTGGATCTAGGTACAGATTCTGCTCTGCACACTTTTCAACCAATGTTCTAAATACTGTTTTATATGTTTCAAATGTTTTTCTTTGTAATAGGCAATAAATTGCAGTTATGAAGATACTATCTACCTCTACTCTTATGACATAAAATTGTAAAAATAATTTTGGTGCTAGTGAAAAATTACCATCTAAATACCAAGTTTTGGATTTTGATAAATTGTTCATACTTTCTACAGTCCCGAAAATTAGAATAATGATAGTTAAGTATATTATATTTTACTAGTTATTATTAATTATGATTATTAACTGTTATAGTAGTATGTAGTATGTATGTATGTATATTTAATATATCATATTGTGTTCATATTTATAATGATCATTTTCATTATAATATATAATATATTATTATATTTTGTTATAGCCTATAGATACATGGTAATTAGTAGGGAACGGATTGAATGCAAATTGCATTTTTTTCTGAATGTCCGAAAATATTGGTTTCCAAGCAAAAAGTTCATTTCATACATCAAAGAATTAAAAAATGTAACTTTTATTTTGCATTTTTTTGCATTTTTTGGCATTTTAAGACTTAAATGCATTTTTAGAGCATTTTTTGAAATTTTAAGTGCATTTTGTGGTTTTTAAGTAATTTTTTCAACATTTTTTCCACATTCATTCTAAAAAAAAATAAAATACCTAAATGGTAAAAGTAAAACGAATATACCTATCTAAATGGTATACCTATTAAATTTTAAATTTTTTAGGGTAAAAAGAAGATGGACAGAAGATAATTGAAAGTTAATTAATTAAGTTTGTATTGTATTTAAATATTTTTTATTAGATTTTTCATAATAATGTGTTTTTATAAGTTTTAAATTCAAAATTTTGTTTTTATTGAATATAAACCCATTTTTAAAGTTTTTTAGGGCATTTTTTTAGTGCATTTTTTAATGTCAAAGCATTTTTTTAAGGCATTAAATCGTATTTTTTTAAGGCATTTTTCTTGTTTTTTAGAGCATTTAAATCCGTTTCCTAGTAATTAGTAATGGTAAAAATTAAATACATATATATGTACATATTTTTGAATTTTTAATACATACAAATTTGCACTCTAGTAATTACTAATTAGGAGTAGAGTATACATGTGTTCATATTTCTATTTCTCTTTCTGGGCTTTTTTTCCTTGGGCTTTTTTTTCGCCTACCCCTCAACCTAACCTAACCGAACAAATTTGTGCTGTACGCCGCTGTATACTTAAATGCATAAACCACGTGTTGTTATCAAGGTTGGGCAACCTATTTATTTAGGCATGATTAATATGATGTTAA
Source organism: Sitobion miscanthi (assembly GCA_008086715.1). Classification (NCBI taxonomy): domain Eukaryota; kingdom Metazoa; phylum Arthropoda; class Insecta; order Hemiptera; family Aphididae; genus Sitobion; species Sitobion miscanthi. The sequence continues at coordinate 582,867 of CM017798.1, forward strand.
ATAAAAGTACAACTTATTATTAGTATTAGTGTCATTATTAGTATTAATGAGACTGTATGTCTCTATAATGGATGTGTAAACAGAATAACATTTCATTGAACTAAGTATGAGTGGAATTTAAAAAATCGATAATTACTAAATATCTTTTGTTCTTTTACACAATTTTAAAAAATCTATACCTAAGCGGTAATTAAAGAAACACATTTTATCAATTTGTATCAGTATCAATATTAACTTTTAAGAAGTTTAAAATTATTTGTTTAGTCTAAATATTACTATTAACATTGAAGAAGATTGTAATATTCATTTTAGATTCTGAGTGGAACGATGAGTGTATTGATTTTACAATGATGTGTTTTTTTTTATTTTTACTTAACCTTACCCGCCTTTTTTCTCATTATTCTTTCAATTATATATGTAGGAACATCTTATGTTTAAAAAAATTAGTTTGCTTAAACTTTTAAGCCAACTTAACCAATAATTATTGTTCGTGTATAAAATTATGACGGGGGTTCTAATTGATGTGTTTTACTTTTGGCAATTTTAAATAATTTATTTAGTTGAGATAAAAAAAAAAAAAATATTTCCTAGATTGAAAAACTTAAAATAAAAAATACTACACTATAGCAATCAAGGCTGGCATATCGAGTTCAAAAGTTAAAATTAAGTTAAAAAGTTAATTTAATTTTAAACTTTTTAACTTAACTAGTTACTTTTGGCTTTTTATTAACTTAACTGTTGACTTACTAAATTTCTTTTTTAATTAACGTAAAATGAACGAATGAGTTTTTCATTTTAAGAAGTAAGTTAACTATTAGTACTAAAATTTAAAAATAAAATAAAACATTTTAGATTCTGAGCGGAGTGATGAATGTATTGATTTTAAAATGATTTGTGTTTTTATTTAGGGCAGTAAAACTGCTTCGATTTTCTTCAACAGTATCTTGTCTGATGGTAAAGTAAAACTAGTCAATGCATTTGGGAGGGAAAATTTTAAAATTCTCAATAGTTTTCAAAAACGCCGCAAAAAACAACATAAAAACGGGAATTTTTACACAATCGGTTTTCCACAAAATCGATTTTGGTTTTTGGTGTAACTCTAAAACAAATGAACGTATACACATGAAATTTTCACTGGTCATTTATACTAGCATTTTCTATACACGATAAAATTTTCAAAATATTTTGATTTGTTTTGAACTAATTAGGAACATTTTTAGTTTCCAATTGTATTAGTCTTTTTTTCTAAGGATGTCAATAAAACTTTATTTGTTGCGTAAAAAAGCTTGAAAATTGAATACAAGGCTCCTACTATATTGTTACAATAACATTAAAAAATATTAAAAATCCTTTGTCACAGTTTTTATTTATAACCATTCAAAGTTTAAATATTGACAAAATATGGAAAAATCACAAAAATTAACAAATTATTTTGAGTTGAGAATTCATAAAAATTTTTCTTTTTAAATCTAAGATTTGAAAATGTAGGTAATACAAGATTATTCATAAGTTTGTCTTCTTTTATCAAAAAAAAAATGTCTACAAACAAATTAAATTAAATTTTTATGACCGTTTGACGTTTATATTTTTACAAGATTAGATATTCACTCGATTTCTCATGTAGCGGTTTTGTTATTTTATTGTTATTCAAAAGCTAATAACTGTAGATATATGAAAATTTTACTGAATGTTTATTTTTTTTTTTTTTTTGCTATCCACCATAACGTTATGAAAATTATTTGACTCTTTTTGATCGTTAGTTTTAAATTTTTTTAGTTTTCTTTTTATAAATATAATTAATATTTTTTTTATGGGTAAAAATGCGTGAATAATTTTCATAATTTTCATCATTAATACTGTCATCAATTTTGGCGTTCGATGAAGATTCAACGCCCAGCTCTAAAACATAAACATAGTTAATAAATGTCTAAAAATTAAAAATCGAGAAAGTTTACATTCCGATCCCTGATATGGCAAGTGTATAGAAACTAAGAATATAAACATTTTAAAATTTTCATGTATTTATAGTTATTCGTTTTTGAATTACAAAAAAATAAGGAAATTGCTGCATGAGAAACAGTGGACGTAGCAAAAAGCCTAACCTATGGTCATTGGCATACAAAGATTTATAAGATTGACAAATTATTATTATACACTATTAACATTAATATATAGGTATCAGAATAATAGATTATAAGCTATTAATAAGGTTGGTTTTGATCAAAAGGACAATTATAAAAATAAAAATAATTTATCTTTTAATATAATTAACGTTTATTTTATTAAGTTGTTGCCTTTGTTGTTGCATAGAAAAAAAAAATATTCTGGCAATAGCAAAAATCTAGACCCTTTCTTGTTTATTTTATCAAGTTGTTACATTTCTATCCCTCATATATGTAAGGGCATTTTTCTCGTAACGCCTAACCAAATGACGTTGACTAGAAATTTTAGAAATATTTTCATCAACTTTTTTTAGTAGCACCACTCTATTGTTTTCCTTAATTTGGGGCACAAATGGCAAAACGTTTTTTGATGGATACAATTGTAGACTATTTTCTTCGATTAAGCCAGGAAAATATACCGCGGTTTTATTATTCATAACATATTGGAACACTCCAGCCAATATTGGACAATTTTTACCACGGACATCAACTAACCTTTCTTGGGAATGTTACTGAATGCTGTAGAGACTAAACATAAATTTAAAAAAATAAAATAAAAATCTATAAAAACTGCACATCAAAATGTATTATTAAAAACTATGTATTTACATATCTCTACTCTATTTACTAATACTAACGTCACAAGATAATGACTTGCCTGGTACAGCTTCACTGTTATTCCTTAGTGATGGTGCATTAACACTTGTTGTCAATCTTTTACTTCGTTCATTGAACTGCCATCCAAAATATTTTATTTAAGAATATGTATTTATATTTATGTAGTTAAATTTATAATACTTATGTCAAGTGACAATATCCGGGATGATGAAGTATCAATGAAGCTGTTATGACTTAATTCTCTTTCTTTCATAGTTATTTTTCTGTTTATTCAACTGCACCTAAAACATTTTAATAAAGAATATGGATTTATTTAATTTAATAATGCTTATGTTCGATGACTGACCTGATGAAGCACTACTGTCATCACTTGTTGGTGATGCATTAACTCTTGGTGGCATACGTTTTCTTCGGTTTCTTTTTGATTGCTGTAATTAAAAATAAAAAATGATAGAGAAATAATAAATAATTTAATAACAAAAAAAATTACTTTTTTGGAGAATTTTGACTCGAATTTCGATATTTATTTTCTCCAATTACAATGGATAAAGATTCCAGAGTAGATTTTCTTGGTTCAAAGTCTGGTAAGAGACTTCTAGATTTCCAATCTGTTGTCTGCAGCAAATATTTTGGAAACACTTTCTTTTTGCCGATGGTTCAATTTCTAAATTTTTTGCTGTCTTCTGTTCTATATAAAATCTAATAATAAAAATAATAAAACTTATAAAAATTATATTTATACATACTAATATTTATTTATTTATTTATTACTATTATAGGTACATTTAAATTTTTCAATAGGTAGTTATAATATATGATTAATAGTTAAGTATTAGTAAATACAAATATAACCTAATAATGATAGTTAAATATATTATATTTTACTAGTTATTATTATTTATGATTATTAACTGTTATAGTAGTATGTATATTTAATATATCATATTGTGTTCATATTTATAATGATCATTTTCATTATAATATATAATATATTATTATATTTTGTTATAGCCTATAGATACATGGTAATTAGTAATGGTAAAAATTAAATACATATATATGTACATATTTTTGAATTTTTTATACATACAAATCTGCACCCTAGTAATTACTAATTAGGAGTAGAGTATACATGTGTTCACATTTCTATTTCTATTTTTGGGCTTTTTTCCTTGGGCTTTTTTTTCGTGGGCTTTTTTTCCACAATGAATTTATTTTTTTGGACTTTTTCCGCCTACCATTTAAGCCACACACCCGTATACCACCTCCCATGCATTAACATATTGAACGCCGGCAACTGCCTCGTCGAGTGTCGATGTCGAACCTCTAACGGTGGCGGCGCGGCGCAGTATTAAACTCAAACGGCAAGGTTATTATAGCTTATAAATTAAAACGTTACTGGGACGTGATTTCGTGAGCCATTCTCCAGTTCCATGCAAGTTGTATATAAAAAAAAATATAATATAATATATAATTTTTCAATCGCTGATTCAACAATTTGCATAGTATCATTTATGGACGTATTTTTTGTTTCTAATTTTGTAATTGTATGTGCAATAAAACTAAAATTCACTGAGATGAAAATTAAATTATTTTTCAATGTTTCATTTCGCATAATATTTTGAGCTTTTCCATTAGTGGTAGAAGTTTCTGGATCTAATTTTGAAATAATTTCTTGTATTTTCGAAAAAAGTTTTTCAAGATAAATATCTCGAATATAGTTTTTTCGCAATGTGCTTTCATTTGGAATATTTTGACCGGTATATTTTTCCAAAAACATTTTGAAATTAGGATTTTGTAACTTAAATAATGGTATATCTGAACGAATTAGTGCAAGACAAAGGTCAGTATAAAAAATGGACTTACTATTACTAGATGTAGGTATTGACGAGTAAAAGCTTTGTTTAAATTTTTCTTTACGTTGTATGCTTTCTTTATGTTTTCGTGTTGCAATGTGTTGTATAACTAAAGACCGGTGAGCTGTTGATACTGGTTTTTCACACGCGATACACAGTAGAACTTGACCATTGCTTTTAAATGTCTCGTTTGGAAATTCATTAACGTACTGACAAACTTTGGACGAAATAGTTATACTAATTTTTGGCATTTTTGAAATTTGTGTAGGTACGTACGATTACGATTACAGCCAAACACTAACTATAATAACCTACTGCTATCGCCTGTCAACCCGTCTGCTTTCGTAGATACGTACGATTACGATTATAGCCAAACACTAACTATGAAAACCTACTGCAATTGTCTGTCAACCCGTCTGCTATCGATTTTTATTATCAAATAATAAGTTATAAATATACATAATATGCATGCATAATATAATATATAATTAATACAGTATTAGTAGTAAGAGTAATACTAAGTCAAAGTAATTTTTTAAAGTATAATTATGCAATAAATATTACATAATCTTATTTAATCATTTGTTAATAAATCGTAGATATAATGTACCTATTAGTTTAAATAAATTAATAAATACATAGGTAGATACGTAGATATAATTAAATTTTTAGACATTCAATTCGAAGCTAGAAAAATTAAATATTTATAAAAGTAGGTAATCAATAATCATATAAGAAATATTGCGCATTCTTACTCCAAAACCCACTAAACCATTTTACCCCAATATAATTGTCTGCATAAACAGTATTGTAGTATATTTAGTTGTTATCATATTAATATTTTACTATATAGTATTGACGTTTATATAAAAGCAACATCTAACGTGTCGTTATGTAGAACACATTACTACTTCGATACTACTCAAATATTACATAATAAATATAAAATTAGAATAGTGATAAAAAGTGAGTGCATAGCAACCTTGAATACTGAATACATATGGGTACTATGTTCTCTCAAATATGTAAGTATTTAATTAAATGATAAGGAAATTACCAGTTTTGGAATCCCATCATTTTGGAATACGAAAAGTATAGTCATTAAGAGATATCGAAGGATAAATTTGCTACCACAAAAAATACTATATTAGAAAAAAACTAAATCTAAATAGAAAATTTTTGGCAGATAATTATTTTTGCTACTCCAGAATTTTACTTTAGTGACACTCACGATAAGAAAGGTTCTGGATCGAATTCGTCAAACAATGCTTTAGAAACACATTTTCCCTTGAAATTTGCCTGTCTCGTGGCTTGCCACTGTCAAGGTGATTACCCAATAAATTACCTAATAAAAAAATGTTAATGTTTTAATTATACTTAAAATATATGTAATATTAAAAAAAGATTAGGTACCAAATACATTATTATCTAACACATTAATTGATATTATTACTTCAATAAAATATAAAAAAAATATAATAAATCAACCATATAATTTATAGTAAATTGTGGTTATAGTAAACTATGTAAAATGTATTCTAAATTGTATATTTATTTAATAATGCTCCCGTCGAAATAAAATAGTACATTATTAGAGTATGGTTAGGGTTCGAATAATAATAGCAAATATTATATTATTTATGTTAAATCATTACAATAAATAGGAGTAATAAAGATTGTAAAAAGAAAGCAAAAAAAAAAATTATTTTAAAGAATTGTAAAAAGCATGCTCGTTTTAAATTATTAATTAAAAAATGGTTACTAAGTAACAGTTACATTATATAATATAAAAGAAAAAACTATGTACCTACCTTTCATTTTTTTATAACCAAAAGATTTTCATTTGCATTATACATTTTTTGGCTCATAGTAATTACATTATTAAAACTATTATAAATATATTATGCACTACATTTATTTAGGTTATTACTTCGTATAAAATGTATTTTATGTTATATTTTAATTATATTATGTTTAATGCTTCTATTATAATGTGTTGGCTCTCTTCTATCGCTACAATGTTGTTAACCTTTTAGTGATAGGCGAAGCCGTAACAATAATAAAAAAAAAAAAAATGTAGAATTTACCTACTGTAAACCTTACTAGGTACTGTTAATAAATACAATTAATAATAATCATTATAAGATGATTCCTATAATATTGTAAAGCATAGTTGGACCATACTTATAATTTATTTATAGCAAAAATTACTGTTGAATAAAAAATAAAAAAAATAAAAATTTTACCTATTATTAATGTATTGTTCAATAAGTAATGAAGAATAAAAAAAAAGAATACAAAAAAAAGAATACAAAAAAAAGAATACAAAAAAAAGAATACAAAAAAAAGAATACAAAAAAAAGAATTCAAAAAAAGATTAATTATAAGGTGGTTCCTATGCTATAACTTATAATTAATTTATTGCAAACATTTTTGTAAAAAAAAAAACAAAAAAAAAAATTGTAAAGTGGGTATCCTTGTAAAATAGGAATCCTTTCTATTAGAAATTAAGTCATTTTAATTGTATACAAAGTAGTAAAATTAGTAATAAAACAAACATCCTCAATTACAAGCATTTGGTGATAATTTGTGGAACCTTTAAAAATACTGTAAAAAGGCCATTCAACTGTAGAGCATAGACGGATCATACTTATGATTAATTGAAATAATGAAAAAAATACTGTAAAAAAAAAAAAAAAAAAAATAATAAAATTATACTTATTATTAATGTGTTGCAATAAGTTATAAAAAAAAAAAAAACAAAAAAAAAAAAAATAGAAAAAAAAATAATAAGGTGATTCCTATGCTATTCCTATGCTATTAATAATTAAGTAATTTGAATTGTATACATTGTAGAAATTAGTATTGAAGTAATCGCCCTCGACCAATTACCACACCTTCAAAAAGATCATAAATTAATGCCATTCAACTGTTAGATTTTGTTTTTGAAAAGAATTTATCATGAACAATCAAAAGAGAAGAAATGAGCTTGCACAAATTAATAATTAATTTGTGAACATAAGACTACAATCAAAAAACAATTGTACAAAACTGAGTGTTTTGAGTACATCTAAGCTTAATTGAATAACTTCGATGAACTATAAACCGTATCAATACCCAAGGACAATGATTTCATTAATAGTATCAGTAGCTGGACAAACATTTAATGTTAGTATTCAAGAGTGAGAATCATATTTTATTTATTCGTACAGACCAATGTTCCACAATAGTACCTGTTTGGCAAAAATTACAGTGTACTGCAATGGGTATACTTAGTTAATAACATTTGTGTGCTATTGTGTAACAAGTGAATTTAGAACTATAATTATCTGTCATATATTACCAAAAATTACTGGTACTGCTCTTCCAACACAACCTATTGATACTTGGATCAAAATACCACCAGTATATTTCATGTCAACAGTTATTAAAGTCATGACAACAGTTAATAAAGTCCATGAGGGAAGATTACCTTTCAAACAGTTGCCCAGTAACTTTGGTTAATCAAGGCTAAAAATTTTGCAGCACGGTTCTTAAATAACCTTGTAAAGGACTACACAACCAAACGTGTGTCATAAGTTTATGAAAGAGTACCTCGACATAGTAATATAAAACAAATGCGATGCTATGCTTCTCTACATTACCGGTTTATTATTTACTTCATCATGCTGTGTTAATGCAGGACATCCTCCCCACTAAAACATATTAACAATTATTATTTATTACATCATGTCTGTCTCTGAATGGCATCTTGTATAATGGGACCAGAAGATCAGCCACCACTGTGTCAGAGATACAACTTTGATTCTGAAAAACTGACACATGGGACTAAATTGACAAACAGTATAATGAAATACTAAAGTCTAATTGAAATATAAAAAATATCACATCCCACTTTGAGAAAATGCTGTTTAAACTTGTCTGCTACTCTTACTGTCTGATACCATCCACTGCTGATGGAACTTATACTCTCAGACTTGACCAGAATGATATGGACCAATATTAAAAGTTTAACATGACTACCTTGTTACAATTTGTTCAGAGTTGTCCTTAAATCATTGAACCCACCTGTCAAAATGACCAAGCATAAATTTTAGATATACTCAAAAAATATGATCCATTGGTATATATTACATCGATATTGAACAATGGAAATATATTTTTGCAACAATTATAAGCAATGCGGATACTATGCTATCAGCAAACCTTCAAACACTTTGATCTTTATGTTATAAGCGTACTTATTAGTCAGTAGAAACTCTGTATTTCACTTCTAGTTGTACAACGTTGATATTATTATGATGTATCAAACGAGTCCTTTGGATCTTGATATATTTTCAATTAAATGCCACTTATGAAAGGAAAACAGTTGAATGTCGTCATTAATATGAAACCAAATATTATCATCGTGAATTTTTATTAAGTTCAATAACATGAAAATATTATTATTTGTTATTGTTGTGTATTATATAAACTGTAACTGCATTCGCATTTTTTATTGTATTATTTTTAATATTTGGTAATAACTTGGTAGATTAGGTAGGTTTTTTAATGTGCAATAAACTTTTGTAAAACATAATTTGGACTTTGGTCGTACCTAAATTTTTTTTATTAATTTAGTGCAAATATTATTGTTAATATTAATGTTGGTGTCAAATGTGATTTCTTTGGTTTTTAATTTACAAGGTTATTATGTTTTAAACTTGTTTAAAACATTAATTTTAAACATATGCTTACAAAGTTTTATAAATTGACCAAAACTGTATAAAGTCAAATTAAATATTCCTTTTTATTTTTAATATTGTATATTTTTATTGGCTCTTTTATCAAATACAAATAAATAGTTAAATAATAGATATAAAATCATAAATCATTATTTATTTATGTAAACTAAATAAGTAAAACTAACAAATTAAAAAAAAAAAAAATAATAAACTAAAAATATTTAACATTAACAATTCAAATAAAATAATATGTCAAACAATTAGTCTTTATTGGAAAATAAAAGTTCAATAGTAATAAATTGATAAATCGCCACTAGTCTTCAATTTCATAATATTCATAAATATATCACAATATCCAAGTATATTTTATATTTTATTGGTACGGAGTTTTTTTGTTGGGATTTAAATTTAAAAATACAATTTATTTGTTTTGGATTTATAATATCTGGGATTTTATAACGTAAAAAACCTCTGTTAAGAGGTAACTTAAAAACTATGTAAATACCACTGAAACTTTATGAAATATTAGCTAAAGTGCAGAAGTCGCATTTATAGGGCCTTTCTTTGATACCACTAAGAACACTCATGCTACGCTCTCACTATTTATCACTATTATTCTCACTTTTTTTTAAACGCTTTTCGTTGACCTGAAGACAATACTACAAATGACAATACTTGTTTTTTCAAGGTTGCCGTGAATAAAATTTAAAATGTCAACAAAAAAATTAAATATAACAAAATAGTGCACCTACCATTGTTGGATTTTTAATAGTGTACGCCTTTGAGCGGATTTCATTCATTGCATCGTCATATTCAGTCAAGTAAAAGAAGCATCCATTTTCCTGCTCTCTAATTGAAGCTCTTAGTATCCCCGTCCTCGAAAAATCAAAAAATAATAAATGATAATTATTGTAACACGAGAATGTGGACAAACATGATTTTTTTAAATATTCATACACGCGTAGTTATATACTTATGGTTATTAAATAAGAATAATACGCACTCCGCTGTGTTTATTATTTCATCATCGCGGCACTGAGATGTATTGGTGTGTTTGGTTGTGCCAACATTATCTGTAATTCGTACTCCATTTTCTGAATAATTTGTACTGGGAACACAACAATTACAGGCAGTACCGTTGTGTGTATAAATGCAGGCGGTAATCACTATTATAATATTTTCCGATTATATTATGTGTATAAATATATATATATTATTATATATTCTAAGGAGTCTCCCATTTTTCATGTTTGAAATTCAACTTGTTAAACTAATCAAATTTAAAAATGTTAACACAATTTACGCTAGTATAATCATTGTTTTTGAAGCAAATTTATCAGAAAAAAAAAATATATTTTATTAATTACGAATCGACTTATACAATTTAATACTTTTCTATTTATATAACGTATTTAGTATTTAAAAAAAAACAAATTGAGCAGCATAGAATTTGTGACTTTGCAACACACACGCACCTTTGAACGGGTAACATTTATATCTTCGTCGTTTAGGGTCCGATAATAATTATAGACATTATCCTGTTGGCTAACCGAAGTAATTGCAGTAGTCTCTCTAAGGTAGTCTAACCGAATTTGAAATTTAAAAAAAATTATAAAAATAATAACATAATAATAATTATAACAACACTATAGAATGTGAACAAAATATTTATACTAAATATTCAGAATATTAATTAATAAATCCAATTTATTCCTCAATTTTTTTAGTAGTGACAAATATATTAAATATATTAAATATTTTACACAATATCTGTTTATGCACCATACAATAAATGATTGAAAATCTTATAAAATTAAACAAAAATGTATAAAATTGCACCAATATCAGTATGAATTAAACTGTATGTCAGGCGTTGCACGTTGACACATTGATACGCCGCGTCGCATACCCGTATAAAATATTAATATTATTAAATCAGTTTTTATAACAGTAAAAACTTACTACGCGAATATTCGAAAATACGAAAGTATATTTCCATCAATAAAAAATTTTTAAAAAGTACAATTTAGATCCTTAACTAAGCTAAATAACATTTATTTGTATTCAGTTAGTATTTTTTTTTTTTGTATACATTATACACTACACACATAATGTGTTGTTTGTATTTAACTACCAACTATTGTTACATACCTATATCATAAAATTAACATTGAATTTGTAATAAGTAACATTATACATATCTGTAATAATGTAATATATAATAAATATGTATTAACTAAAAAAAATACCCATTTATATATTTATATATATATCGTATACAATGCTATGAGTATTTTTAAACACAATTTTTGATGCAAGAACAGTCTAAATAGTTGTAGTAATCTACACTATACTATATCAGTAGTATGTAATAATTCTATTAATCAGTTTTAGGTCCATTGTTGTTTTCTTTTTCTTTTTCTTTTTCTTTTTCTTATTTTTGATGAAAAGAAAGCAAAAATGTTCACATAGCCTAGTTTCTACCACTTAATAATACATTCAACTGAAGTGTGATTTCATAACTTTTTAAACACTTCATCGCAATGTTTTTAAGGTAAATATCACCAATACCAATACCAATACCAAATTATATAATACACATTTTAAAATTCACCATTTAAATACAGATATATTACACATTATGTTATTGTATCTGTGTATAATCTGTTGTACCTCAGACATAGGCAAGAAACCAACATATTAAAAAAACAAGAAAAAAATTTGAAAAAAAAAAGTTTTATTCATCTGAAAACTATGAAATAAATTAAATACCTATACATGAAATTCAATGAATATTATCCAACTGAAACTTACTATTTTCATCGAACTCGGCCGTGTCGTCTTGGCTGTTCTACAATTCATAAAATTGTTATAATTAGTTTCTTCACAAGCAACTATTATAAATGTATATTAATATACCTACTGCAGCCTCGACCGTCACTATGGAGATCTCCTCGGTTACCTCTTCCATTACGCGATAACGCGAAAGTTTCGTGTGAGAGAGATTGATAGTGAATACAGGTAGTCAGACAGAGACCGTCACGATAAACGCGCCTTTGATAAGTATGTCACAAATAGGCAGCATCAAATTTGTGACTGCAATACACACGTACCTACCTTTAATGGGTGTCATTCGAATGAGATGATCATTTCCTCGTCGTTTTGGGTCCGGTAATAATTATAGCCATTATCATGTTGGCTAATCGATATAATGACAGTCGACGGCCCTGAGGTAGTATAATTAAATTTCGAATTATAAAAAAAAAATTAACATAATAATAATTATAACTTAATTTTATCAAATAAAAATAATACGTACGACATTTATTTCATCATTGCGACACTGAAACGAACTTATATGTTTAGTTGTGCTAAAGTTATCTGTAATTCCTAGTTAATTTTTCGGATAATATTTATTGGTATCATTACAATCACATGTATCGTATTGTTCATGTAACTGCATTTGGGAACATATAAATCACGTTTAGGGCCGTTCTTACAATGTCAGGTAAAGTGTCAGTTAACGCTAACCAACTGACAACAGATTTTATTACCAGCAGAATTCGGCCGGTTAAGTGTTGATTAGTTAACGTATATAAATAATAAAATATATATTATTATATTATTATAAAGTTTCTTCCATTTTCATGTTTGAAATATAACTTTTTCAACTAATAAAATATATTCATGATGGCCCATACGATTTAATACTAAGGGCCGTTCTAACAATGTCCGGTAAAGTGTCGGTTAACGCTAATCAACTAAAACAGATTTTATTACCTGCAGAATTCGGCCGGTTAAGTGTCGATTAACTTTAACCATTCGTAAGAAAAGCCCTAAAAGTTTTCTATTAATATATCGTATTAAGTAATTAAAAAATTTTATATATTTATAATATAATATACATATATAACAAATTAGTGCAGTGCAGAATTTGTGACAAGCAATATAGACGCATCTTTGAACGGGAGTTATTGATCTCCTCGTTGTTTGTGGTCTGATAACAGTCATAACCATTATTCTCCTGGCTAACCGAAGTAATTGCAGTTGAGCACTCTGTGTAAGTCTAATCATATTTGAAATTAAAAAAAAAAAAAATATAATTATTACAACACTATAGAATGAGGATAAACATAATATTTTCGATATTCATATCAGTTATGGTTAAACACGTTTTATAATTTATACAAAATAATACGTACAGTGTTACATTCATCATCGATGTATTGAAGCGAATTTGGATGTTTGCGGGTGTCAATATTATCTGATATGAGTAGTTCATCATCCAAATGATAGTCACCAAAACTGCTACAGGCGGGAAGCTATAAATTACGTTTAGAATATTTTCTGATTGGTTTACGTATAACATGTAACGCAATTACTAATTTCATCAAAAAAATTCGGCGAAGGTGATGATGGCATGAATGTGGAGATGAGGTCTGTGATATGTCTGATGATGTCAAGGGTGGCTGCAGATTTGACGAATATGATGGCACGAATAGTGACGATGCAGACTCGTCAGTCGTCCGGCGATATGGTTTGCAGTCTTATTCGCATTTGCGAATTAAAATTTTTTTCTGGTATTTCGAGAAAATAATTTTATAAACTATATAGGTACTTTTGTAGTAGGTTTTTATGTTTTAAGAATAGCATCATAGTAACATACGTTTTTTCTGATTTTTGAATAGTGGTAGATGGGTTTCATAAATAGTGCACATTTTATAATCAGTTATTAAAGGTTATATTTTCGTTAACCGTGGAAGTTATATCTGATAGGTCTGTTAGAGTTAATGGCGTCTGTGTCGGTATAATGGCAGGGACTTCAGTGTTCTCGATGGCTGTTCTAGAGTCAACGATGGATGTGGTGGAGTAGCGATGGCAGTATTAAAGCTGAGGTGTTGGTGGCTTCAGCGGCCATGTCGACAGAATCTAGCACTTTACTAGCGGTAATTGCTTCAGCATTAGTTGTAAAAATCCATGCGTATATTTCGACGTAATTTTGACCAACCAATAATCAACATAACATCAACGTAGAATAAACGTAATTTTATCACGAAAAATGTACGAATATGAATATACGTGTTGTCAATGAAAAATCCATCTTCTTCAATATATATTATACCGTTGTTATACGAATAATGACTACGTATATACATAAACCAAAGTTATCCTTTTTATAAACATTAGATTATACGTGTTATGTTTACTGGGTATTCTGCTGGACGGTAATTGGGGTATGTCACCCGCCACCCCAATGGATTTTTCTTTAAGTTCTCCACATCGTTTGAGTATAATATCTAGTAAAAAACGTTTGTTGAAAACATTTTTATTTATTAAATTTCTTGGTTATCAATTTTTAGGTAATATTTTTGTAAGCTTGGCCATTTAAATTCTTTTTTAATTTTTTTTTTAAATCCCATTCAAATCATTCTTAAACATCTCATTGATATAGTAGGTAGTGAAGAAACTACAAATTATATTAATACACAGTATTAAGTGTGTTTTCTTAGGATACTCTGTTAAACCTCTATTGTATAATATATTTTTTTTAAGCTCATGATGTTAAAATATAGTTTTTCCACATCTCGTATGTCCAACTAATGTAAGTATGAATCGGTTAAATTGTTTCGAAGATAATAATGTCATTCTAGCTGTTTTGTGCAGCCATAATTCACAGAATCATTTTTCAGGCGTATTCTTTTATTTAATAATTTAATAATAATCCTGATCATTCATGTTGTAATGTATCTGAAAAATTATAACGATCTATAGTTAATCCCACACGACTATTATAATTCTCATATAGCAACAAAAATATATATATTTAATACTCGTGATGATTATGCTATAATTTCCACAGCAGTAAAGTCGATTCGTAAAAGTTTTGATCATACTATAATATTATTAAATCAATAAATATACCTAAATACCTAATATTGTATTATTAAAGTTAATAACAATAATGTAATATGATAGAATTAATAAAGTTTTTATAATAATAAAATATTAATGTTAAATAATTGTATATATTATCCATTTTTATACTCTGGAATATCCTCGGGTACGTTGCGATCTTTTCATTATAGCCCTTCGACACATGGCTGAAGCTGAGTACAGAATCAAGGTTTTCTCTTCTCTTATGCGTTAGTGACACCTGTACAACAAACGAAAGAGTATATGGTTATTTTTATAATTCACTGCAGTGTGCCTGTATAAACGCCGTCATCATAATAGTTTTGTATGATAAAAATAAATACAGTATCAGCTCTTTGTTGATCAAAAACGCCAGACCACCAAGTCCAATGTGGTCTTGTAGATTTTTTCCTACGTTTAAACTGCAGATAATGGGAATACTCATTTCTGCAATATGTTTTCCAGGACCTATACCCGATAGCATAAGTAGCTGTGGAGAATTAATTGGGCCGGCAGTACCTCTTTATGCACCCAATGTAATGTTATTTTTTACGTTTTCGACACTGGACGTTATGTTTGTTATAGAATCAATTTCAAAGCGTGTGACAATCGTGTTGAGGGTCACGTGCATGTTTTTTCGCAGCCAGGCTGGTCTCAAGAATGCCTTTGCCGGTACTGCATTGATTTTCTTTTTCCTCGTCATTTAAACTTTTAATATATTTTTTCAAATTCTTGGTATATCCTAAATCATACATATTGTTGCAATGTATCTGAAACATTTTAACGATCTATAGTTAATCCCACACGTTTATTATAATACTAAAAAAAATATATATACAGTCGGTACCATCTATAATGACGCCGGTCGTAACGACATATGGGGTATACCAACGTTAATTTAATGGTCTCGGCAAAATTCTGTTTATTTATACATACAATATAACTGGTTATAACGTCATTGGACGTAACGACAATATCGGCTAATATGACTTAAAAAATCGGGCCGCAACACACATTTTAATCGTATATAACGACTGTATATTATTATTTTCACAAATGATCGTCTAATATTATCGGTGTAATTACCTTCATAGATAAGGTACCTTCACACATTTATTATATAATATATTAGGTGCTTTCATGCGTAAACGAGATTGCTATCAACAAGATAGAAATATAATACACAAGGTGGTACAAATTGTGAGATATTACCACAAATCTACAAATATTGGTTTTGATATTTTAGTTATATTAGTGTCGCTGAACGTGTGTGTTTCATTAAAACGTTAAAATGAATAAGCGAAAACATTTTTCTGTCGAAGAAAAGCGCATATAATTTTTCGTTTGGAGAATAATGAAAAAAACAGTAATATTGCGAATGAATTTGGTGTAAGTCATTCTACAATATCTACAATATGGAAAAGTCGAGATAAAATAAAACGAGAATTCGAGTGCGAAAGATATAACGTTAAAAAAATACGTGGTAGTGATCATGAAGATATTGATAATGATAAAACAATTTTGAATACCCGAACTTCGAAAATTTTGTAGATATAGACACTGAGGTAGCTATTACAGGAATATTAAGTGACGAGGACATAGTGAGTACAATATCCAAACCAAACGAGGAAGAAGAAGAAGAAATAACTGATGAAGATAAAGATAATTTAACCGTAGACGAAGCGTATAAATCAGTAGAAAATATTGTTAATTTTTCATTACTAAATAATATTGACTTGAATCAAAATTTTAATTCATTAAAAATCACTATACAAAATATGCTATTAGATGATAAATCAAAACAGTTAAAAATACTGACTTCTTAAAATAATTGTGTACTAATTTTTAATTTTGTTATTGATTAGATTAATGTGTTTGAAAAAATTACATATTTATTTAAACAATACATATTTTTAATGTAAATTGATAATAATAATATGTATGCATATTGGCTGTTATTTATGTATGTATGTAAATTATATTAATATATGTACTTATGTACGTAGCTTAAAAATTAATTGTACTAGTAGAATACAAGTGTATAATGTATAAATAAAAAAATCAAATTTGGTTGTAACGACATCTGGTTATAACGACGTATATTTTACGGTCCCTTGACCGTCGTTATAGATGATACGGACTGTATATATTTAATCCTCATGATGATTATGCCACAATTTCCACAGCAGTAAAGTCTATTCGTAGAAGCGTTGATCATATTATAATATTATGATAGAATTAATAAAGTTTATTATAATAATAAAATATTTATATAATAGATCATATAGGTTTTTTCCAACGTTTAAACCGCAAAAAGGGGTATACCCATTTATGAAGATGTTTTTCAGGACCTATGATAGCATAAGTACCTAGCTGTGGAGAATTAATAGGGCCGGCAGTACCTCTTTATGCACCGGAACGTAATGTTATTATTTACATTTTCGATACCGGACGTAATGTTTGTTATAGAATCAATTTCAAAGCGTGTGACAATCGTGTTGAGGGTCACGTGCATGTTTTTTTCGCAGCCTGGCTGGTCTCAAGAATGCCTTCACCGGTACTGCACTGATTTTCTTTTTCCTCGTCATTTAAACTTGTTTATGCTTTAAATCACAAAAAAATCTATTTATCACATACGATAGATACCATTTTTAGTAGAATTTTTAAAAGAACATGTTTTTGAAATTATTTAGTAGTTAAAGTCTTTTGATCTTCGTCCTTGGTACTCTGTTCAATTTTTTCTCCATGCATATTCTTTTATTATTTCTAGTTCTTCGAGGTTGAGGTGTGGTCGGTGTGGATATTTGTGGTTGTGTCAATAACATATTTTCCTGTGTTATCTGGGGTGACAGTCAATTTTCCACTAGGGGAATTTAAAACCCAGTCTGATTCCATAAGTTAGGTAATTAAAAAACGAATGACTGTAGATACTTGAAAATTTCACTGAATGTTTATATTAGCATTTTCTATACACGATAACATTTTGAAAATAATTTGACTCTTTTTGAGCTGTTTACGGACATTTTCAGTTTTCAATTTTTTAATAGTTTTTTTTTCTATAAATATCAATAAAATTGTAAGCGTGAAAATTTAATATAAGGATCCTGATATATCGTTCTAATGGCAGTTGAAAAATATTATAAATACATAGGCACAATTTTTATTTAAAAGTATTTTAAGTTAAAATTTTGACAAAATTTATCAAATTTAAAATTTAATAATTATTTTTAGTAAAAATTAATGAAATATTCAACTTTTATAGCTAAGGATTGAAAATGTAAAACAAGTTTCCACGTAAATAGGTTATATATAAATTACTTTATTCACAATAATATCATCAAATATACTTAGTAACATCATAGTCTGACTGACCGTTTTCGCTCAGAATCGTTTTTCTTATACAATGATATTATATCATTGAATTCAAATTTAACACCATCCATTACAGTGACCCACTTGTAACCTATTGTACAGCAGAGCGACATCCATTTACCCACCTTTTTTAATTTTGAAATACTACAATAAGTTAAATGTCTTCCAATTTGTTTAATTTAGTTATAATTTTTTTTTACCACATAAACAAATTGTAATATTATGTTCAGACATAACTTTGTATTTTTAAATCCAATTATGAAGTAGGTATTCAATATTCATACAATCGTGCTTATTAATTTATAAAACAACGAATAACACAGTACGACTTAGAATCACTAAGAAAAATACATTATTATTTTTTTTTTCAATCAATACTCAATAGCCATTACTGGCTAACTACTATTATTATTATTTATTAAACTAATCGGCAATTTTGAGCCGTTAGGACAGTCGTAATTAGTAGGGGAAAAATTATTTGAGTATTTTTCTGTTTACAAAAATAGATTTTTATTGAAAATTCCGCATAACTATATTATAACAATTAGCAGGCCACCCACAGTCGGACAGATGACGTTGTCGTGTACGTATTTATACTTATGGTGTCGCCGCAGACCAGAGTAGATTATATTATAATATAATAATTAATAATGATAATATGTTTGTATTTTGTAGTTGTATACTTGTATCTACTATAATACGTACATGTAGGATATATATCTTTTTCCATGCCAATAGCATTTCACTGTACTAAACTTGTTAAATGCAACTTATTACTTACCTACTGTCTTAATACTTACATTACGAATGCAGTATAAGGTAGCCATCTGTTGGTATATTCAATATATTTTTCTTATTTAGTTAAGGTCATAAGGAACCTACCCACTATACCCACCATGGCCCATGACCATTGACCACCCACCCAATTATAAGGCGTATCGACGGATACACCTTGAGTATAGGATAGCCGCCACTGCAAAATTGGATATTCACTGGATTTCTCATGTAGCGATTTTGTTATTTAGTTGTAATTCAAAAAGGAATAACTTCAGATACATAAACATTTCACTGAATTTACCTATATATTTTCATTTCATATACACTAAAATTTTGAAAATATTTTGCTCTTTTTGAGTGGTTTACGGACATTGTCAGTTTTAAATGTTTTTCTAGTTTTTTGTCTTTATAGTTGTCGATAAAATTTTATTTGTTGGGTATAAATGCGTGAAAATTTAATACAAGGCTCCTGATATATTGCTACAATGGTAGTTGCAAAATATTAAAAATACATAGGCACAATTTTTTTTTATAAGCATTTAAGGTTGGAATTTTGACAAAATGTATCAAATTTAAAATTTAATACTTAATTATTCTGTAGTTAAAAATGTATTAAATATCTAATTTTTATATCTGAGGATTGAAAATTTGTAACAAGGTTCTGCGTAAGTAGGTAATATTATATAAATTACTTAATTCACAATAATATCATTAAATATATACTTGGTAATATCATAGGCTATCTTCGCTCAGAATCGTTTTTCTTGTACTATGATATTATATCATTGAATTCAAATTTAACAACATTCATTACAGTGACCCACTTGTAACCTTCTGTACAGCAGAGCGACATTTGCCCACTTTTTAATTTCCATTTTAAGAATTTACATGATTTTTTATATAAATTGAATATACTATAACTATATACTGGTAAATAAATAAATAAATGATGTAAATGTATATAGAAAAAAAAAATAATTACGTATAAAAATCATTGTTTTTTCAAATTAAAGATCAGTTTTGTCTGTAAAACTTTTTTACTAGGTAGTATTATCGGTAAACGATAAACGATTTAAAACGGACAACGAAACAGAAACGATAAACGATTATAATTAAATATCGAGTAACTTAAAAAACAATTAAAGATTGAAACATTTCATTTTTAGTTACAGTATAAAATGTTTGTGAGAAACTTTTTTTTTAAATTTTCAATATTTAGATATAACATTTTATGAATTTTTCACTAAAAAATAATTTGCACATTTTTCGTGATTTTCATTTATTTTGTCAACATTTTGTCAAGGTTTTTCGTTTTTTAAATGCAACAAAAATAAAAAATACAGATTAATGATAAATCGTTATTTTACGGGTATTATTATTAACTTTTCGATAAACTTGTTATTTTGTTAAAGTAGGAAAATGTATGAGGTATCTTTTATTAAATTTATTTATTGACATCAAAAAATCTTTTGGATTTACACTCAACTTTTTTTTTTTAATTACACTATTAAGGACCCTCATTACAGCTATTATTGAAGGAGCAACATTTGAGCAATTTCCAATCACGTCTCAACCGCCAGGGATCTATGTGTTAATTGTAAATGATTATTATTTAGTAGTGTGAATGAAGTCAATACGGTCCACTCTTGTACGTCTATGCACGTCTTGCCAATAACTCGATAAAAATATAAAATTCACCATACGAATTTTACGAAAACTTAATTCTTATAAACTGCTTACGTTGCTCATCAAAAACCTCATCGCTTTCCCCACGGGGACTGGTATTAGACGATGATGGTGACTTATCAACAACAGTTACTAAAACAAATTAAAAATTGACTTTAATATTTTAATGTATATATAGAAAATCAATGTTACTTGTTTACGTTGAGCTTAAATAATGTTTTAATTCCATTAATATAAAAATAATTACCATATGACATATCTATATCTTACGATTTTTTTATTTTATAGTTTTTATACGAAATATTATAATATTCCAAGTACATTTAATTTCGTATATTAAATTAAAATAAATGTGAGATATTATAAATTGCGGTCATTTCGACCAAATCGCTACTAATGATAATGTTATTTTTTTTATTATAACGACTAAAATTTCTGGTTAGGTTATTATATTTTTCCTTTATTAGTATTTTTTTTTTACTTATTCTTTTAAATTACTTATACATTCATAATATACAAATTTTAATAAAACTCGTTTATTAGTAAAATCTAATGTTTTTTTACGTTCAAAAAATGATTTCTTCCAAAATATTCTAAGTACATAAACACATTGCATATAATAATTTTTGCTATAATTCCTTCTATCAGGAAAAAATAACATCATAGACTTGGGAAAAATATTTAAGTTTTTATAGCGTTATGTTCAAAAAGTAGATGGGAAAATTACTGTTTATTAGTAAAATCTAATCTTTAGATAATCCAAAATATCGTATTTACAGTGGTTTCTATTTTGAACATAAGTCTATTTACCCTTTAATTTTTACCCAAACTTTATGAAATTATATTTTTCTGATAGACCATTTTATGACGAATAAATACTTATGATATTTGTCGTTGTACTATATTTATTTTATTTTTTTAATTACTACGAACAACAATATTTTGTGACGAACCAAAATAACGTCATTTTCACCCCATAATATTGGTCTTAGGGTTGATAAAAAAGTAGATGGTAAAATTACCGTTTATGAGTAAAATCAATGGTTTTTTTATGTTCAAAAAATGATTTCTTCCAAAACATTTTAAGTACATAAGCACATTGCACATAATAATTTTCGTTATAATTCTACCTATCAGGAAAAAATAACATTATAGACTTGGAAAAAATATTTAAGTTTTTAGAGTGTTATGTTCAAAAAGTAGATGGTAAAATTACCGTTTATGAGTAAAATCAATGGTTTTTTTATGTTCAAATAATGATTTCTTCCAAAATATTTTCAGTACATAAGCACATTGCACATAATAATTTTTGTTATAACTCTACCTATCAGGAAAAAATAACATCATAGACTTGTGAAAAATATTTATGTTTTTAGAGCTATGATCAAAAAAAGGTTGGTAAAACTATGGGATATTTGTAAAATCTACTGTTTTAATATGTTTAGAAAATGAGAACTTCCAAAATATTTTTGCGAATTTGGTTTATTTAATTTCTTGAAGTATTAAAAGTATATACAAAATGTGTTTACAATTGTGTTTACAATTGTGTTTCATTAGTTCTTCTTGAATCGTTGCCTCGTTACTGGTGGGCTGTCTAAAAAAAAATTTAACTTTTGTTAATGTCTATTCTCTAGAACAATATTATATGTTTATAATTTACATCTTTCCCTTCTGGTTCTTTGCCTGGTTACCGGTGGGCTGTCTAAAAAGATATATAACATTAGCTGTTGTACATAGTAAAATAAAATTACAGTCGGTACCATCTATAACGACGCCGGTCGTAACGACATATGGGGTATACCAACGTTAATTTAATGGTCCCGGCAAAATTCTGTTTATTTATACATACAAAATAACTGGTTATAACGTCATTGGACGTAACGACAATATCGGCTAATATGACTTAAAAAATCGGGCCGCAACACACATTTTAATCGTATATAACGACTGTATATTATTATTTTCACAAATGATCGTCTAATATTATCGGTGTAATTACCTCATAGATAAGGTACCTTCACACATTTATTATGTAATATATTAGGTGCTTTCATGCGTAAACGAGATTGCTATCAACAAGATAGAAATATAATACACAAGGTGGTACAAATTGTGAGATATTACCACAAATCTACAAATATTGGTTTTGATATTTTAGTTATATTAGTGTCGCTGAACGTGTGTGTTTCATTAAAACGTTAAAATGAATAAGCGAAAACATTTTTCTGTCGAAGAAAAAGCGCATATAATTTTTCGTTTGGAGAATAATGAAAAAAACAGTAGTATTGCGAATGAATTTGTGTGTAAGTCATTCTACAATATCTACAATATGGAAAAGTCGAGATAAAATAAAACGAGAATTCGAGTGCGAAAGATATAACGTTAAAAAAATACGTGGTAGTGATCATGAAGATATTGATAATGCTTTATTAAAATGGTTTAAAACACAATGAAGTTTCAATATACCGATTAATGGACCGATTCTACAAGAGAAAGCAAACGATTTAGGAAAACTAATGGGTAAAGATTTTTCATGTTCTTCATCGTGGATTCAGCGATTTCGGGTAAGACACAATATTATTTTTTCCAAAGTTAATGGAGAATCTGCCAGTGTAAATATTGAAGAAACAACCAAATGGATGGAGATGGTTTGGCCAAAATTGCGTGAGGGATATGATGATGCTGAAATTTATAATTGTGATGAGACAGGATTATTTTTTAAAATGCTACCCGACAAAACTTTTAAATTTAAAGGCGAGACTTGTTCTGGAGGAAAAATGTCTAAAGAGAGGTTAACCGTACTTGTGTGTGCTAATATGACCGGAACATCAAAAAAGAAACCTTTTGTGATAGGAAAATCAAAGACACCACGTTGTTTTAAAAATGTTAAATCTTTGCCAGTGATTTACGAAGCAAATAAACGTGCATGGATGACATCTGAATTGTGGGATAGATTTTTACGAAAATGGGACAGTGAACTAAAAAGAAAGAGAGAAAAGATTTTACTATTAGTTGATAACTGTCCATCGCATACTAAGTTAAATGATTTGCATTGTATTAAGCTGGTTTTTTTACCCCCAAACTGCACATCAGTATTACAACCAATGGACCAGTGGATTATAAAATCTCTCAAAACAAAATTTAGAAAATTGTTAGTTCTCAAAATGATTGATAATATTGAACACAAAAAAGAAACCAAATTAAATGTCTTGGATGCTATTTTGTTATTAACTCAATCGTGGAGTGAAATAACAGCAGAAATTATAAAAAATTGTTTTTCTCATGCGGGATTTCTCACTACAGTACAAAATTCTTCTACTTTTTTAAACATTCAAGAAAACAATTTTGAATACCCGAACTTCGAAAATTTTGTAGATATAGACATTAAGGTAGCTACTACAGGAATATTAAGTGACGAGGACATAGTGAGTACAATATCCAAACCAAACGAGGAAGAAGAAGAAGAAGAAGAAATAACTGATGAAGATAAAGATAATTTAACCGTAGACGAAGCGTATAAATCAGTAGAAAATATTGTTAATTTTTCATTACTAAATAATATTGACTTGAATCAAAATTTTAATTCATTAAAACTCACTATACAAAATATGCTATTAGATGATAAATCAAAACAGTTAAAAATTACTGACTTCTTAAAATAATGTGTACTAATTTTTATTTTGTTATTGATTAGATTAATTGTGTTTGAAAAAATTACATATTTATTTAAACAATACATATTTTTAATTTAAATTTATAATAAAATAATATGTATGCATATTGGCTGTTATTTATGTATGTATGTAAATTATATTAATATATGTACTTGTGTATGTAGTTTAAAAATTAATTGTACTAGTAAAATACAAGTGTATAATGTATAAATAAATAAATCAAATTTGGTTGTAACGACATCTGGTTATAACGACGTATATTTCACGGTCCCTTGACCGTCGTTATAGATGATACGGACTGTATATCATTTTTATTTAAAGCTTACAACATTCGTCTTCTTCCGGTAGTTCATTACTAGTTTCTGGGCTGGTTGCTAGATGCGGTGTGCCTAAATAGAAATGATTAAATTTAAATGATTACAACATAAAAACTCTTCATTTTATCATAATTTTATCTGCTTAAGAATAATAATATTTAATTTTACATAAAGCTTACAACATTCGACTTTGTTAGGCATATTTTGTTGTTCTACATTACTAGTTTCTTGGCAAGTTAATAGAGGTCTGCCTAAAAAGAAATGATTTAATTTAAATTATAATAAAATAATATGTATGCATATTGGCTGTTATTTATGTATGTATGTAAATTATATTAATATATGTACTTGTGTATGTAGTTTAAAATTAATTGTACTAGTAAAATACAAGTGTATAATGTATAAATAAATAAATCAAATTGGTTGTAACGACATCTGGTTATAACGACGTATATTTCACGGTCCCTTGACCGTCGTTATAGATGATACGGACTGTATATCATTTTTATTTAAAGCTTACAACATTCGTCTTCTTCCGGTAGTTCATTACTAGTTTCTGGGCTGGTTGCTAGATGCGGTGTGCCTAAATAGAAATGATTAAATTTAAATGATTACAACATAAAAACTCTTCATTTTATCATAATTTTATCTGCTTAAGAATAATAATATTTAATTTTACATAAAGCTTACAACATTCGACTTTGTTAGGCATATTTTGTTGTTCTACATTACTAGTTTCTTGGCAAGTTAATAGAGGTCTGCCTAAAAAGAAATGATTTAATTTAAATTATATGCAGAAAACAATATGAACACAAGTTTATTATACCATTAGCCCATTAATATATAATATTGCTTACAAGATTCTGAATTGCCACGCCTATTCCTATTAGAACCAGTCGCTTCTGCTACAATTGATATTATAATTACCATTTCGTTTAAAACTTGAGTAGATGGTTGAAAAATGTTATTGAATCCAATCGGCCAGTCTGCAGTCATTAAATTAAATTGTGGATACTCATAGAGTGATTTACGATCTCTAAATCCATCGTTGTATTCAGGAAAGACAACCTAAAATTCCCGTATATATCTAATATAATTTGTATTGTGAAAGTACAGAATAAGTAACAAACCGAAAGTAGTGGTTTTTTTCGATTCAACCAATTATTAAAAACATTCGTACGGCTGTCATCTAACTCCATTTTATATATAATTCTACAGATATTTTTTGATAATGTCTGCCGGTGACAATAATTTATAAAATCAACAAAATCTTCAGGATTTACTTCCGAAAATTCCTTATTTTTGTGGTATGCTGTCATTTCCTTTATGACGAGCCCTGTAAGTTTCCGGTGAGATATCATTGCAGTTAAAATTAAAATTATCGTGATGAGTGTTTGTGTACTAATGATATAACAACAGTGGGGTTTATTTATTTATTTATTTCTATAGCGAGAAGAATTTTTTAATAACCAGAATCATATGTTCAAACAACGATTACATCCAAAATATAGTTGTTATAGAGCTATGAACAAAAAAAGGTTGGTAAAACTATATTTTGCATATTTTCATCGTTTTAGCGGGTTATTTATTTCTCAACTAAACTATATAAATTTATATTTTCCTGATAGATAATATCACACTGAATCTTTATATATACAGAACTCACCTTAACCTTATATATTTTTTTAGAAATCACATTTTGAACATAAATATTTGGCATATTTTCATCGTTTTAGCGGGTTATTTTGTGTTTGCACATAAGACTATAAAACTTTTATTTCTTACCTAAACTTTATGAAGTTGTAATTTTCTGATACACCAGGTCATAACAGTTAAGAAAATATATCTTTTGTCATAGTACGATAGATATTTTTTTCCTAAATTACTTCGAAACAATGTATATTGTGATAATCCAAAATATCGTAATTACAGTGGTTTCTTTTTTGAACATAAGTCTATTTACCCTTTAGTTTTTACCCAAACTGTTTGAAATTATATTTTTCTGATAGACCATTTTATGGACGAATAATACTTATGATTTTTGTCATAGTACTATAGTTATTTTATTTTTTAATTACTACGAACAATAATATTTTTTTAAGAACCAAAATAACGTCATTTTCACCCCATAATATGGGTCTTAGGGTTGATAAAAAATTTCCAACGGTAAAATATGAGTAAGAATACTATTCTGAACATTTTTAAAAAAAAAATCAAGTCGATATGTGCAATATTAAAGAAAATAGGTTTTTCTAGATTTTTGTTGGGAGTCCAGGCTGCTTACGTATAGCTGTGAATATGTTATTTCTTAACTCTGCGGACGATATGTAGTATAAAAAACTGTATTTCTCAACTAAACTATATAAATTTATATTTTTCTGATAGATAATGTATATTGTGATAATCCAAAATATCGTAATTACAGTGGTTTCTTTTTTGAACATAAGTCTATTTACCCTTTAATTTTTACCCAAACTGTTTGAAATTATATTTTTCTGATAGACCATTTTATGACGAATAAATACTTATGATTTTTGTCATTATACTATATTTATTTTATTTTTTTAATTACTACGAACAGTAATATTTTGTCACGATCCAAAATTACGTCATTTTCAGCCCATTATTTCGGTCTTAGGGTTGATAAAAATTTTCCAACGGTAAAATATGAGTAAGAATACCATTCTGAACATTTTAAAAAAAAAATCAAGTCGATATGTGCAATATTAAAGAAATTAGGTTTTCATAGATTTTTGTTGAAGTCCAGGCTGCTTACGTATAGCTGTGAATATGTTATTTCTTAACTCTGCGGACGTTATGTAGTATAAAAAACTGTATTTCTCAACTAAACTATATAAATTTATATTTTTCTGATAGATAATGTATATTGTGATAATCCAAAATATCGTAATTACAGTGGTTTCTTTTTTGAACATAAGTCTATTTACCCTTTAGTTTTTACCCAAACTGTTTGAAATTATATTTTTCTGATAGACCATTTTATGACGAATAAATACTTATGATTTTGTCATTATACTATATTTATTTTATTTTTTAATTACTACGAACAATAATATTTTGTCACGATCCAAATTACGTCATTTTCACCCCATTATTTCGTCTTAGGGTGATAAAAATTTCCAACGGTAAAATATGAGTAAGAATACCATTCTCAACATTTTAAAAAAAAAATCAAGTCGATATGTGCAATATTAAAGAAATTAGGTTTTCATAGATTTTTGTTGAAGTCCAGGCTGCTTACGTATAGCTGTGAATATGTTATTTCTTAACTCTGCGGACGATATGTAGTAGAAAAACTTTATTTCTCAACTAAACTATATAAATTTATATTTTTCTGATAGATAATATCACACTGAATCTTTATATATACAGAACTTACCTTAACTACATATATTTTTTAAGAAATCACATTTTGAACATAAATATTTGGCACAATTTCATCGGTTTAGCGGGTTATTTTGTGTTTGCACATAAGACTATAAATCTTTTATTTCTTACCTTAACTTTATGAAATTGTATTTTTCTGATAGACCATGTATGTCATAGTAACAATTGTACCAGTTGGCAGTTACCCGCATAATATTACTATCGGGATTACTTTAATTAGAAAAAACTACAAAAAAAAATAGTAAATTATTATTGTAATAACTTAAAAATGAAAAAGTAAATATAAATATAATTACGACGCCTGTCGATAATTATATTTTAATCAGAAAAGAAATATAATATAAGTACGACTCCTGTCGATACTTATATTAAAATCAGAATGTTGGGATATAAATATAAGCTATTACCTTCCTCCAGGTGGTCGGAGGGCTCTCGAGATCGTGTATTCGAGAATTATATCAAATACACCGTACAAATAATTTTATGTAAAAAGCATGTATAATTTATAACTGCAATCAATATAAAATATATAATAAATGCCTTACCTGATTCGCAGTGTATCTGTATGATATTGTAGGAGTTTTAGGTTTTTAAATGAAATAAGGTAAAACTTCAATACACAAAATTGAATTAAAGAACGCACTGATTATTGCTCGCATAAGGAGTCCAGTTGTCGCTCGTCGAAATCGGTTTCTGGTACTCATGCACTGGTTTAAGGGACGACACGGATATGCCGACCAGAGAGAAGTAGGCGGTTTTTATCAAAGGCTTTTTATACTTCCCCGAACTAATTTCTTTTCGGCGGCAAGGACCCTTTTACCGTACATTTTCTCTAGTGGCAATAAGAATCCGTACGTCCTGCGCCCCGCTAGGCGCCGGTACGTGCAGACTTCTTAATTCGTGATCGCATAATGGATATTGTACTTATTGTCAATGAAAACGGTTTTATTAGGGAGTTCGATATTCGATTCTACAAGCGACGGTCTAGACGTTATTTTATTACTCAATAAAATGTTATTTAATTTATAATAATGGTATGTGAGCATATCATTACATTATTTTAAAAACTTTCCTTTATTTATATTTCAACAACCCAAATACAACCTCTCTAATGTCCCGGCTTTTTCCCGTTAGTTTTATCTTCGTTGTATGTTTATTTTCGGCTAAAATAAAAATAAAGAAAATAAAATAAATACTCAACTCTTAAGAGGACACTACCCATGCATTTGTTGTATTCGTTTTACACACTTATGAGTTATGACATACCAAATACACGGTCAAATTTTCAAAATATTTTTACTTGTTTTGAGCTGTTTACGGACATTTTCAGTTTCCAATTTTTTTAGTTTTTTTTCTTTTAATATAAATAAAATTTTATTTGTTTGCTACAAAGTTTGGAAATTTAATAGAAGGCTCCTTATATATTGTTTCAAAGGTAGATGAAAAATATTAAAAATCTATAGTCACAATTTTTTTGTATAAGCATTTCAAGTAAAATATCGACAAAGTACTTTGCAAATTATTTTAAGTTAAAAATTCATAATTTTTTTTTCTTTTTACATCTAAGTTTTCAAAATTAAATACAAGATTGAAGAATCCCCAAAATTTTGTCTACCTATATATCTAACATAAAGATGGTGACATACCTTCAACATTAACCATCACATGGTGTTCAGACTCAATCCAATGTCTTGTTATGCATAAGAGTTTCCCGGGCATATATATTATATACTCCGCTTTTTGACCTTCATCTACGGGGCGGATGTTGGATAGCATTTCCAAAACTTCTTTATTAGTATCCATTTTTCGATGTGTTCACGCCTCACGGTTGAACTATTAATGAACATAATATTATCCAGATCACCTCCAAACCCACCCAGAGATTGTATTAACGAGCCTAACTATTATAATAAATCAATAAATAGAAATAGGAAATGTTTTGAAATATTATTTAATATGTGTATACCTGTATGTGTAATATTTAAATAGTTACATACCTAGAATATAAACAATTAAATTTAAATTTAAATTCATAGTAGTTTATTAATAAATATGCGAGTTTCACAGAAATTAAACACATTGTTTTGACTAGACTATTTTGTTTAAGATATATCAATCCTGAGTCTATTTTTCAGGGTAAAGAGTATGTGGGTGCTTACTGTTAACTTTATGTGTAGGCAGTGGTGTATTGGAGAGTTCAAATAAACTAATATTCATACCATTATAAATTAAATATCCATTTAAGAAAGAATTACAATTTATTTAAAATAACCATAGGTGCAACTAGGAACATTTTTCTGGAGGGGGCAGGTGCCAAAATTATATCGGCACTCAGCAGCAGTGACGGATTCAGATGAGGGGCACATGCCCCCTGTCACTTTTCTATCAGAAAAGATACTGATGAAGAAAATCCAAGCAGTTTTACAGTCTTAAAAGGTGATGACAGACACAAAAATAAAAAAATAACTGCGACGCAATTTTGAATAGTTCAACTTGATCTGTTAATTTCTCCTGAAATAATTAACTTAAAAATACGATAATTATTGCAATGTACTGATATGGAAGTGTTTTATCTTAGTTAAACGATGATATATGAATTATTTTTAATTAGTAACTTATGCCATTGTTATCATGGTATCAATTATTACTAATGTGGTGAACAGTACCGTCCCGAGGGCAGGGCAAACGGGGCACACGCCCAGGGCCTCGCGTCTAAACAATAATATAATATATCGTGTAAATAAAATATTTTCAAACATTTTAGCAACGACTTAAAATTTAAATATGTCTCAGATAACTTCGATGTTTACATAGTAAATACTAAATACGATCAGGTAGACTGTATCAAGAAGCTAACGATATAATATTGTGTAATTTGTTTTTATTTTTGTTTAATTTTAGTGGTGGTATTTATTTCCCATATAGAAATTACCCTATTTACTATGAATAATGTCTTAGTAAATGTAAAAAAATGTATAATAATATTTAGGGAGGCTAGACCAGAGCCGGGCCCCGCATCAATGATTATAAAACTACTAGTATTTAAACAAGCCGTTCGCACTATCTTTTCATCGTGTTATCAACATATTTTTATCAGTGCGGGATTAAAATATTATATATATATCATAATATCTATGTATAACACATCTTCTCTTATCTTTTGCTTATCAATACTCCAGTGGCGGGCTTTTAAAATGATAACAACTTAAAATCGTCCCTAGATAATTTATACGATATCATTTCCACGAATTTTTGAAATTTTTATTTGTTTGGTTTTTTCTCGATTGAAACTATAAAATATATAAAATATTATATTATATTATATTATGTATAATATTTTAATCTGTTTTGTTTCACCCGTCGCCGTCACTACTCATGGGTAACTGCTTCGGAAGAAATGTCGCGCCTGACGTACCTGCCAGAGACTACGTAGAAACTGAAGATACTAAAGAAATACAAAATAAAATTGAACGTGAAACTGTTGTTCGGGAACCATTCACTGAGTTCACAATTTTTAAAATGGCGATTGAAAAAAGTATAACTGACAGTAGATGGTGTAGTGATCGCCGTGCAGGACACGTTGAACACTAATACAATAATTATTTAACGACGTCGCACGTTCGTCGTCGTCTTGAGTCGTAGTTGAGAAAGATAGGTGATAATTATAAACACTTTTAGACTTTTTAAATATAACAATAATTTAACACTTTATTATTACAAATTCAAATACACAATAATTATAAGCACTGTCGTAAGCTTGTTAGACCTACGACGAGGGCTGACTATCTTCTAAGTAATGGTAGGCGCTCTACCCGTATTTATGCGGGTTCTAACAATGACGTACTAGTGGCGTGATAGATAATATATTCTAATATTACTTCCCTAGTAATGTCGAATTGCATTATTGTGGAAATAGGTAAAACAACTTGTTGTTTTCACCTTTGATCTAGGCTTCCTGTTATATGCCTACATTACCTATTATAAATTATACAAAATGTATAATTTATTCTACATGATATTATTAATATCATATTATAGCTGTGGGTATTAATAAATCCCTAATATTGCTGAATTTCATTAATATGTGATTAGCTATAACAATTTGTTGTTTTCGCCTTTGGCCTACGTTTTTACGCTTACTTTATATTCCGTATTAATACCTACATTACTACAAATAAATTATACTGTATGTATAATTTATTTATTCTATATTATTTTATTTAAAATAATACTATAGCTTTTGGGTTTACTACAATGGTACCGTGCAAAACTTTTAATGGTAAATGAAGAAGGTGAATGTTCTTATTGTTTCATAGATTATGGAGTTTTTATTGATTCATATGTTAAAATACAAACTATTGTAATGCATCCGAAAAATGTACATTTTTCATAACTTTTTTTTTTCTAATTTCTGATAGACCAGAACATGACGGTTAAGACTTCTGTATCACCACAAACCAGCTCCGGAGGCTCTGGCTAGTGCATTAAACAAGTACGGGATATGTTAGCAGATTTGTCTATACATTTGCTAATTATCCCGAAACTTGGTTGTTCTTTGGATGGAATGAATTGGCACGAGGTCAGTGGTATGTTACAATCCACGTTCGTCGATAGATAGGTGCAGATTATTGTATGCGATCCCGAAAACGTAAGATTTCATATTATTAATCATTAATTATATCATATACTATTCATATTCATTGGCATTAATAAATATTAAGGTTTTGATAGATTCGTATTTTTCGTTATTATTTTAATGCCAAAAAATGTATGTGAAATATATAATTATTTAAGAAAAAAATAATAATTTACTCAAATCATAAATGTAATATACAGTTTCAGATATCATATCATGTAATAGCCGGATGTGCGGAGAAAAAAGTCGATTTTCTGGATTGTGGTCGTCCGGAAACACTAAAGATATTGCCGGCGGACTTAACAAGCGCGAGAGAAAACACGATGTTTACAAAATGCTTGGACCATTTTAGACTATCGTCAAGGTATATAATGGTTTTATATTTAAATTTGTATCAACGTGTAATTACATTTTTTAAATTTAATTTATATTTTTACAGCTTAATAAATAACGGGAGGTGGGCATCTGTCGAAAAAGGACAAGTGATCCGTGTTAATAATTCTTTTGTAATTTGGGCGTTTGTTAAAGACATTAATTTTTTCCAGATTTTGGAAGCTCAAATTGATGAAACGATGGCGATGGTCCCTAATTCATCAATTTGGGCATTTTCAAAGTCAGAAATTATGAGGTATGCCGAATTCATTTCCCTCATTAGGTCAAAGTTGGCCGATAATGTACAGCGGTATAAAGTAGTGGTTTGTGACCCAAATATGTTAAGTGGATCATCGAATTAAATTTATTTACCTATGTAATAATTATGAAATATATTTTACAAAAAAATGTTATTAAGTATTAATTTTTGCTCATTTATAAAATGTTGTAGACCCACGCATATGCCGTTCACACGCAAGTGGCCCTATGGCAGTGCCACTAATCGTCGGTCTATCCCACGACTAGCCACAAACGCAGTAGCACCTCCTCGAGGCAATAATTTCGTCCGTGGTCATGGTGGTCATCTGAGGGGACACGGCGGACGTGGATACGGGGAACGCATTGAGCATGGTGAACATGGTGGATACGGTGGACATGGTGGACACACTCTCCCACCCTCCACGATAATTTATATAGAGGCTCTTAGTTCGATTGTGTCAGTTGGTTAGTTTCAATAATAAAATATTAAAAAAATTAAGTTATGTAATGTTAATATTAGTTAAGAAATAGTTTATAATATTGAATATAAATTTATATATATTTATATTCTATAAATATTTAAATAGTTACACAGGCCGCACGCCCCGCACCATATTACACTGGTGCAGATAATGTTTTTCGGGGACGAGGACGGCTTCCTATAATTTGCCATTCGTGCAGGGAGTTTGGCCATTTGCGGCAGGACTGTCCTAACAAATGTATTTATCTACCCAGATAGCAAAATCATAATATAATAATGTTATTATGACATTTCGCTTGTAACGAGTAATATTATTAATTCATTATAAATTGAGTACAAAAGTGTGATAATAATATTTTAGTAATATTTTTTGGCCACAATACCATTATTATTATAATATTTGTGGAAGAATATTATAAAAACAATTTATGAATTATATCTTTATAATATTCCAAAATAATAATTTTTCAATTGTCTTTATGTTCTCATTTTAACATTATAATAATAATGTGAGAAAGTTTTTATAATATTAATTTTTCATTTTTAAACACAATATTAGCAGCTAAAAAATTTGAATATATTATTATTTTTATTTTTTGCTTATAAAATGATACCTAAGTATTTTGACTTTGTAAAAAGCTTTTTCATAAGCAAACATACCTGTTGAAATAACAGTTAGAAAAAGAGCATCTATTATTGTTATACTCTGCTGTACATTTCAGTTTAACATAAAGACTTTATGGATATTTAAATTAAAATGCAGTCAGAAAACAAAAAAATAAAATATTTCTAATTTTTATTTAAAATAAGGAAAATATAATGTATAATATAGCTTGTAAGATAATATTTATAGGCATATAATATTATAGTATCATAAAATAAATAACAAACTTTTGTAATATTACAATACGAATATTATGTAAGTACTTAAAAAAATTTAAATTAATAAACAGGTATTTTATTTTTAAAATGTTTGTTTTAATAGAATAATAGTTGACATTTTAAATTTTTGGTTAATCTATATTTTTAGAAGATTTTCTAAAACCAGCACCAGCAATGTATTTTTTAATTGGGTCTTTTGCATTAGTTGAACTTTGGAAGTTTTTCATTTTTCTAATTGTTTCTGTAACAAAATATGTGGACTATTAACTATATATAGCTGAATTAGAAAAAAATAACATAATATACGTATTATAAGTAAACACTCACCAAAAACTATTGCACATGATCTTAATGAACAGAATATTTTCTTTTTTTTTTGCCCAACATAACTGTATTCTTTTAAGACATTGTCACTGAAAAGTGCTTTTAGTAAGCCTCGTACCGTAGAATTAAGTTCTTTTTTTTGAAGCCGTTTGAGCTCATTTACCTATACAAATGTGTTTAATAATTTTCATTAAATATATCTTAAGTGTTATAAGTTATAACTGTTAATTAAAGAATAATTCATGTAAATTAAAGATACAATAAATTGTAATATTGTTAAATCAAATGTAATATTTTCACTTACAACACATAATTTATAAGACTTTTCCAAAAGTTTTTCTTCAAATATAAATAATTGTTCTTCGTCCATTATGGGAATCATTAAATACAAATCTTCTCCTTCTGTTGATATATTTTGGTGAGTGGAGCCTTTGGTTTCATTTACTTGATTTATTGCATCTGTTAGAGTCTGTTCCATTTCCATCTGCTTCTGTTGAATGGACTGTACATCATACCTAATCTTTAATACCACATTTAAGATCCTGTTCAAAATATCTGTAATGGGAAAATAATATGTTTAAACAAATTAAAAGATTTATTAATTCCTATAAGTATCAATACAACTAATAAAATCTTACCAGAATGTTGGCCAGATGAATTGGTGCCTCTTGGTGTGATGGCTAAATTACTCTGCGGTGAAACATTCATCCTTTTGTGATCTATAATAAATATTATATAATTACTGAATTTTGTAGATGAATATAGCTTAGGCGTCATGTTTTTAATTTCTAAATCACAATTACAATTGTCTTGAGTTGATGTAGATGGTCTATGGCCAAGATTGGATAACTGTTTGGTATTATGATCTAGGGAAAACAATGAATATATTGTAATAATATCGCTTGTTTGCTACAACATCGACATAACACGAAAAACATGATTTTACACAAAATGAATTTGAAAATTTTATTTACAATGAGATGATGATAAAATCATGTTTAATGTTTATATTGCTATAGAAACTTATTTTAATAGATGTGGAGTGTTGTAACACACTATATTCATGCTTTCAAGTCTCGCCTACAACAATATTATTATTAAAAACTAGGAATTAGTTTAAGTTTTTTAACTTATGACACTATTGATGCAAAGATTGATTTTTAGTTACGAGTTATTTTGTAATATGTCGTTAATGCAAAATTTTTATTTTTAGTTTGTACCTAACGTAATGTATTATTTATAGTTACGACATTATTGTGTAACTATTAATATTAACACAAATTATAATAAATGCTTCAACTTTATTAACTTAAAAACAATACAAAATTCTAATTAATGAAATCATAATTATCACAATATTTTAAACTTTAAGTAACAGAAATTTAACTCTTTTAAATGTATAACATAACAAAATCTTTTTAGTTTAGGAACATAACGTCACAATATTTAAATAATAAAAACATAATCTTAAAACTTAATGATGAATTAACATATTAGATTAATATTATAATATAACAGAATATTTACAATTGTTCATAATATGGTTTATAAAAGCGTGGTATGCTATTTTTCTTAACTAAGTATAATAAGTCTTCTTTTTTCTTTTCTGAGATCCCTGGTTTTGCAGAAAATTCTTTTTTTAGCTCAACAGCTACAGTTTTTTTTCTTCTAATCACAATAGCTTCTTTGAATTCGGCTTGAGAGTATGATGTTTTATAAAAAATCGATGATGGTGATTGTTTCTCAACTTTCATAACTTTTATATTCGTAAACTTCACCGCTTCATTCTCTGTATTAACTGTAATATTTACACCAATTTGAGTACATAGACTTTTTATATCATAAAAATCTTCGTAGCATAATTCATGAACATGATATGGCTCTCCAGTTTTTTTAGCAGTTCGAATTATTGAGACGAAGGCTTCTGGAGTGTAAATAGGCCCACTTTTTAACTGTTTTTTACATTGTCTCTCTATTAAGGAGTGAACTGAATCACCTTCATTTTGAGTGTGGCCTTTTATAAGGTATTTATGTGTGATTGTTTTAATATTTTTGAATTGACGAACTGCATGAATATATAATGCAAGTATAAATTTATTTTTATTTTGCCCGGGACAATTATCGGAATAGAAAATTACATCCCCTTCATTTTTATCAGACTTCATTTCCAAATATTTCAATATACAAGTTCCCAACTCATTCACACCTCTATGACCATTTGATTCATCCCATACATAACAATCAGCAATATTTTTCTGCATGTCATAAATTGTAAAATTAAGAACATTTAACTTTGACCTGTAATAAAATATAGAAACATCTCCTTTTGGCAGTGGCATCACAGCTTGTAAATCATAAACAGCTAAAATTAAATTTGACTTTTCTTTATCAAGTTGTTTCTCAGTTCTTGACAAATCTTTTTCCATCAAGTGTTCTTCATAATTATTTTTTAACTCAATTTTTTCTTCGCCTATTGCATTGTTATATGCCTCACATGTATCACACAAGTCTTTTTTTGGTTGGAAAAATGAAATATTAAATTCTTGGGTGAAAATACGATAAAACAATACATAATTGCCAAATGGAACATTTTTTTCCTTACAATTAGCCACATAATCCCTGTGAATATCAGCAATAGACCTACTCCCATCAATGAAATGTTTTGAAGTATCTGCTCTTGCATAGTGACTTTCAATTTTTGGTATTGAAGTAATATGTTTTATAATACTATCTCTTATTTTATCGTCTACTTTAACATGGTTGCCATGTTTTCCCCTTTTATCTCCTTCTAATAGAATATTAGCTATTTTATTTTGTTTTTCTAGGACGGTACGAATAGGTCGATCATTTATATCTAACGTATTCTTGAAAAATAATTTACATACTCTTACTTTTTGTTCTTTTAAAATGAAATAAAACGCATTATTATTGTTTCTTGGGCTTCTAGTACCACCTTGGCGAATATAACGGTACTTGGGCTGAATGGTCTGCATACTATTTGAAATAAATTGTCTCTGTTTTTCAATATCACCCAACTCCCAAAATCCTGAAAACAATTCTTTCCTATTTTCATCGTTGAACTTGGATGAACACTTTAGCTTGCAAAAGTCTTTACATGGCGATTTCATCTGCCTTTCTTTTCTCATTTTTTTGCTCGCACAATGAGATTCATATAACTGCCCTTTATTTCTCAACTTTTTATCTATGTTTCTCTTCCAATTACCTTCATTTCTCTGACGTTTTTTACCTTTTTTCAATGGACTAGTTACCCCTAATGTATTTATCCCACTTAAATTTACCTCACTGGTTGAGCTCTCAATAGAAACAGACGGTCTGTGATCATTGTTGTCAATGTTTGAATCATCTTCAGTAGTATCTTCACTCAAAACAATGTTTTCTTTAATCGGTTCGTAAGTTTTATCACCAAAAGTATCATCAAAGTCTTCAGAGGAAGATGAGTCACTACTTGACGATGATGATGATGATGATGATAATCTACTTGATACTAGAATAAAAAAGATATTATATTAGTTTTCTAGGGAAAATATACACAATACCATAATTTGTGATTTAAATAAAAATACTATAATATTATTTATAAAAAATAAACAAAAATATTATAATAATATTTTTTTTGAAATAAATAGCATTTATATCATTATAATTTATAATGTAATTGATTTACATACCATTCATTTTTGAAAAAACTTGTACAGAAGATTCTTGTATAGGTTTTTCAAGAGTATTTTGTTGTTTAATTACATTTTTATGTTCAGGCAAATTGGTTGATACACCGGCTAATTTAAGTAACAATTTTCCCCGAGAATTCATTTTTAAAATACACTAAAAGATAAATGATAGTTTTTATTTTAATTGTCATAAGTAAAAATATTTAAGAAAGTTTCTAACAAGAAAAGTCTTAAAGTCAAATGATTCAGTATTTAAATTAAGAAAAGAAAAATAATTTTTAGAAATAACGTCATAAGAATAAATAATCAATCAAAGAAAAAAAAAGTTTTTTGCAAGAGTGACATATTACTAAATAATTCTTATGTAAGCCATAACCATTATTTCATCAATAAAGTCATAAGTCGAAATAATACACTATTCCAAGCAAATAAAAATAAATAAATTTTCTTACCTTTGTAGCAATAACGTATTAACGTAAATTATGTCGATCTAAAAAAAAAGTAACAGCACTCACCGGTATGCCGGCGGAATACTAACTGAGATAAGACAGTATTGAAATAAAACATGATAATAACTAATGACAACGCAATAACGTCACAACTGCCATCTAGCGGCTAATTTACGTATGTTCACTTATGTCGTTCTTGCAGCATAAAGAAAAACACCAAAATTATTATTATTTGCAAACAACTCAAAAATGACGATTTTTGTGTTATGTCGATGTTGTAGCAAACAAGCGATATATACTCAGTCATAAGTCATGACCATTAAATAGTTTAACAAGTAACATAATATATTTACCTGATAACACTATTTCTTCATGCACATCAGGAATTAATGATTGACAGTTGTCTTGTGATGTGACCTTAAATGGAGAAGATGATGTATTTACGATGGATGATATTTCATGATTACTTTCTGGAGTTGTTGATGAAGACTTATTCTCTGTTAATAATATATACATTTAACATGTAATATAATATAATTGTTAGCTAAATTAAAGTATGAAATATAAATAATAAAATACTTTGAATTGATGTACTTATTGGTTTAAAAAGAGTTCTTTTTACTTTTGAAGGAGAGCAATCTGACATCTGATGATTATTACGACCTTAAAAAGATATAATTAGAGATCATTAAATAAAATCATTAAATGTGTGCGTCAATAATTATAATATAATATACCTTCATTTGAAAATCTAGAACCAGGCATATTTAGTTTGGATTTTAATCCATTGATGCACCCGATCTCCTTTCTAAAATATGTTTTCGTATCCCTTCCTTCTTCTCCAGAAATCACGCACTCTTCCAAGTTCCAACTCACAATTCATTATATGGACATAATCACCCCTTGCACAGAATGCTTCGTATTCTGAACAATCTAAATTTTGATTTTAATAAATAATTAAATAATATCATTGTTATAAATATGTCTTATTATAGTTTTATATAACTAAATAAGGTCTTACCGTTTAGTTTATATTTGTTGTGTTTTTCCATATGTTCTAATTTTGTGTGTATTTGTATTTGTATTATTATGTTATTGTTATATCTATTATTTAAACTTAATCTATAATTTAAAATTGCCGTTTGGCGTTTATATATTAAAAAATAAATAAATAAATAAATAAATTATTCTCTATTTGTAAGCTAGGTAGTTACCTAGGTACTTACTTATAAACACCACCATTGCCTATCAATTATATTTTATCATTTAATAACAATATATGTTTTAAGAATGGGTATATTCCTAACCTATTCCTCTTATTTAATTTTTAGAGAAATAATATTAAAACTACAGACAACAAATGTAACTAATAGTGTTATACACTACTTCACTTAAAAATGGTTGATTGAGTCTGATTAACAAATTTTAAGTCCAGGAATTTAGATACAAAAGAGGCCTTGTACAAAATTGTGACTAAGGATTTTAAACAAAAAAATCTAATCTTAACACACAAAACGCTATGATGTACCTACCTATTATAGTAATTAGTCCTATTATTAATATTATAATCACTTAAAATATAGGTATACAAAATATTTGAATAATGCCTACGTTTTGGGGGGTATTTGGTAGTGAAGGTTGTAATAACTTAAAAATTAGAAAAAAAATATATAAGTACGACTCCTGTCGATACTTATATTAAAATCTGATGTTAGGATATTAAATATAAGCTATTACCTTCCTCCAGGTGTTCGGAGGGCTCTCGAGATCGTGTATTCGAGAATTATATCAAATACACCGTACAATATAATTTTATGTAAGAAGCATGTAAAACTTTATAACTGCAATCAATATAAAATATTATATTAAATGCCTTACCTGATTCGCAGTTGTTTCTGTATGATATTGTAGGAGTTTTAGGTTTTTAAATGAAATAAGGTAAAACTTCAAATACACAAAATTGAATTAAAGAACGCACTGATTATTGCTCGCATAAGGAGTCCAGTTGTCGCTCGTCGAAATCGGTTTCTGGTACTCATGCACTGGTTTAAGGGACGACACGGATATGCCGACCAGAGAGAAGTAGACGGTTTTTATCAAAGGCTTTTTATACTTCCCCGAACTAAATTTCTTTTCGGCGGCAAGGACCTTTTTACCGTACATTTTCTCTAGTGGCATATAAGAATTCCGTACGTCCTGCGCCCCGCTGGGCGCCGGTACGTGCAGACTTCTTAATTCGTAATCGCATAATAGATATCGTACTTATTTGTCAATGACAATGGTTTTATTAGGGATGTTCGATTTCTACAAGCGACAGTCTGGCCGTTATTTATTACTCAGTAAGATTTTAGTTAATTTATAATAATGGTGTGTGAGCATATCATTACAAGGTGCTACAAAGTTTATAGCTAATAAACTTTAATTAACTGTTGTCAACAAGTAATAAATATGTGTACCTAAAGGTGTATAAACAATGCTGTTGCTGTGGAAGGTGTGCCATACCGACATAACGATGGTAACGAT
This sequence comes from Sitobion miscanthi, assembly GCA_008086715.1. Taxonomy (NCBI): domain Eukaryota; kingdom Metazoa; phylum Arthropoda; class Insecta; order Hemiptera; family Aphididae; genus Sitobion; species Sitobion miscanthi. Next base: position 624,988 of record CM017798.1, read on the forward strand.
GGTTTTATGTCGGGCAAGTCACACCGGTAAGATACTAAACTGGATCAGTATCAACGTAATTTGCCTCATATGAAATCATGAGCACAGTTACCTAATAGGTACATAGGTATATTATATTATACTTATATTAAGTCCTATTATGGTAAATAAATAATAATATACACAATTGTTTATACATATTATAAACATTTTAATTTTTAAAATAACAATAATTCTTTGCATACTATCTATTAACTATTATATTCGTATGATTATACAAAATTTAAAAATATTTAGGTAACACGCTAGCATGAAAAACGAATATTTTATATCATAGCTTACCTTATAGATCTCGATCGAGTTGAAACACAACACAGTTTAACAATTACAATATAGGTACAACACTATAGCTGAAAACAATTTGTAATGTTAAAACTTAAAGTTATTACAGTAGGTACGCGTGGACTAAAATAAGTAACAATATATTATGGAACGCGAGGTATATGCGAGTATGCGACTACGATAGTACGATATAGTCGGTTAGTGCTGTGGCAAACACCATCAAGTACGATAAGTCACAAAACAGCGGCACAAAAAATATGAACACAAACGATATTAATTATTCTAAGAACAAAAATAATAATAATAATATTATTTATTCTTATTTTAAGAATTAAGAGCCCGTTACTGGGAATCCAGAAGAATAATAACAATAGGCGAGTACGCATTGTGAGTTGGAGAAACGAGCGACGAACACGCACCCTACGCCTAGTGTCAACATCATAATAATATAAATTATAAATGCTGATTAGTGGTTACTGATTATAGACTTGACTAATAATATAAGGAATAAGTATACACTTATAACATATAACTTCGTTTACGCTAAGAATATACCGCTTGGTGTCGCCGCCGTGCATACAGAGAGTCATAAAAATATCGCAGCTTTGCGTGGTTTTTAAACAATACCAAAATGTACAAACAAAAAAAGTAATAATTAGCAAAGGAATATTATTATTGTATGTAAATAAAATACATGTGTGATAATCGAAAGAGTAAACGTATACGCCGTGAGTGGAATCAAACGATTAATAGCGTGTGATAATACAACTCACTACGTATACAGATGCAGTTCCGTGGAGGCCGACAGTAACGCTGGCATGTGGTGCCCGTTTTGTGGGCACGAACAAGATGAGTTTTGGTCGGCCGAGTGGTATATTCTTAAAGTGAACGGAGTATGGTAAAGCAGTGACGGCGGGATATAGGATTATTTGAAGCAATTACTTCGTGTCTGAAATGGGTGGGTGGGTGTAAAAATATATATATAATCGTAAGACCTCAACACAAATATCATGGCAAATATACTTATATATTACATAATAATATAAACTACAAAAACACAAAAATATTTTTAAAAAAGAAGAGGTTATTCCGCCCCTTATTATTCAAGCGTATAGTTCCACAGTATAATAGGGCGAATGTAAGTTCCCACACGAGATATAGCAGGTAAAAATTACCCCTGGATATCCATACGTAAGTTCCCACACGAAAAAAAATTATACCAAACACCAAGGTTGAGCAAAGAAAAGTAACTTAACTTAATTTAAAGTTAAAATTTTCTTATTTTCAAATAAAAAAATTTCAGACACATAATAATGTTAACATAAATTGTTTATAATTTTAACTTTTAATTCGTTAATGCTCAGCCTGCCAAACACAAACTTCCTTCCCACTTTTTTTCAGACTTAGGACTGACAACTTAAACGTAGTTGGTGTGGTTAAAATTGTTTGTTTTTGTATTGCATAAAAAAAAGTCCAATTCAATTTTGAATGAATCTAGTCCGTATATATATAATAAAAATAATAATATAATGTGTATAATAATTGTATATGTAAAATAAAAATAATAATAGAAAAAATCAAATTTTATTAGGTTATTGCGATAGCTCATACACTTCACATAGTCATACTGTGTAATTTTTTGTAAGTTATAATCTGAATTTTATTATTTATATAGTTTCGTTTTTCTTCTGTTTTTTTACTTATTTTTTGAGGTCTATTTAATTCTGATGTTCTTATCTTTATAAAATAATTATACACAGTATGACACTATGACTCTGTGAAGTATTTGAGCTTTCGCAATAAGCCAAATAAAATTTGATTTTTTTCTATTATTATTATTATTTTATACCTAAAAAATTGAATTGGATTTTTTTTATCCAATACAAAAAAAAAACAAATTTTACCACACCAATTTCGTTTAAGTTGTCATTCCTAAGTCTTAATAACTTAACTTACATACAGGTGTAATTTTTTCCGTGTGGAAACTTACGTACGGGCGTATTTTTTTTCGTGTGGGAACTTACGTACGGGTGTATTTTTTTTCGTGAGGGAACTTACATATGTACTCGCTTACCTGCTATGTTTCGTGTGGGAACTTACCAAACATGTATACATTTCAATATACTACTACCCACTAATTACTATAATACCTACCTAGGAGTTAGGATTAGCATAATAAAATACTAAATTGACTATTAATTGTTGTTAATTTGTAAATAATTTGTTTAGGTGATGATCATGATAATATATTTTGAGTGTGCAAACTCCCTGTAATTCTAAAATTCGGTAAATATTTTGTGTAAGTGGAGAATTCGTGGACAAGAAATGCGAAATCTCCCTGCAAAATGATATACGGTTAATATTTTTGTGTGAATGGTAAATAGGTGGACAACAAGTGTGAAGTTTCCCCATGATTTGTATTACGGTAAAATCAGTGTGTTCGAGCGGGACATTCTCCCTTGAAATTACCGCAGTGAAAAAAAAACGTACTATGAACATACAAAATATAACTGGGCAGTAAGTGCGAGGAAAATTAATGTACCTACTACCAATATACTCTTTCACCTTAATGTATAGCATTATTATTATATGTCTATCTACATATATAAGATATATATAGCTGATCCCGTGCACTTCGTTGCCCGTCAAATGTATCAACACTGTATGACTCAAACTTTGTTCAATTCGTTATTTAATATTTGGTGTATGGTGTTCAAAATGTATCTTAACTTTTCCGTTGCCCAGAATAAAAATTCTGATTCGCAGCAGTACATTATATCAGGTAGGCAATCTGGACCCCGCCGTGCTGTTAGTACGTAAGTGTATGATTTAATTCTAAACTATCAAAGTTATACCAAGTTTGTTGGTTTTACTTAATTCTACCTACGATGGATTAATATAATCAATTTACCTATAAAAAATCCTATCCTAATCTAACCGTACCGATGAATAAAAAAAACAAATTCAACCCTTTGTAAATTAACTTATCTTTTCCAGAGGTCTAATCTACCCAAGAACATTAATTTATATATATATCTAACTATATAAATACAGAGACTATAACTATACAGACTAAACTCTGGAACTACTTATCAGATCTTCTGTAATTTATTATATGTGTATATTGACAAAAAAATAATAATACAAATCAACAAACATGACCGATTAACCAATAGCTACCTACAATTTTCTTTCATATAAACCTTCTTCGTGAAATACTCTTTCGTTTAAAAAAAAAAATCAAAAAGATCTGATAAGTAGTTCCAGAGTTTAGCCTGTACAGAGATTTTCATTTCACGTTTTTATAGTTTGATATTATATTATAATTATATTTAAAAAGTAAGCAAATAGTTTTTTTTTTTTATTATTATCAGTAAAAAACCCATGGCAACCATTTATAAACAAAAATTGTCATCTGAAATCTCAAATTCCCGTCTTAGCACCCCCGGGATTAATCCTTTCCCTTTTAAAATTAGCCTATCTTTTAAGTTCGGCCAAATTACACACATAGTAAAAATTTCATCATGATCGATCCAGTAGTTTCGAAGATTATCGCGAACATACATCGTGACACGAAATTTTTATATAAATCGAAATGAACCACAATCTTAATCATAACCTTAGGCAGACAATATTGCATTGAATTTTAAAATGTTCGTAGTGTTTTCTTTGTATATAAGATATTGACGTTAAATTATATAAGGATAACATTAATAATTGTGTTTGGTTTTTTACGTAAACTGTTTGTTAGAGCAACAGTAATAATTTGCCACTTTTGGATAATATAATGTCACAATTATAAAAATAGCCAATTTTGAAGAAAATTTATATTACACAATAATTACTAGCTTTCAAAAGTTTTGGTCTAGTAACTAGACTCCTCTAGTTCTATTCAATTTTTATAGGATTTAACTTCATAATCTTGATCATATCAAAGTGAATATTAGTTATCAAAGTGTTAATTAGTTAAACATATAGGGATGCCATTAATCACTTATGTACCTACCTAGTCCATTTCGGCTAATTCGGTTATAACATGTCACAAATGAACCATATATACACAACCTTTATACTATATAGGACACAGGATCTCCGGGGACATTAAAAGTTTTCTTTTTAATTGTTCTGAATTGAAATATTTAATTTATTAACATTAGGTATACTTACCTATAAATAATAATGTACGAGCATGCGATTTTCGCTTATATTTGATTAAAAAAAAAAAAAAAACTTTCAAGAAATAAAATATGATTTAAAACGTTAAAAATAATTCATTTTTTCCCATAAGAATGTTCCACTTATTTATAGAATGTTGAACAAAACTTTTCTAATGATATTAAAATACAAGTTCAAATGCACGTTTTTAAATGAGTCTAATGTTTTTCTTAAAACTAATCCATGTAGGTTTCTATACTACCAATTCAAGCTCTTCATTTGAATTAAATACACTCATATTTGGTTACTACTTATTGGTTTAAAAATGGAATAGTAAACATTTTAAATCAAATTATTTATTGTGACAATAATACGTATTATATTACGTAAATAGTTATAATGAATGAAAAAAATCTTTGAACAACATAATTTTTTTTTAAGAAGATTGCCATTTTGTAGAAAACTCTCGTAACCATTCTTTTTAATCATTCATCCGTTATAAAAAAAATTAATAATAATAATTAATTAAATTTAGATGCAGGCATAATATAAAAATTTCAAAACATTAAAGAAACAACTTCGTAGACTTTATGTTATTTGTTGTATAATTTAATAAGATTATAATGGAATTTAAATTTGGTAAGGTTTATTAATAAAATATTGTGTATTGTTGTTTAATTAAAATTATGACAACAAGAAATACATATTTAGAAATTTTACAAAACCTTTCTAATTAACACTAAATTTTATCATCTCATATATTTTCAAAACAATTCCAAAACTTAAAGTAGAAAGCAAATTAATGCAATTTTGATTAATTTAATGAAATAATAAATCGTTATTGTTTTGTGAAAAGTTAGTAATTTTATTTTATTGAACCAATATCGTAGGCACGATATCATACCCGATTTTCTTTAATTTAATATTCATTTTTTTATTAAAAGTACGATACATTTTTTCTGGGTGATACAAATTATAATATATTCATTCTACCGCAGAATGTTTTAGCAACAACATTAATTATTATTTAAATAATAATAATTGTAATAATTATTCTGAAAACCACAATAACTCACTACATCTATATAGTATATTATAATACTACTTATAATAATATTCTTAACAGAGCGAATAATAAGTTTTTAAAACTGTCATAAACTGTGATGGTTCCAAAACTTTTTACTAATTAAAACTTAATTATTTTATTTTATAATATATATTTTATTCGCTTTATTATTTATTAGAAATTTGTTTTATTTATTTATTATTTTATATCATGGCGTGTATCACTTGTGTTTTTAACTGGAATAATACTAAACATAAATTACATTTAGGTATATTATACCCAACTCAATAACGGTCCACAAATGTTTTAACCGTGTGCATTATTCAAAATAAATATAAAAGTACAACATAGCTTAAAATATATTTTTCGTGTGTTATATACACTGATAAAGTGATGAATTATCTTCATAGAAAATAAATTAAATTCTAGTTTGTCATCGATGTTTTTCAGTTTTTGTAATATTAAACTTTGATTAATATATCACAAATTCACAATTTAAAATATTAGGCGATAAATAACAAATTATCTTGCCAAGTAACTCTACAAACAAAAGTATCTCAAATTTTAAAAAGAAATAATTTCAAATATTCTTGACACACTTTTTCATTTTAATATTTTTAATAGTAACAACAACTTAACAATTTTATTTTTAGTTATTACAATATTTTTGATAATCCACAATATATTTGTATTCGATTTGGTAAATGTGTATTTAAACTTAAATGTTGTATAATTATCACAATGTTAATTCCTCAATCGTATAAACTTGTTGCTACTTTGAGAAAAAACAGATAGAATAATTTATTAATATGTATACTTACTTATAACGAAAAGAAAGATGTTAATTATTTTAACATCATTGTACTTTCGCAAGAACAAGTTGTCTCATAAAAAAATAAGTAAAGCTTCTAGGGTTTGAAGAGAGGACAAATCATGAACAATAAATCTAATTAATAATAATAATTGTTTTCACCATTAAAAAAAAAAAATTTAATATAAATACTTTTTAGGCTATAAAGAAAACAAGAGTCGTTATCTCCTTTGTCATGTGTCAACTAAATAACGTTATGGTTTTGGAAAAAAAAATGATATGAAATTTATATTTTTATAACGGCGAAGTATCAGGAAACACGTATATGAAAAACGTATTGTAATTTGTATGAGCTTTTACGAAAAAAAACCTAATAAAACACAAAAAAAAAACTCATACACGCATAATATTCTACATATTATATTATACTATACCCACCTACAATACCTACCTACTCGTATATCATATTACTGTATTGGATGTGTGCGAGGCTGTAAATAATGTAATTTTATATTGTAATCGTGAACTAATTTCGAAATAATTGGCTTAAAGGACTTTTGTTGTCAAAAACGAGAAAAAATAAACGAAACTAATACGCGCAATATTGCAATAAACTTAACACATTAATTACAATTAAAAACGCAATTCTTTCGGGGGAATTATTTCGTTGACGTTTTTAAGCTCCGGGTGCAAAATTGTTTTGTTTTCCTCTATAATATTTCATATTTTATTATAATACGTAATATTTGGTGGGGGCGCCTGCACCTATAATAATATTTATTGTTAATCGGTTATTAAACGTAGGTACCCTAAGCGTGCGGTTTTTCATTTATTTTATACGACAAGAATTATTAATAGTTCGCGTTTTGTCTCCTTGTTGATAATTAACGTTTTGTGATTGTAATTGTTACGAAATCGCAACACGTTGTTTTAACGCGTTAGTTTTTAAAATATTATGTTAAATCGTCACACGGTCTCGTACGATAATTCGATTGACTACCACTACACTGGGCATAATAACATCGTAACAATGCTGCAGTTGTTGTTGTTATTATTATTATTTGTATTATAAAATCTACCCTCTGGCCAGCGCCATCTAGTGACGGCAACTGCGCTCCAATGAATCGATGTTCGTACCCCTCGTCAGTGTACGCTCGGCCAACAAAACTGCACGCATGTGTTTCGCTCCGTTCCGTCGGGAAATTGTCGTCGATCTTTGGGCGAGATTTTAAGAGCGCACATAAAATCAAAATGGTGAGTACGACAATAACATATTAATTTTCGCAGACACAAAATCAGCTGTTTTGTTCAAAAATATCGCAAGAGTACGTCGAGACGGTGATATATTTTTTCCCCCACGATAGGTGATCTTTGTAATATTATTATTTTTATCTCTATCGAGATATTTACGGATTTGTTTCGATTGTTATTTATTTATTGAAACTAAATATTATTATGATGAAACATTTCAAACAAATTTTCAACTATAAAATTGGTGCATGCGAGCGTCCGTGTACCAGGTGGTCGTGTATTAATTATTAAATACATATAAATTTATACATCTTTTTATTAATTACATATTACTATTATATTTTAGTACGGATTCGTGAATTACGCTTTAGAGCTGCTCGTGTTGAAAACATTTGGCGAAGAGACGTGGGAAAAAATCAAGTGAGTACTGCACAATATTATGATAAAATAAAACGTTAAATCCAGTAGATTATTAGCTATTGGTTTTAATCGATTGCAAACACGTCTTATAATATTGTATGTTTACAGAAAAGATGCAGAGGTTACAATGGATGGTCAGTTTTTGGTCAGACAAATTTACGATGACGAAATTACATACAATTTGGTGTCTTCGGCTGCACAAATTCTCGGTAAATATAATTGTTATTCAATATGTTTTAGTTTACATAAATTTTACCGCCTAAGCTTGTATGGTTAAAAAAAAACCACAAACGTGTAGGTACTACTAGGTAGGTATATTATAATTTGCTAGAAATAACAATAACAATATACCTATAGGTATTTATGTCTCGTACATACTTTTGTTTATTTTATTTACCTTACATTGAAATACTATATATTCAAAGACAAATTATAAGTATGTAATAATAAAATTCGGATTATTAAATAAAACCAAGTTATATAAAATAAATGATAGAAAAATATAGATGATTTTAGTTTTAATGAAAAAAAAAGTTTTCGATTATGCGAGATATAAACGCAGTGTACGGCGATCATATACTTAAGGCTGTTCAGTGTAAAGTAATTTAAATAAATAAACAATATAAGGTACCTACGGCATTTTTTAAGGTGCATTAAGGAAGTGAACATAATATATACAAATACATTTATATTTATTATACCAGAATTCAATTTTGAAAAAAGCGTGTATAATAATAATATTATCTACGGGAATCGTTTTAACTCTTACACTGATCATAATAAAAAAAATAATAATAAAAAAAGACCTCGCGTGATAATTTATGTCTGAGATATGTTAATAAGCCCAGATCTAAAGTGTTATATAATTTTGTGTGTTTATGCATCAGAGCTGCCCGCGAGTAGCATATTAGAACTGTTCGGGAAGATGTTTTTCGAGTTTTGCCAGGATTCCGGTTACGATAAAATCCTACAGGTGCTCGGAGCCACACCCCGGGACTTTCTTCAAGTACGCATTGTTCGAGTTACATCCTTTGCGCAATACAATAACTGTTATCACCCGCTGTTTTTGTAGAATCTGGACGCTTTGCACGATCACTTGGGCACACTGTATCCGGGCATGAGAGCACCGTCTTTCCGGTGCACAGAAAGGACAGAGGACGGCGCGCTCGTCTTGCACTACTATTCCGACCGTCCCGGGTTGGAGTACATTGTCATCGGCATTGTGAAGGTTGTAAAAACAATATATATTACGACCGACAATAACGAAACGACATAGTGAATATGGCGTGTCGTGGTTTTGATATTATAATATATTATATTGTTTTGTGTATGTTTGTGTGCCTTGCAGACCGTCGCCAGTAAACTGCATAACACCGAGGTGGAAGTTGAAATATTACAAACTAAAGAGGAATGTGATCATGTGCAGTTCTTAATAACCGAAAAGAATACCACGGGTCAACGTCAAAGTGATCAAACCGCTGAAGTCGAGACACTATCGCAAGGTCATCACCAGAAATCTTTTTTCTTCTTTCACTTAATCACAAGAATATGTAAAAAAAAAAAAAATAGTATACTGTTTCAGCGTTTAAATCGGCTAAATATGCAAATCGTACTTACTTATCATACTTTAATATGCTGTTTTAGGTTTTAACCGAATTCAAAAAAAACATATACCCAACAGTTTTTTTACATAAGATTTAAGTCGTTGACAGTTAGGTACTATTAGTATAACATGTTGAATTATCAATATCGATCGAAGTACATCAATATTTTTAATTTGTCTAAATAAAGTTGGGTAGTATTTTTTTTTCATAGCTACAATGGTAGCTAATATAGAAGTATTTTTACTTCTATTAAAATTAAAATGAACACAAGTAGATTGAATCCAATGAAAACCGAATAAAAAATAAAAATTATCATACCCGTATGTTTCGATTAATTAAAAAATACATAATGAACGTATACCTAAAATATAGAATATTAATTATAATAGCTTTATCAACCGGAACACGGGATAGTTATTATTGTTGATGTATTTAAATACATATTATATATATATATATATATATATATATATATTATATTAGTGCGTTGCGAAACGACATCGTAAGCGTATATAATATAACGACTTTGCTATATTTTTCTAGAACCGAAAATTAGTCCGGCCACGTTTTGCCATGTGTTCCCATTCCATCTGATGTTCGACAGAGACTTGAACGTCCTTCAAACCGGTTGCACGATCACCAGAGTAATACCCATGGTACAAGGGCCAGAACCATGCAAATTAACACAAATCTTATACCCCGTAGGTGTTAACACTCACACACACGCAGACCCACTGCACACATACACCCAAGCATAATAAATAATAATTATTAATGTTGACTCCGTTGGGCAGGTAAGACCTCATTTGGAATTGACATTCGACAACATTCTAGCGCACATAAACACCGTGTACGTTCTGAACACGAAACCGGGAATTATGAACGGCGACTCCAACGACGGTTGTTCGATATCTCTGCGTCTCAAAGTAATGATAATCGATAGATCCAACTGTTCGGACACTTCGTATACCGATTGCACGCGTTTAAAATATAAACTGTCGGTTTGAAAATAAATAATACCGTGATTAAAACGTCGGTTTGTTTTACAGGGCCAGATGCTGTATGTGCCGGAAACGGATCTAATGTTGTTTCTGTGTTACCCGAGTGTCGTGAATCTGGACGATCTGACCAAGTTAATACAAACACATTTATACCTAATACCTAATGCATTATGTTCATATTTTGATTGGACGGCCTCGTGTTAGGTTAGGTTTAGGTAATTGAGCTATAAACTATTGACAGTGTTTATTTTGTTTGTTCGTCCCAGACGGGGCCTGTACATCAGCGATATACCTTTGCACGATGCCACTAGGGATTTGGTGTTGATGTCCGAACAATTCGAAGCCGATTTCAAACTGACCATGGATTTGGAATTTTTGACCGACAAGCTCCAGCAGACTTATAGGGAGCTGGAGAGCGAAAAACAAAAAACCGACAGGTAGTTCAATACAGCTAATCCTCGAATTGAAAAAAAAAACCCAGTTTTGTACCTCCGGCGATACGTGTTTGCTTAGTAAATTGCATTGCAAAAATTAAAAGCAAACATAAAAAAATGCATAAAATAAAAATATAATTCATTCGATATCCAAATAAATCTTGCTCAATAACGTCATTATGAAAATGTATCTGAATATTTCAGGCACGTACCTACACAAAGTACAAATCACAATTATTATTAATAAAAAATATTATGTTTCCTAGAATATTTGGAAAGAAAATATGCTATTATAAAACTCGTAGTTATAATAAATTGTGGATTCGATGAGAGGCACTTATGTACAACCACGTGTTTAAAATATTTTTAATCGATCAATAAAATATTGACTGATAAAATTATAACGATTTGTTTACAAAGTTGTATACAGT
>CM017798.1:636581-955093 GCA_008086715.1 Sitobion miscanthi
TCTAGCTGCATTTTTGACATTTCAATTTTATTCGTAATTTTTTTAACTGTAGTTGTATTTTTTGTAGATATTATTTATACATTGATAACCTGATACCTCTGTATTATCGTTCTTTAGTGAGATTATCATTTTGAATAGTTTTTCTGTTTAAAATTGGGCAATTTTGTTAGTACTTTGTAATGTGTGTTCCTAAAGTAAAATTGTTTCTAAATATTTTTGGTTTCTAAAATGCATTTGCCTGCGGGCGCCAACACCCCCTTTCAATTTTTTTTTTTAGTAGTGTGTACCTATTATTTAATTTTTTCTAAATTTTTTTTTTGTTCTCTTAAATGCATTTGCCTGTGGGCGCCCACACCCACCTTTCAAATTTTTTTTATTAGTAGTGTGACTCTATTTGAATTTTTGTGGATACTTGAACATTGATAATCTGGTACCCTATGAATAATCCTTCTTTAATAAACTAAATGTTTTGAATAGTTTTTCTGTTTAAAATTATTGGGCATTTTTGTTTATACTTTGTCATGTTTATTCCATAAGTATAGTTTTCTCCATTTTTTTTTTTTGGTTTCTAAAATGCATTTGCCTGCGAGAGCCAACACCCCCTTTCAATTTTTTTTTTTAGTTATGTGACTAGTTGAATTTCTGTGTAGACTTGAACATTGATAATCTAATACTCTATGAATAATCCTTCTTAAATGAACTACTATAATTATTTTAAATGGTTTTTACATTTAAGATTATGGACATTTAGTTTGAACTCTTAACGTGTGTTCCTACTATTTAATTTTTTCTAAATTTTTTTTTTGTTCTCTTAAATGCATTGGCCTGCGGGCGCCAACACCCCCTTTCAATTTTTTTTTTTAGTAGTGTGTACCTATTATTTAATTTTTCTATAATTTTTTTTGTTTTCTAAAATGCATTTGTCTGCGGGCGCTTACACCTACCATCAATTTTTTTTAAAGATTTTAACTCTAGCTGCATTTATTGAACATTTCAATTTTATTCGTAATTTTTTTAACTGTTGTATTTTTTGTAGATATTATTTATACATTGATAACCTGATACCCTCTGTATTATCGTTCTTTAGTGAGATTATCATTTTGAATAGTTTTTCTGTTTAAAATTCTGGGCAATTTTGTTAGTACTTTGTAATGTGGTGGTCCTAACGTAAAATTTGTTTCTAAATATTTTTTGGTTTTCTAAAATGCATTTGCCTGCGGGCGGCCAACACCACCCCCTTTTTCCCAATTTTTTTTTTTTTTTTTTAGTAATGTTGGCTCTAGTTAATTGTTGGGGTGTAATTTGAACATTGATATTGTCCCCTATGAAAATCCTTCTTCAATGAACTACCTATATTATTTTTAATAGTTTTTTTCATGAAGATTATGGACATCTTAGTTTGAACTCTTTAATGTGTGTCCTATTATTTAAGTTTGTCTAAATTTTTTTTTGTTTTCTAAAATGCATTTGCCTGCGGGCGCCAACAACCCCCTCCCTTCTAATTTTTTTTTTTTTTATTAGTTGTACCTACATGTGTTTAATATTTTCTAATTTTTTTTTTGTTTTCTTAATGCATTTGCCTGCGGGCGCCAACACCCCCTTTCAATTTTTTTTTTTAGTAGTGTGACTAGTTGAAAATTTTCTGTGTAACTTGACATTGATAATCTAATACCCGATGAATATCCTTCTTTTATAACTAAAATATTTTGAATAGTTTTTCTGTTTAAAAAATTCTGGGCAATTGTTGTAGACTTTGTAATGTGTATTTCTTAAGTATAATTTCTACTATTTTTTTTGGTTTCTTAAATATGCATTTGCCTGCGGCGCCAACACCACCCCTTTCAATTTTTTTTTTTAGTTATTGACTGTGAATTTCTGTGTAGACTGAACATTGATAATCGTAATACCTATGTAAATAATCCTTCTTAATGAACGACCTAAATTATTTTAATGGTTTGTACTTTAATTATGGATCTTAGTTTGAATTTTGTTAAACGTGTGTACCTACATTTAATTTTTCTAAATTTTTTTTTTGTTTCGTAAAAATGCATTTGCCTGCGGGGCCCAACACCCCCTTTCATTTTTTTTTTTATTAGTGTGTACCTATATTTAATTTTTTCTAACTTTTTTTTTTTGTTTTCCTAAAGCATTTCCTGCGGCGCCAACCCCCCCTTTCAATTTTTTTTTTTCGTAGTGTGGTACCTATTATTTAATTTTTTCTAAATTTTTTTTTTGTTTCTAAGCAATTTGCCTGCGGGCGCCAACACCTCCCTTCTAATTTTTTTTTAATATTTTGTATCTAGCCGAATTATTAAATCATTGATCCCCTTTGACTCATCCGATAATCCTCTTAAATGAACTAAATATTAGAAATGTTTTTTCAGTTTAAGAGTATGGACCATCTAGTTTGACTCTTTAAACGTGTGGGTTCCTAGATTTTAATTTGTTCTAAATTTTTTTTTTGTTTCTTTCAAGTGCATTGGCCTGCGGGCCGCCCAACCCCACTTTCAATTTTTTTTTTTAGTAAGTGTGTACCTATTATTTAATTTTTCTAAATTTTTTTTTTTTTGTTTTCTAAAATGCATTTGCCTGCGGCGCCAACACCCCCTTTTCAATTTGTTTTTTTAGTATTGTGTCCTATTATTTAATTTTTTCTAAATTTTTTTTTTGTTTTCTAAAATGCATTTGCCTGCGGGCGCCAACACCCCGCTTTCATTTTTTTTTTTAGTATTTGTACCTATTATTTAATTTTTTTTCTAAATTTTTTTTTGTTTTCTAAAATGGCATTTGCCTGCGGTCGCCAACACCTCCCTTTAATTTTTTTTTATGATTTTGTCTCTAAGCCCGAATTCTTAAATTTGATAACCTTGACTCAGACGAATAATCCTTCTTTAATAACTACAATATTATGAAATTTTTTTCCGTTTAAGATTATGGACGTCTTAGTTTGAACTCTTTAATGTGTTGTTCCAACATTTAAGTTTTTATAAATAGTTTTTTTGTTTTCTAAAATCATTTGCCTGCGGGGCCAACACTCCTTTCAATTTTTTTTTTTTTAGTAATGTGATCTGTGTCCATTTTTGTGTAGACTTGAACATTGATAATCAATCCGGGACTATTACATACTCCTTCTTTAATAACTAATATTTTTAATAGTTTTTGCTTTTTAAATTCTGGGCATTGTGTTAGTACTTTGTAATGTGTATTCCTTAAGTATAATTTTCTACATATTTTTTTTTTTTGTTTCTAATGCATTGCCTTCGGGCGCCAACCCCCCTGGTTTCACAATTTTTTTTTTTTGAGTTAGTGAACTAGTTGATTCTGGTTGTAGCACTTGACATGATAATCTAATACTCTATAATAATCCTTCTTAAATGAAACACCTATAATTATGTTAATGGTTTTTACATTTAAGATTATGGACATCTTAGTTTGAATTTTTTAACGTGTGTACCTACTATTTAATTTTTCTAAATTTTTTTTTTGTTTTCTTAAATGCATTTGCCTGCGGGCGCCAACACCCCCTTTCAATTTTTTTTTTTAGTAGTGTGTACCTATTATTTAATTTTTCTAAATTTTTTTTTTGTTTTCTTAAATGCATTTGCCTGCGGGCGCCAACACCCCCTTTCAATTTTTTTTTTTAGTAGTGTGTACCTATTATTTAATTTTTTCTAAATTTTTTTTTTGTTTTCTAAAATGCATTTGCCTGCGGGCGCCAACACCTCCCTTCTAATTTTTTTTTATGATTTTGTATCTAGCCGAATTATTAAACATTGATAACCTTGACTCATCCGAATAATCCTTCTTTAATGAACTAAATATTATGAAATGTTTTTTCAGTTTAAGATTATGGACATCTTAGTTTGAACTCTTTAACGTGTGTTCCTACTATTTAATTTTTCTAAATTTTTTTTTGTTTTCTTAAATGCATTTGCCTGCGGGCGCCAACACCCCCTTTCAATTTTTTTTTTTAGTAGTGTGTACCTATTATTTAATTTTTCTAAATTTTTTTTTTGTTTTTTAAATGCATTTGCCTGCGGGCGCCAACACCCCCTTTCAATTTTTTTTTTAGTAGTGTGTACCTATTATTTAATTTTTTCTAAATTTTTTTTTTGTTTTCTAAAATGCATTTGCCTGCGGGCGCCAACACCCCCTTTCAATTTTTTTTTTTAGTAGTGTGTACCTATTATTTAATTTTTTTCTAAATTTTTTTTTGTTTTCTAAAATGCATTTGCCTGCGGGCGCCAACACCTCCCTTCTAATTTTTTTTTATGATTTTGTCTCTAGCCGAATTATTAAATATTGATAACCTTGACTCATACGAATAATCCTTCTTTAATAAACTAAATATTATGAAAAGTTTTTTCCGTTTAAGATTATGGACGTCTTAGTTTGAACTCTTTAATGTGTGTTCCAACTATTTAATTTTTTCTAAATATTTTTTTTGTTTTCTAAAATGCATTTGCCTGCGGGCGCCAACACTCCCTTTCAATTTTTTTTTTTAGTAATGTGACTCTTGTTCAATTTTTGTGTAGACTTGAACATTGATAATCTAATACCCTATGAATAATCCTTCTTTAATAAACTAAATATTTTGAATAGTTTTTCTGTTTAAAATTCTGGGCAATTGTGTTAGTACTTTGTAATGTGTATTCCTTAAGTATAATTTTCTACATATTTTTTTTTTGGTTTCTAAAATGCATTTGCCTGCGGGCGCCAACACCCCCTTTCAATTTTTTTTTTTAGTTATGTGACTAGTTGAATTTCTGTGTAGACTTGAACATTGATAATCTAATACTCTATGAATAATCCTTCTTAAATGAACTACCTATAATTATTTTAAATGGTTTTTACATTTAAGATTATGGACATCTTAGTTTGAATTTTTTAACGTGTGTACCTACTATTTAATTTTTCTAAATTTTTTTTTGTTTTCTAATGCATTTGCCTGCGGGCGCCAACACCCCCTTTCAATTTTTTTTTTAGTAGTGTGTACCTATTATTTAATTTTTCTAAATTTTTTTTTGTTTTCTTAAATGCATTTGCCTGCGGGCGCCAACACCCCCTTTCAATTTTTTTTTTTAGTAGTGTGTACCTATTATTAATTTTTTCTAAATTTTTTTTTGTTTTCTAAAATGCATTTGCCTGCGGGCGCCAACACCTCCTTCTAATTTTTTTTTATGATTTTGTATCTAGCCGAATTATTAAACATTGATAACCTTGACTCATCCGAATAATCCTTCTTTAATGAACTAAATATTATGAAATGTTTTTTCAGTTTAAGATTATGGACATCTTAGTTTGAACTCTTTAACGTGTGTTCCTACTATTTAATTTTTCTAAATTTTTTTTTTGTTTTCTTAAATGCATTTGCCTGCGGGCGCCAACACCCCCTTTCAATTTTTTTTTTTAGTAGTGTGTACCTATTATTTAATTTTTCTAAATTTTTTTTTTGTTTTCTTAAATGCATTTGCCTGCGGGCGCCAACACCCACTTTCAATTTTTTTTTTAGTAGTGTGTACCTATTATTTATTTTTTCTAAATTTTTTTTTTGTTTTCTAAATGCATTTGCCTGCGGGCCCAACACCCCCTTTCAATTTTTTTTTTTAGTAGTGTGTACCTATTATTTAATTTTTTCTAAATTTTTTTTTGTTTTCTAAAATGCATTTGCCTGCGGGCGCCAACACCTCCCTTCTAATTTTTTTTTATGATTTTGTCTCTAGCCGAATTATTAAATATTGATAACCTTGACTCATACGAAGAATCCTTCTTTAATAAACTAAATATTATGAAGTTTTTTTCCGTTTAAGATTATGGACGTCTTAGTTTGAACTCTTTAATGTGTGTTCCAACTATTTAATTTTTTCTAAATTTTTTTTTTGTTTTCTAATGCATTTGCCTGCGGGCGAACAATCCCTTTCAATTTTTTTTTTAGTAATGTGACTCTTGTTCAATTTTTGTGTAGACTTGAACATTGATAATCTGATACCCTATGAATAATCCTTCTTTAATAAACTAATATTTTGAATAGTTTCTTCCGTTTAAGATTATGGACATCTTAGTTTGAACTCTTTAATGTGTTTTCCAACTATTTAATTTTTTCTAAATATTTTTTTTGTTTTCTAAAATGCATTTTCCTGCGGGCGCCAACACTCCCTTTCAATTTTTTTTTTTAGTAATGTGACTCTAGTTGAATTTTTGTGTAGACTTGAACATTAATAACCTGGTGCCCTATGAATAATCCTTCTTTTTAGTTTAGTATTTAACTTTTCTATTTAGTTTGAACAAATAACTTCTGTAAGTATAACAATAAATTACAACACATTAGTCATATTTTTTAAATTTTACAAAACAATTAAACTAACTATGAATACGATAAAAATGAAAAGTATGATTGTATAATTTATTTAGATTTTAAATACATTACATTTTTACTATAAAAATAATTTTTTTTATAATGATAAATAAGTCATTCACAAATAATTTTATTCACAAACATGATTCAAAGTGCAACTGCAGGTATTTGGCGTTTGCTTAGTCTACATTTAAAGAAGTTTGTTTTTTCTTGTTGATAAGTAAGTTCCTTGAATGGGAACGGATTTGACGATCTGTTAATTAAATATTTAAATTAATCCTACTATGATCAGTATATGTACATATTATAGGACATCCCATTTCTATTAAAAGTCTTTCAGCAACAAATTTATTAAACATGGCCATCTTTTCACAGTTCGTGCCAATCAACCTAACTGGTAAAGCATTTTTAAAAAAATCTTGTTCAATAGTCACGGCTTCACAAATGATCTGTGTTATAACAGCTTGAGGGGGCTTTTGATCTAAGAGACAGTTAAAATCGGTGTGTAAACCCTAAATAAACATTAAAATAATAAAATATGTTATATGCATTATAATATTAACCTTGAAAATGTTAACATACCTAATCTCTAGAAATCAGCTTGTGGCTAAAAGTTAAACCTGGCATTAATTCTCTTTTCCTCAACCATATTATTGAAGGAACAATTCCAGATAAAAACATATCTTTAACGACAGCAAATGCCACTAACCTTTCGCCAAAAGTTGCTTTACTATCAGTCATCCATTTAAGAGGCCAATCTGACATTTTTTTTACACATGGCATGGTTTTAGAACATCGACAGAGTACAAAAGAAGTTGGTTACAAATTATGAAAAGTTAGTTACAATTGGTTACAAATGAGTTACAAAATATTGACATTGGTCCCGAGTCAATCGGACAAAGTCGGGGGGCTGACCCGATGACCCCCCCATTATTAGAACATCTACAGAGTACAAAAGAAGTTGGTTACAAATTATGAAAAGTTAGTTACATTTGGTTACAAATGAGTTACAAAATATTGGCATTGGTCTCGAGTCGATCGGACAAAGTCGGGGGGCTGACTCGTGGGTGTGGATGGGGGGGAGGTGCTCATCAATAGAATATCGACAGAATCCAAAAGTAATTATTTACAAATTATGAAATTCAATTCCGTTGAATTCTTATCATTTTTGTATATGGCATTAAAATCTATATAATAATATATTCAAAACAATACCAATTGTATTAATTCTTTCATTTTATATTAAAACATGTAAGGAATATACAAATATAATATAATATCATGAACCATAATGAGTTAGTTACTATTTTGGAGCACTCCCCAATTTTGCTCTTGAATGTTTGTACTGTTTGAATTAAGATAACAGTGCAGAACTTTCAAAAGCTATTCCGACTAAAATAATGTCCAACAAAATTGAATAGTATTCGAACAATGTCCAACAAATAAGTGTATGATATGGTTGGCTATATTTCAGTTTGTTAGGAGGGCTACCCCTTCATGTGGAAATGGCCATAACTCTGGTACAACGAGGTTACACATTTTAAAAATTCGGTTACAAATGGTTACAAATAAAGCTTAACGAGTTACAAATATTTTGGAATTGATTTAGTTGGTTGGGGGGCTAGCCGCTCATTGAGAAACCTGTTGTAACTTTTGAACTACGAAGTTACAAATTTCAAAAAGTCGGTTACAAATAGTTACAAATTAAGCTTAATGAGTTACAAATATTTTGGAGTTAATTTAGTTGACTGAGGGGGCTGCCCCCCCCCATTTGGAAATGGTCATAACTCTGATATAGTGAGGTTACAAATTTTAAAAAGTTGGTTACAAATAGTTACAAATTAAAAGGAAAATAATGAATTTAATTTCTATAAATTTAGTTATAGTGGGGGGGGGCTGGCGTGAAGTTGGCCCCTCATTGAGAAACCAGTTGTAACTTTTGAACTACGAAGTTACAAATTTTGAAAAGTAGGTTACAAATAGTTACAAATTAAAAAAATTAGGTTACAAATATTTTGAAAGTTTTTTAGTAAAGTGGGGGGGGCTAACTTCACACACGTTCGAATGTGTCTCCAAAATCGGTACTCACTTACAACTAACACGGGGGTCAAGAGGTCCAAAAATTTTTTCGATTATTCACCTATCCACGCAACTAACGGGGTCCGCAAACCTAACCGCAGGTGGATTGCTTACCTGGTGATATACGCTTCGCATGTAGTCCGCGATCCGACGCAGTCGGATCGCCTACCTATGTGATTATATGACTGATAGCTAGACAATTAAATAAACCTATCGACTCTACATTTTTTAACAATTTTAACAACCAAAAGCAGCGAACAAACGGGAGGTAATCCTGGAGATCGTATCCAGCCTATCATTTTACATTGTTCGTGACCGATCGCTGGACGCTGAAGCTTTTAAACATTCCCGCCAAAGCGCCAAGCCTTATCTCTAATCCACATCACTAATCCTTATCACAAGTCCTAGACTTTCGACTTACAGCATTTGTGACTTTTATAATTCCAATGACATTGTCTCCAAAATCAGTACCCACTCTCAGCGAGTCCAACCTTCTCCGAGTTTTACTAAGGCTAGTATATAATAATAAACTATTAAATTTATTATATATATCTGTGTATTGGGGTCAGTTTGGCCCCTGATAAGAATTATTGCTGATAAAGCAATCTCATCAAGCATCACTATTCACTGTTAAAAATTCGAAAAATTAAAGAGCGTATGTAATGCTTATTAGAATTTTTATTTTCCATCACAATATTAAACAGGAAATCCAATGACTAAAAATATATCCTTTATTAATGAGATGATCGATATAACCTCGACATAACCGGAAAACCATCATGTCGGCATTTAATTCTAGTGGGCCCGCGGAGATATTGAGAGCGGAACAAAAAGACGAAGAACTTTACGAACGGATCAATCGACAGCTATGTGGATTTCTTCTGAAACTCAAAGGTAATATTAATTTACTATAATTAAGTATGGTAATACATGATTGTTGTTGAGTATGTCGTCCTAAACATAGCCCACTGCTGCTAATTATTAATTTTTTTTAGGACATGTCTTTGTAAACGTGAATAAAGAGAACATCTTTTGCACATCACAATTACTGTACTATACACTTACGACGCTATCTAAACTCCAAACACTGGGCGAAGAATATACGAAAATTGTTCAAGTTGGAAAAACTGGAAAACACATTCCAGGACTTATGGTAATAAAAATGCGAATGATAGTTGGATAAACAATTGTTCACAAAAATTTTTTTCATTTACAGCAAAGCACTGGTATGATATTAGCCCACGTGTTTGGAGACAGACTCATCATCCTTGCTTTGGATCGTTTGATCTATTATGTTCAATATAACAAATCGATAACGAGTCAAGCCAAAGATCAAATTATACATATTACAACGACCATCAAATCTCTTGTTCCGTTGTTGCAAAGCCTCAACAGAGTATTATTTTATTGGGACGGTTCCTTTTATACGTGGGCCAAACGATTTTTCTTCATCAAATATGTAAGCAAAGGCTTAAACTTTAAACTTAAGATGACTTCACAATTTGATGTCTCCGTTGTACAAGTGTGTAACATTGCAAATTTACGCTCAGCAGATCCCGTTTAGCTTCATTATTTTAAAAATTAGAGTGTTTACATTTATGTATGCAAAAGTTACCAAAAAAATTAACTGTCGTAAAGAACCCACTTACAAACTCAGATAATGTTCTTACCATCAAGTTTCATAATAGATCATTTCACTCTAATTTTTAAACTAACAAAGCTAAACATGATCTGCTGAGCGTACATTTTCTATTAAACACACTTGTAGGACAGAGACAACAAATGCCAAATGTCCTCTTAAATAGCTTAAATTTTAATGTTTATTAATATTTATTTTTTTAAAGATATATGCAATTCCGTGGTACCATCCTAAGCGGCCGTTACATGTATTTAAAATTTTGAGTGTGTTGACTGGCATCCATTTAAGTGTACTCATGATCATGGCCGTGTTTAAAACCCCAAAAGTACAAAAGAACGCAAAAGAACATCCTAGTAAGCCAATTCCATTGAGCAGCAGCAGTAAATGTTCTCTTTGTTTAGAACCAAGACAAAACACCTCACTTTCGTTTTGTGGACATCTGTTTTGTTGGTATTGTATTCATGAATGGCTGCAGACTAATAACTTTTGTCCAATATGCCGTAAAGCACTAAATCCTAGAATGGTGGTACCATTACAAAATTTTACTTAGGAAAGCCGTAAACAAATTTATTGTATAATTGCGCATTTAATTAGGGAACAGGGAAACATAATTGTCCTACTATTTTTATTGATTAGTAAATTATTATTGTATTTGACAAAACATTTTTGTGATCTAAAAAAAGTAACTTATTGTCAAACTATTTTGATCAAGTACTCAGTAGATAATCAAATTATTTTGTAATCGGTATTGTTATTGATGGTTTATTTTTATAAAAAAAAATTACAACAGATTAATGTGTTAATTAATTAATAGTTTGTGTATCCGCCACTTACCTATATACTTACACACTTAAGGGATTTGTTAATCCAACTTTAAAATAATAATTATTTTTATAATTTTATTACCATTGCCAAATACTTTTTGTTAGGAAATTTCTTGTTTACTAATAATGGGAGTTGTTTGTCATTTATTACACTTGCATCAGCCTTAATTCTTTAATAATTGTATTAAATTATTAAAATTTATTATCATCAAATGATTTCTAATGGAAGTATTATAAGAATTAGTACATTTTATATTCGAATTAGTGTAGGTTAAAGTAAATATACTTAAATTATGAGCGTTTAAACTTTAAAGAATTTTAATATTTCTAATGTAATGTAGTATAATGCAATGTATAGGGTAACTATTTAATTGCTTGTAATGGATAAATATTGATTACAATTTAATTAGGTAAACCTTAATTAAAAAAATTAAATAATTTATTAGAAAATTGAATATTTCATATTTCATATAAATACTAATTATCATGTGATAATTTGTTAAAAAACTCAACAACTATTTTGATAAAATTAATAATGATAAAGCAAAGATTTAACTATTTATATTTAGTATTGTCAAAAAAAGAAAATAATATTCTATGCTCACACGAATAGCCAAATAATTAAATAAATACATCATAGATGAATATAATTTTTACTAACCAGTAACAGTGAATGCTTACAGGACCCCCTATTTTATATATATTATTATAATTATATATATTTATATATTTAACATTTTAATTATATATTATTGTGTTGCATTGATTGTCATCCAGCAGTGTCATAATTCTAAGGTTGATATAGGTCTTGAAGACATTAGACAATTTGTCAAAAGAAAATAATACATTTTAACATTAATGTACACATTTTTTTACAGGTTGATTGGAAATAAATAATAAGTTCATTGTTTATAATTTTACATTAAATAATTTCTCCAGTACTAATTACTCTATTATATAAAAATAATAACTCATTTGTATCTATTAGTAATCATATATTATGATTGATACTAGTACTTATTATCTACTACTTTTCCACTCAATGGTGAAGTGATCATTTTTTTATGATGACTAGATGTCATGGTAAAAACATTTTTAGGGGGGGGAGGTATGGGGTGACTGGACACATTATGGTAAGCAATAACATAAAACAAAAATTAAAATATTTATATCTATTCTATAATATCATATTAAGGGTGGTAGGTATCTACTGAAATATATGCAGTGCATCATGGCTTATAAATGTTTACCACACCACTGTATCTATTTAGTACTAATATAACTATTATTTACAGCCATATAGCCACTAAGTCAATGTAAAACACGTTAAATCACTCTTAATATTTAATTTCCAAAAATGTCTTTCTGTATTATTAAAATATCAATAATTGTCAACAAAAAAAATATAAGTTAATTAAAAATCTAATAATAACACAGGAAACTAGAAACACTTCTACTAACTAAATAAAACATTTCAAACTCAAGATATTTAATAAATAAAATAGCACAGGTATTGCCCAAGTGCATAGTGCATAAAAAATGTATAGTATCTATACAAAATTGAAATTCATTATAAATATTATAATAACACTGCGTAGTCCATAGTAGGTATGTATTTTACATAGGTTCTATGCATTTATACATGTATAAATATATTATCTATCTAGATGAGTATAAACGAATGTCTTCAAAAGTGCTTAGCTTATCATATTTATAATTATTTATAAAAACATTCATCTTTGGCTCTTTATATTATAATAATCTTTAAAATTAATATAAATGTCACAGTATAATTGACCCGCAGATAAGATATTTTTAATTTATAGTTGGTAACTATTGTTAATAATATTAATATAATATGATGTACAACGCATTGACGCGTATGTTATGTCATATTATTGTATAACAATAACATACTAAACAATTTAGCGCATTCTAACCTATCTAAGAGGTGAGTATATACTGGGTCTGGATGATCAAGGTTCGAGCCTACACTCATTACTAGAGCTCGGATGTTAATGAGCAAAATGTCACTAAAATATGCATTTAAAAATTTCAAAATATGCTAATATATGCCTTTAAATATATCAAAAATATACCATTTTTCAACAAATATATGCAAAAAAGGTTTTAATATTAATTCAAAATAAATTATGAACACTATTAAATGTATACTAAATATTATATCTATTTCAAACAATTACGAAAAATGGGATAATAGTGATTTAGAATAACTTGTTTTAAATGATTTTAAAATAACTTCATTGCAAAATACACAAAAGAAATAAAATATTATAAATATAAATATATAAAATAAAATACATATTAGGTAGTAAAAAGTGTTATGTTTATATTATATTTAAATATTTTAAATACCACTAAATCTAGAAATTAGCAATATATGTATTTATACGCTCAAAAATGTCAAATATGCAAAAAAAATGCAAAAAAAGTTTGCCTATTTCTAATATCGACTTCAAGAATCAAATTTATATCTCACTCCTGTGTAATTCTGGCTACGCGAAAAAAATATGCCAAGTCATAAACATCCGAGCTCTACTCATTACAAATATTATTTTAACATAATTTGATGTCATTGCAAAACAAAATTTTTAGAAAGAAAAATTGTATCGTTATCAATTTTCAAGATTTTTACTTTTTTGAAAGATAACTTGGATTTTTGATTTCACATTCTGATGCATATTTTTTTCCTAAGTACTACATTGATCCATAAAACGGATTTTCAACATATAGTCAATATTAAAGTTAGCTAATGAGTTATAACTTATAAGTATTTTAAGTTTAAATGAGTGGCTCAGTGAACAAACATTTTGCTAGGTACCCCTGTGTCACTACTCCGCCGATGGACAATCTAAATGTTACACACTATAATAACTAATTAACTATTCGTTCGAAATTCGATTTATACATTTATTTATTTATTTAAACAATATTCTGATTAGGAATATAAAATTAAATTGGTGGGAAAGTGGGCCACTGTAATGGAAGAGGTGTTAAATTTGAATTTAATGATATAATATCATTGTATACAGAAAACGATTCTGAGTGAAAACGGTCAGTTAGCCTATGATATATTACTAAGTATATTTGATGATATTATTGTGAATAAAGCAATTCATATATTTACCTATTTACGTGGACCTTTGTTTTAAATTTTCAATCCTTAGCCATTAAAATTATGTAAGAAATAGAACTTGGTGAATCACTCTGTATAATATTATACTATGTTGTTTAAATTTAGTGATACAAATATAGGTACCTACAACAACTGTCCAGTGTATAAAAATAATATTTTTCGAAAACACGAAATTCAACTAAGAACTTTAGTGAAGCTATATACAGTTCAGATCACTACGTGCACATCATAGACATACTAATATATTATAATATGGCAGTTATAAGTACCTATACCGTGGTTTTTTATTTATTATTATTCCAATTTAGCACCCATGCGATTTAACGCTAAAATTGTGTTGGTCGCCCGAATCCACTGTTTTTTTATTACGTATCGTTTCAATTTGGTCTTGCTTAACGCTTTCCGTCGTTCTGCTGTCTTCAACCAATTGTGTCTGATCGCTTCAGCAGCCGTCATCCGGTTCCTGTGCACAGAGATAATATTGAATTATGCATCAAATATTTATGTATTATCGTGGTAGATAATATATATTTGAATAAAGAGATGTACTGAGAAAAGGTACTGCTTAGTATGTGCCGTGTGTGCGAACTGCGAAACTATTCTGCGAACGCGTTGACAATAATAATTATAATTGCCTACCGTCGAAAATGCTGTTGAAGTTCCACCATATTATGATTATATTGTAATCAAACCAAACTCGAACTCTCTTCTCCGATCACGGAACAAGCAAAAACAAACGCAAAAAGAAAAAAAGCTCATACATTAGTAAACTATTTAACTAACAAAGACGACGACAATAATTTAATTTGTTTTATTACGTATATGACATTATATTATGTTATGATGCGATGTCGATTATTGCTAAGCTATTCTGTTTTTTTTTCGTTTATTAGCTATGACTTTGCGTCGTTCGTTTATATCCACGTATATATCTGATACAAGCTGAACCTAGATAAAAATATTATATAGTGGTTTGAAAACGTCGGATAAATCGTGGAACAAGTAATAGCTAATTGAAGCATAGGTGCGGTCGATACACTGGTTACCCGATTCATTATATTTTATGATATCAGAATAATATTCATGGTACCTATATAATATCATATACGGGACAAGAAATTAAACAAAGAACTAGTGGAAAAATTATTTACAAAATATACGAATGAAATACACTAAAATCTCAAATAATAAAAGATATATAAATTATATATATATATATTCCAATTTCTTGATAATACATGTTTTTACAGATATTAAAACAATATAATATTATGTTTGTTTATATAATATACATTTTTAATAGGTACTTAAATATAATTATATAAAATTGTAGGCATACATCAAACGATTACAACTATTAACAATTTAATTAATCCTATATTGAGCCAATATTTATTTTCATAATCATTATTTTGTATAATATTATGTGGTAATAATTAGTAATCAACAATTTTTTTTTACATAACGAACTTTTGAGGTCATTTGTATAACAAAATCTAGGTATAATTAAAAACTAAAACGTGACCACTACTTTGGTATAATATAATATAATTCAAATCCACCTATAGGTAGTAAAAATAAACAATAAACCCGGCGTTTGTACAAATTATAGATAGATAGGTAATATGAATAATAAAAAACGGGTCTCTATTAAAAATTGGCGAATCAAAAAATAAAACAGTAGGTATAAATTAAGTTAAGTGTACGTTGTATTTCGGCAATATAGACAACTATTGGCACAGGCCACAGGTAGTATCTAAGTTATACAAGTAAGAACTGCAGTCTATATTGCGGAAATAACCTATTATATTATATTATATATTAACAACACGGTGGTAAAAAAAAAAATGGTAACTATAAATTTGAGTGAATAGCTTGTGGTCCGTCTATTTATATGACGAAATCCACCATAGTCGGAAGTACAGCGTTGCTAGTGCTTTAAAGTTTAAACGAGAAAGTATATTATCAATTATATATAACATATTATAGAAGTACCACAGACTATATGAAAAGTAGTTATATAGTCTATGGTATTATACACAACATAATATACATCGTTAAATATATTATATAAAAATTACTTTAAATAATTTTCCCGTATGGTAGTGATTGATAACCCGCAGAGTAGTAAGTTTTCCAGCATATATATTATAAGTTCCGAGGGGATGTTGTTATAGGGATGCAGAGCGGGAACTCGTACTCCTACTTTATGATATAAATAATAAATTACACACAGACACATGTAATATGTATGTATTTACGTCTAACTGTGTATTATATAAATGTATACGTGTTATATTTATATATATATTATGACTTATGATATATACTTGCGCGGGGTGGCGATGCGGATCAAGTGGACAAATTGGGTTCGGCAACAGTGTCGCTGCCGCCGTAGAACAATTTGAGCAACATCTCTCTGGCGGAGGTGGACTCGTGTTCGGGGGATGCGCGCTTACTGTGAGGCGCGGAACGACACGCCGACGACGACGACGACGACGTCGCAGCCGCCGCCGCAGTCATGTAGTACAACAGGTTGCTAACGGGCGGCGGGGACCCAGTCGGCACGTCACGGTTCATCGACGAAAACTTGAACTTGGGTTTCCGGTCCGCAACAGCTGCAGTCAGGTGCTGCCGGTTAAGTAGCAGCTTGTGCAGGCTGCTCCCGGGGTTGCCCGCGCTGTTGTCATGCTGCAGTGCTTCCGACCGGTCTCCCAACATCAAGGTCTGCAGGTCTCGCAGCTCCTGTCCCAGGAAATTGGACGACGACGCCGCCGCCGATGACGTCCGGAAGTTTGAAAACGTGTACGACACGTCCGACGCACGCCGATAATTATTGCTATAGTTTGCATTGTCCGTCATCGTTCGAAAAGTCGTCTGTGACCAAGTGGTCGTTGACGTCCGCTGTCGGTCCGCCACTCCGATAGCCACCTCTGGTGTCGTGTCGACGGCCGCACTTGTAGACGAGCCGGAAGTCGTGGCGGCCGTGTGTTGCGGTACGCCGGGAGTCATGGCGGCCGTGTGTTGAGGTACGCCGGCAGTCATGGCGGCCGTATGTTGTGGTACGCTGGATGTCGTGACGGCTGTGTGTTGCGGTACGCCGGGAGTCATGGCGGCCGTGTGTTGAGGTACGCCGGCAGTCATGGCGGCCGTATGTTGCGGTACGCTGGATGTCGTGGCGGCTGTGTGTTGCGGTACGCCGGGAGTCGTGGCCGTTGTGTTCAGTGGTATGGCCGCCATCACCCTAGATTTATTAGTAGCAATTTCGACGGGTGTCGGCATGTTATCGTCGTCGTTTTCGCACGTCTTTGACGTTTTACTATCCTTTTGCAGAATTCTGAGCTGCGCCAAAGTCGGCGATACTGCAGCGATCTCCAACGGCGATTGGCTACGTGATTTGCTACACAACTCTTTTAAGTTCTCTTTGGTCACATCCAGTGGAAATAGTATCGCATCTTGACCGGTGCATATTGCAGTCTCCGTCACATCCGGCGTCTGTTTCGTTTTCTCTTCAATTTGTTTCACCAATTTTTTGCTCGAACTTTTTCGTACCATTTTTTTTGGTTTTTTCTTTTGCATCCATCGGTGCGATAAACACTCGGTGGCAGTCAGACGGCTCCTACAACCAACCAACATACACACACAATAAAAATACGTATCGAAAATCAAACATATGTATATTGGAGGACAGGAGGTATAGATTATTATACCTATCACTGGAAAATATATATTAAAATAGTAACTCACACACACGTTTATTATATAATATCAATATAAAAATGTATTAAAATCATTAATCACTGATATTTTTATTAGGTACGTAATTATACATTTAAAGTATAAATATTATATTGTATCTGTACAAGAATGCAAGTCTAAATTAGGATATAATATACTTTACAGAAAAATGTAAATAACAACTAAATACTTTATAGTATACATTATTATAATAACAGTTTACTGAAAACATTAATACACCAATTAAAAACAGAAATTGTATTATGATTTTAAATTGTCATTTCTACATAGGTACCATGAAGTTGTATAGAAGAATACACTGTTTTTATTAAAGAGTTAAACAAAAACACAAATTTTCAAATAAGTTTTAATCCAAACAATATCTTATAAGTCATAATTTTTTATTCAACCTAGAAAAATCTGAATAACCTAAAAAACATTGTTCTTTGTATTTAATTTAATTTATTAATTTATTGTACTTGTAAACTAGTTAACTATGTGTCTATGCATATACACTATACAACTATATAAACACAACGCGTCAATTAAAAGTATTAAGTAGTTTATTTTTGGTGGTATTATAATAGATTAGTTAGAGATAAAATACTTAATATAAATGTAATTGCATTAGGTAATTAAATAACCATTCAATTCCTAAAACATAGTTATCTACACGGTAAATATTTTTTAAATACCAATTAATTATGATATGTATTTAAATCGGGTAACGAATTCAATCGTAATATAAAATACAAATATAATATTTTGTTTGCAATGTATAAAGTATGATACGTTAACGTTATGGTATACTTAACCTACGTACAAATTGAATTAAAATTATTTCCATCTAAATTTCTTCAAGAACTTAAATCACATTTATGACGCTAGTATAATTGTTTTAAATTAGTTTCAATGAAGCGAAGCATGTTTGTTTATAAATCACATCATAATGAATAATGATAATATAATATGTAAATGATTGTGACTCACGAGGCGCCCTTGTTATAGAGTCTTACTATATTATAATGTATTAGCGTTAGACTAAATTTGTAGGTATTTAAATACAGATAAAATTAAATATGTTGTATGTACTATAATACAGTATAGATAGCCAGGATTGGTGGCTGGTGCTAGTGGTTTAATACAAATAAAGTCAAGAATGTAAGATTCAATTTTAATTACCCTATAACTATTTTAATATTATTAAAAAATGTCGCCATTCCAAAAATAGCTGTTAATGTCCTGAGCCGGTCCTGATAATATATCTGTTTAATAGTGTTATCGGTGAGTTTTAATTAGTGCAATATTATATATTTAATATTTATATGTTACAAAATACCACAACTCATAAACATATAACTCAATAACCATACTTGTGATCTTTGACAAGAAGCTTTTTGATGAAATCCTTAGCGTCGTTAGATATGGAATCAAATGCTTCATCATCAAAATCATATTGAGCAATTGTTACGTTGGACATAGTTTCCACGTCGGTTTCTCCCATAAAAGGTGACAGACCCGATAACCTATATTAAACACACAGAGTCCGGATTTAACATCCTAAGTGTAGTCGTATGGATACTGAATTGAATTTCGAATAGATATTGTAAAATATAAATACTAAATGTATTACTTACAAGACATAACAAATTACCCCTACAGACCACATGTCTGTTCCGAATCCGATAGCATCGAAGTTTACTACCTCTGGCGCTACAAATTCTGGTGTGCCAAATAACACTTGAAGTTTATTTTCTGGATTGAATTTTCTGGCCAATCCGAAATCAATGATTTTTATACGATTTCCAGTCTTAGTTAAGCATAGAATGTTTTCTGGCTGAAATCCGAGTAACGCAAAATGTTTAGAAATTATATGATTTTAAGAGGAAGTTTAGATTTAAGTATAGATAGCCATCACGAGAACATTGTTTTTGTAAAATAGACTATATTATGTATGTCGTATGTATATAATATACTCAGAAGCGGACTGTCCCACACCACGCCGATGACAACAAAAAATATACAATATTTAGGTATATTATAATATTGGTTCCCCAAATTTATTTTGATTTTTTAATATCATCAATACCTATAAGCTATTAATTATTCTAACAATCACTAATCCCCCCCCCCTGTGAGAACGCCCATGAGTGGAATGTTGCGCCGATAATCCTATTTTGAATTTTCCCACTAGGCCGGATCCTCCCAGTCCGCTTCTGAAAATGAATATAGGTACCTACCTTGAGGTCAAGATGGAGTATATTTTTAGAGTGGATAAATTGTACTCCCTCACAGATCTGTCGCATAAATATCGTTACAGCTTTTTCGGTCAATACAAAATCATCACCAATTACTCGTTCGAATAATTCACCTCCCTCGACTCTGAAAGAATTAAATTATATTCATATACATATATATATATATACGTATATATAGATACACGATTTTATGAATATTTCAATTTTAAAAATGTAATATTATTATATATTATACAAAGTGAATCATTTAGCATTTTAACATGTGACTTTTTTTCATTTCAGAAAAAACTTAAGTTTTGGAAGAGATTTTTTGTACATAATATTAAATTGTTATAAAACAACTATTTGTTATGGTTATCATTTTAAAAATAATTATGATAATAAATCATAAAAAGTAGGTGCGCTCTACTATGTACAGTTACAAGTGGGTAACGGTAATAGATGGTATTACCACAAATTATATAAAAAATATAATATAATATATAATATTTATAATTTTTATTTATATTGTTTTATATAATCTGTGGTATTACGTTTGACTTTAATGATATAATATGATTGTATACACAAAACGATTCTGAGCGGAGACGGTTTGTCAACCTAGGATATTTTATATTATATATTTATATTGTTATTATTAATACGGTAGCCGATAAGTTAAATTAATATTATTTGCATATTATCTTATTGTTTGAATAATATTTTTAAATAATAACACAAAATTAAAATCGTTATTTTTAGTTTAAAAATGCAATTTTGTCCGAATTTAAACTTAAAAACTAACAAAAAAAATTGCGTTTTAAATGCTTATAAAAAATATATTGTGCCTATATGTATTTTAATATATTTAAACTTATATTGTTACAATGTGTGAGGAGTCTTGTATTTAATTGTCAAGTTTTTTGACCCGACGAATAAAATTGTATGGACATTTATAGAAAAAATCTAAAAATTTGAAAATTTTATCAAGTAAGTATAGAAAATGAAAAATTAACAGTAAGTTCAAATTTCAAGAATCTACTGTTATTTGTAATTGAATTACTCCAAATTAAGAAAATAGCTCTATTAGAAATCGAGTGAATATCTAAAGTTGTTAAAATTAAATCTTCAAACGTTCATAAAAATTTAATGTGATTTTCAGGTAAACAAATTTTTTTGATAGTGGTAATCAAAGTTGAATTTTGTATTAATTTTAAAATCTAAGATATAAAAAGAAAAATTTTTAAGAATTTCTAACTCATAATAATTTGTGCATTTTCCTGCATTTCATGCATTTCGTGCATTTTACGAATTTTGTGAAAATTCTAGCTTCAAACGCTCAACTTTTTTTTTTAATTTCCACTGACAAAAATGTATAATGAATCTTAAATTACATTTTAAAGTTTGTTTATGGAACGAACATATTTGTATCGACATTAGTTTAAAAAAAAAACAAATAAAAATTGATCATTTCAGATGTCTATAAATAGCTCAACAAGAGTAAAAATATTTTGATTATTTTTTGGTGTATAGAAATTGGTTATTTAAACATCCAGTGAAAATGTTGTGAATCTACGGTAATTTTTTTAGATAAACATTAAATACCAAAATCACGTCGTTTTTAAAAACTACTGGGAATTTAAAATTCTACATATTCATACTCCGCTCAGAATCTAATATATATTTTTTTTAGAAAAATTTTGTTACCTACTTGTTTTTTAAATCCAAGATTATGTAAAAAAAAATATTTGCAAAGACTATGTTAATAATTTGCCTTGCATTAATTGGATCAACCGGTATAATAAGTATTTGCAACTTTACAATAAATTGCATTGAAAAAGTAAACAGTATAATAATCAAATACTTCAATTACAGTTCTAAAATGAAGCACATTGCATTATTTGCTTCAAAAGCGTCGTAAAGTTGTATCAATCTGGGATGTTGAAGTTCACACATTATTTCTACTTCTCTTTCCACATTTCGGCGATCTTGTTTATGAACAATTCCGACGAATTTAGCAGCCAACATAAGACTTGTAGCCTTTTCTCGACATTTGAACACCGTACCGAACTTCCCCCTTTTAAAAGAAAAACAAATACATAATGTTTTAATGAACGTACAGCATATTGGGTAATACAGTTATAAAAGATTTATTTATATAAATCAACATAAAATAATAAAATTACTTATAGACTTATAAACTTATTGTGCAATTTATTTACTATCTTAAAATTAAATTGAATATAAAAAAAACAAAATGGCAAAAAAAATGTATTTATTATTTAATTTAAGGCCATTAAGGGCCCAATAAAAAAATTAGCCCCAGACCCCAAAATCCCAAGTAGGGCTCTGCTAGAACATATTTTTATTAGTTAGGTGTGTAATCATTTTAGACGAGCTGATTTCCTGATTATAATATTATAGCTGTTTATTTTATGAACCATATTAATCTATGCAAGAACCTAGACGTGCATAATATTATTTAATATAATTCGTTAGACTAAACCGTTGTGAAAAATAATAATCCACACCGGTTTAGTCTAGAGAATTTCTATTATGATATAAATATTGTGTTTGAAATATTGTTCCACAATAGTAAGTTGGCGTCACTGTAAAAGTCTCCTCCTCCCATGACGAAAGTAATGCCGGAATCGTGAATCGCGTATTTTGTTATCAATGTTTTGTTTTGTGATATTATTATTTAGTAGTTTCTTACCTAATTCATATTTTCGAGCATTACTGCACAACAAACCGCCATCAAATTTCATCTTTGAACTCAATACACTCTTGTCTTTTTATTGACATTATTATGTAAGTATTGTCTATTATTATTTCTCAACTATTTAATAACACCAAGTTTGTTTGAAACTATATTTTTAAGGCTGTTCTAGATAATTGGTACACAAAAATCAATTGTTAATTATTACAATACAATGTCACAATGACTCGACAAAAATGTTTATTTTTGTTGTTTATCCTATCTTTTGAAGCTAAAAGTTAATGAATCAATGATTAGAAATATAGCTATTTTGGAAAAAAATAATTATTTATCTCAACATGGAATAATAATTTCATGTATTATGTATCTTAGTATCTATCTATCCGTTAATTTTATTTGTGACAATTTGTATTTGCTAATACATTTCAAAATATTTTAAATTTTAAATGTATGGATTTAGTATAAATAATATACTAATGTGTACATATTTATATTTTGTATAATTTCCAAACTTAAAAAAGAATAAACATTAGTATTTTATGTGAAATGAAAATCATAATATTTTAATTAAACATATATATTTAGATGGGATGTATTCTCAATGTTTTATTTTACTAAATAAATAATACATATCATTTTAAGAGATGGACAATTAATAATGTACCTGGCACTTAGTAGATTTTTTATTGATTAAAATATATCAATGTATATAAAAAAAATTTATATTATTTTAAATATGATATTGTATCATCTCATTTAATACCTATTTACTAGTAAATATTTTCTCTATCTTGAAATGCTATTCTGACTCAGAATTTTTTAATTTAAACTTTATTAAAATATTACTGTCGATACTTTTATAATAATGTCCCTTAGGTATAACAAATTCTTTAACTATTTTTTTCTTCAAATATATTGTACATTTAAGTTCTTTCTGTACTTAAAATAAAAAATATAACCTATTAATTTGTTTATAATATGAATGTTTATTTATAAACAGCTTATGCCAAAATATTTTTGTTATTATCATAAATTTTAAATATATAGCAATATGTTAGTATTAAAAATGAACAATGTTTAAAACAATCTTGTTTTTAAAATTGCTTAATTAATATTATGATCCACCTACCATGTATAATTTATATAATTTAATGTACATTTACCTTAGAATATTTGTACCTATTAAATATTTATTTTAAATTAAATAGTTGTTATAATTTTATATAAAGTAATATGGTATGAAATCAGAAGTAATTATCTTTTGAAAGAATTTTCACAACAGTATTACCATAGAGCTTAAGTTGTTTTTAGACAGTTGGCATTAAAAGCTATATATTTTATAAATAGCTTAAAGCCAGCTAACACGGTTGTGATGGTCATTATCACATAGTTGGAATATTTGGGCTTACTCTTCTAGTGCCAGTAAATAATAATTTACTTTGTGCACAACCTACGGTTTTATAATTACTCTTTTTAACACTATTCATATGTACAATTTATAATTAATATTACAGCCTACAGGTACTTGTTTGAAAAATTAGTTAGGTAATATTATTGATATAGTTGGCAGAAGTACTAAATGTATATACCTTATGTCAATGTATTAAGTTTTTATTAATTTTTATACAAGTTATTAACATAGCTGTATTAATATATTATATGTGATCTATGCATTATTTTGACAGTACAAAAATTAAAGTTAATATTATTTAATGATTTGGCTCTTTAAACATGTATTAGTTAATAATAAAACTTGTGCAAAATGTATAGAAATTCTTACCGTCCAATTTCAGATTGTAGTTCATAATGTTCTTTCATATCTACTCCTCTACGAATTGTAATTTCTTTAAATGGAAAACTAGGTTCTAGTTCTAAAAAATAATTACAATATTTTAATTATAATTTTCATAAAATGTAACAATATTATTGTACTTAAAAATAAAAATTATTTAATCTATATTTTTTTTTTCTTAGTTCAAACATGGCACAAGCTGAAGTTGAAATGTCGGAATTGGAAGAATTACAAACTAAAAAATTATGGCATCAATTGACTTTAAAACTTTTGGCCTATGTTAAGGATACAAACATTCAAAAAAAAGTCGATTTGTTGAATTTTTACAATAAATTTATTCAACCAATAGAAAGCAAAATGAATTCTTTTGCTTTGGTTGAAATTGTTTCGTATGTTATTCCATTTATCAAGGAACCAAAGGAAGCAGTTGTATTTTTAGAAATTCTAGAGCCGAAAGTTAAAGACAAAGTTGAAGCTTTAATTTTTGCCAAGGTTCTAAAGGGCGAAATACTTTTGGATAAATTAAAAAATCAACAAGACTGTTTGGTTGTTATTACTGATGTTGATAAATTGCTGAGTGATCTAGATGAAATATCCCCTGTGCATAGTCGGTATTATTTGTTGGCCAGTCATCTGTATCGTATTCAAGGAAAGCACACTGAATACTACCGCACTTGTTTGAAGTATTTGGGTTCAATTGACTTGTCTACAATTAGCCAACCAGATCAAATAAGAAACGCATTTTTATTGGGACTTGCTGCGTTGCTAAGTGATGACATCTATAATTTGGGTGAACTGCTCATGCATCCCATTTTAGATTCGTTAACCAACACAACAAATTATTGGTTAGTAGAACTGTTAAATGCGTTCAACACTGGAGACATCACTAAATTTGCCAAAATGAAGCCACAGTGGGCTTCCATACCTGATATAGCAGTTCAAGAACATAAACTCAGACAAAAAATTTCCCTGCTTTGTTTGATGGAAATGACATTCAAGCGACAAGCTAAAAACAGGTGTCTATCATTTCAAGAGATTGCACTTGAGACACAATTGTCATTGGAACAGATTGAAATGTTGGTAATGAAAGCATTGTCATTAGGTCTAGTCAAGGGTAAAATCGATCAAGTCAGTGAAGGTGTGTACTTGGAATGGGTTCAACCAAGAGTAATGAACAAAACGCCAATATCGGGTATGATCGGTAGACTGGACACATGGTGTTCAGAAGTCAAGAACATGCAGTACAGGATGCAAGACGAAGCCCAAGATTTTTTGAAAGTTTAAACATTATATTACTATAGTATATTATTATTACGGTCTGTTTATAAAAATATTTTCAATTACAACCTACCTAACACAAAAATGTATTTTATAAGATTAATTGTTGTAAATCGTACAATAAAATTGTATTTGTAACATGATAACTATTGTGCATTAATGAATTTTATTTTTAATTTTAATTTTCCCATATCTACTGGGATATATATTGGCCATGTAAGTACTATGAATGATTTTTTAAATAGTACTAAAACACTTTCTCTTAGGCAATGCATTTTGGCGGGTACTCAAATCGCTACCTTAATAAGTTCATATGATTATATGCCGGAAGGGCCAATTATTTATCTACGATCTGTGGTCTATTAAGTTTGTGAAACATGTTTACTTGATTTTTCGGTTGTTTCCTCAACGAGGGAGTTAAACGAAATAGTAAAAAATACTATGCCAGGAAGCGGTACGGAAATTCGGTTGGCGTCCGTTCAAAAGCGATAGGTGTGTACTCTGCTCTCACGACGTTTCACTTGGTAAATTATACAGCGATCGCAGTCCGGCGTCATTCATTACACACCGTTAAGGCGGTTTAGAGTAGCAATAGAGTCGGCGGCGTGTGAGTAGTCGGCGGACCCGGCCGGCGGGACTTTTATAAATAGGTGAATTTTTCGTACACTCGGGTGGAAAACAAAAAAGAAAATATGCGGTCATTGTTGCCAAAAAAAAATTTACGTTTATACCGTGGTACGTTGTACGTTTATAATAGTATATTTTCATATTATTAATATTATATGTATATACGACTACAACACGCGTGTAGTATAGTAATAATAATATAATGAAATTACGCTTACGCAGCAGCAGAAAAGGACAGCGTCCGGTCGGCGGTCGGAGATACGCGTAGTACTGTCTAATTTTAGCACGGCCGACGTATTATTATTAAGTTATAGTCTATTATAGAGTCGTCGCCGCTGATCTCTCAAATACTTTACGCTCACCGGACCGATGAGCTCGGACAACGGCGGCCGTGTTTTTCGTGTGTTGTCACGGTTCTTTTTCCACCTCGTCGCCGCCTACGAAGGGATCGCGAAATCCGTACCATGTATATAATAGTTAGGTATCTGGTATATTATATTCATTCTTCTACATCCAAGGGGGGGAGCAGAGAGCCCCTCCCCCACACTATCGGCCTAACATCTAGCCATCGTATTTATAGTTAATAAATTTGGCTGATTTTAAATATTTGTGTCGTATAACTTGGAAAAAGCCAATAGGCCTCCAAAAAATATTCTAGAACCGTCACTGGCTATGGGGCTGACCTCCCCCCGCAGGACATAGGTATTTAAAAAATATTTCACTCTTGCCAACTTAATTATATAATATATGCAATAAGTGGTGATTTTGTAATTATTATTATTTTATAATATGCATGAATGATGAATATTTTATTAACTATAAAAACCTACATTTAATGCCTATGCTGTTATGTACTTGAAGTAATATTTTTCGTCTAGCCCCTCCCTTTTTTAATTTATAGATCCACGACTGTCTTATGTCTTATCTACACCACACGCACGTCCCGAGTAAATGTTTAAAATTGTCGACGTTAATCAAATGCGCGATACTGCCCACAGGCTAATAATAATAACAAAAACACATTTAAAGGTTCTCAACTATCTTGTCCAAGCCCGGATTAAGGACGGGGAGGGTCACATTAGGTTCTCGTCCCGTTAGCATAAAATTATGTTTAATATTTTTTTAGTACGAAAATTATTTAAAATTAATTAGGTACTGAAATCTGTGTACTTAGAACCCCCAAGCCCCACTCCAAATTACACCTATGATCCTAGTATTAAAATCCCATTGTCTGACTTAATCCCTAACCTCAGGGTTTTAGATTTGTAAAATAAATTATGGCCAAATCATTTAAAAACACTCCAGCAGTTCTATAATATATATTATATAAGGTATATTCCCCAACGGCTCAACAGCCCTGGTTTCACAACCTTAATCTCACAAGGAAATGTATAGATAACCTCATATTCCCGTCTTCGATATGGGGAAACCTTACTTCCCTCTCGTTTATTTAAATTCCTATTTAATTTCCCCCCTTCTATTCAGCACACTCCACAAGGATCGGTTGAATTCCTCATCTCATTTCATCTTTAACTGCCTCAAGTTATCATCACAACGCGCCACCTAATGCCCATTATTAAATCTTTCAACATTTAAAAAAAATACTCTCTATACAAAAAAAAAAATTGTTTTCCCTAAACTATTATTCTGTGTATATACTACAGGCTATGTCTTTTAACTTTAATTTTGTATAATATAATTTATATTTTACCAATTAATATTTTAATCTAGTAAATTTAAATTCAATATTTTAAGTGCCAAAACTAATAATAATTATTATTGCATGACAGTTTGAAAAAAATAATTCTTATCATTAAAATGAGTAAATTTAAATTTAAATATAATTCATATTTTGAAGCAGGGACTGGAAACCTTATCGAAAAGAACCGGTTTTGGCACCGGAACCCTTTGAATATTGGGAACCCTCAAAACCTCACCAGAATCCTTATTTAAATTATTTTAAAACCCGAAATCGATACTTTTACTTTACACATTTTTTTTACATAAGTATAAAACCAAAACAGGTAACAAATTTTTTATATTTTAAGAACCGAAACCTAAATTTTAGTTTTTCTGGGAACCAAACAGGAACCGGAACCGGTCCCCGTTTTGAAGTGCTATTTATTCGATTTATACATTTTTATTTATAACACAGTTCAATGAAGCCTTGGAGGTAATATTATTTTAATATTAGGTACTCGTGTAGTATGCTACCTACCTCTACTTCGTTGGTCTTATAGTATGTTACCTATACCTAAAAAAGGTACGTACGACCTACCCATTAAAAAAGTTTACAGATGTTTACCATTTTTACATATACTGATTAAAAACATTTTATTTAATTAAAATGTACTTATCGATCATCATTGTTAAGTATTTTAATAGGTTATAATATTTTATTTTTTCTGTGTTTACGTTATCCCAGAAAATTAAAAATATATTGACAATAATTATTGTCGTGTTGAGTTTAAATTATAGACCGCGACCATTCTCTTTTGGTTGGTGGTCTAACATAGATGTTACTTAACACGACTAGATGGAAGGGCACAACACAAACTAAAATAATTTAATAACTAAAAGTAAGTTATTATGGGCTTGGAAGGATATTTACCGGTAATTTACCAGATAGTTACCACTTACTAATATAATTTATTGATATTTAGATATTAGTAATTAGCATTGTATGGCCGACGAATATTATAATAATATGTTGACTGTCTTAGTAATTCAAGCCACAGTTGCTTTCCCGTTTTAAAATTAAATAAAAAAAGGTGGGTAAGTGGATGTCGCTCTGCTGTACAGTAGGTTACAAGGAGGTCACTGTAATGGATGATGTTAAATTTGAATTCGATGATATAATATCATTGTATAAGAAAAACGATTCTGAGCGAAAACTCTATGATATTACTAAGTATATTTGATGATATTATTGTGAATAAAGTAATTTATATATAGCCTATTTGCGTGGAACCTTGTTTTCAATTTTCAATCCTTAGCTATAAAAGTTGAACATTTTATAAATTTTTAACTACAAAATAGTTATTATATTTTAAATTTGATAAATTTTGTCAAAATTTGAACTTTAAATGCTTATAAAAAAAAATTGTGCCTATGTATTTTTAATATTTTTTAACTGCTATTGTAACATTATATCAAGAGTTTTATATTAAATTTTCACGCTTTTTTACCAAAAAATAAAATTGTATTGATATTTATAGAAAAAAAAAACTAAAAAAATTGAAAACTGATAATGTCCGTAATCAGCATAAAAAGAGTCAAATTATTTTCAAAATTTTATCGTGTATAGAAAATGCTAATATAAACATTCCGTGAAATTTTCAAGAATCTACGGTCATTTGTTTTTGAGTTTCACCAAAAACCAAAATCGATTTTCTCGAAAACAGATTTTGCGTAAAAATTCCCGTTTTTCCTTAATTTTTCTTTTGTTTTTCTTGGCGCTTTTGAAAATTACTGGGAATTTTAAATTTTGACCCCCCCCCCCTCCCCCAAAGTACCAACTAGATTCACTTTCCTATCAGAAAAGTTACTATTGAAGTTAATCCAAGCACTTTTACTGTCCCATAAGGTGATAACAGACACACAAAAAAAAAAGAATAAAAAAAAAAAACACTCATCATTGTAAAACCAATACATTCATCGCTTCGCTCAAAATCTAATACAATAACACAAACAATATAATATGTATGTCATATTTTTTTCCTGTGGGTAGCATACTGCACGCGTACAATTTTTTGGTACGTAGCATTTTATGGTAGGTAGCATACTACACGAGTATCCAGTGGCGGATTTACGAGGGGGAGGGTCTGTACCCCCCCCCCCCCCAGACACTGATATATACGTATATAATTTTATAAAAATAAAAATAATATATTTGAAATACATATTATTTTTTAGGACCTCCCCAGAAAAATTTTGAAAATCCGCCACTGCGAGTACCTAATATTATAATATTTATTAACAGTATTAGCCAATAAGTAATTATTGAGTTGTACGCCAATGTTACTTTGTTCAAATTTTCAATAAGAACAAGACAGTACTTATATTATTTCAATCGTTATAATTATATTATACGCCATAGGACCTATCTAAAAGATTTAAAACTTAATCCGGACTTGCTCATATACATATCATACCTATAATTGTACGATTTTACATACTTGTCGCATGATGAAATTTAATAACTCCATAATATAGTCATAACATTCCTATTTTACTCTAAAATTTAGAGATTTAGAATCTAAATCAACCCTCTAATAGAACTTTAAAAAATTTGTAGATAAATACTTTTCAAATAATGATGGAGTTTAAGACTTAATATTACTATATAGTAAGTACTTATAATGAGGGAAATGACCCCCAAAAAGTTTCACCATCTTGTGCCACGATAACGGTCTTGTGACCGAGACGCAATCATGTATGTTTATTGTTTGTGTATTATTTATAAAGTATTATATACTATATATATATATATATACATT
Organism: Sitobion miscanthi; assembly: GCA_008086715.1. Lineage (NCBI taxonomy): Eukaryota > Metazoa > Arthropoda > Insecta > Hemiptera > Aphididae > Sitobion > Sitobion miscanthi. Next base: position 667,526 of record CM017798.1, read on the forward strand.
TATTAATTATTATATACATTATACATATAATATAATATATATTATATCATATATCATATAATATAAGAAATTAAGAGTAAAGAAATAAAAAAAATTTACCTCCTATTGGATCCGATTCGTCCACTTTAATCATGATTGCTTCGGGGTCTCAGCACCCGAGAGACGAGAGTTGGAAAATAATCCGTTTGCTGACGTCCGCTGAAAATATGACAAAATAGAAACTGTATTAACAACGGTATTCGTGAGCGCAATAGGTCGATCTTAAATTCATAGTTTTGGCATCATGTTTTATATGTTGTCGATGGTGCGTTTATGATGCTGCCTGTTGCCATAATATTATATAATATTATTGATTATAGGCGCAAGGCGCACATGTGACAAGATTATTTATGAAAAAGATTTAACTCCGGGTTAAGCCCAAAACGTAACATTTTCGGGAAATTAAAAAACTGTATCTACCAATATTTTAGCGTTATTCATGCATAAACTAAATGTTTAAATATCCATAATAAACAATAAACAATCGTACGAATTTGACTTCTAAAAAAATTAAGGATTCGTTCACAGCCACAGAACATGTTTTACTTTCTTGATTTTTAATATGTTGGTATTATATGGTAATTGAAATGAAAAAAGTCTGAATTTTGAAAACTTCAGGAATTTGTGTTAAATAGGAAAATAATAAACATGTTACTCAGTAATGATGAGTAGGTGGGTAATTTAGCTGGCTTTAATATAAAATATTAATGAGAGAGATTTGATATCAAACCCAAGCGGTATAACCACTTGAATCCGTGAAAACGTCGTCGTGAACAGTCCCAACATTTTTATTTTTTAACTTTTCTCCTAAACTATGATAGCTAGGAAGTTGGTTGATAACTCATTAAAAAAGGATTATCAAGTAAATACTTAATGTAGGATTAAAATTTTTTTTAAAAAATTATTTAGTTTTTCATAGATAAAAAAAGAGTTATTTTTCAATAGATTTTCATTTAACGAGGTAGATTTCCGAAACTGGAGAACGGATTTTATTGTTTAGGGTCTTGTTAGATTCACATTGGCTAAGAAAAGTGCAGTGAAGATTTTCAGAACTTTATCTCCAATCGTTAATTCACTACAAAGCTGTAAAGCTGAAAAACATCAAAAAACGCCCAATAAAATTTGTTTTAATTTTTTTTTAATATTCTGTGTATTAACTATTTAATATAAAGTTCTGAAAATCTTCACTGCACTTCTCTTAACCAATGTTAATCTAACAAGACGCCAAACAACGAAATTCGCTCTCCGGTTTCGGATATTTATCTCACTAAATGAAAATGAAAATGATTTTTTTGTCACGCCTGCACCGAAAGTTTAGTTTTCAATGACAGTTGAAACGTTGGAAAGCGATGTCTTTACGTCCGGCGGGTGGTAAAGAAAAATCCCCAAGAGTACTGAGCTCAGATATCACGGGTATTCTCTGAACAAATGGACACTAAAAATTATACTACGGTTCTCATAAAACATAAACTTTTGGTTACATTTTAAATTCATATTATAACCTCCTTGCATGACGCGTAAACATTTTTCTTTCATGAATTTGTTTTGGTATAATAATTTGGTTGATGCATAGATCCCCGCATAATGTATTACCTTTGCCTTGATTACATTTTAGATTCTGAGCGAAGCGATGAATGTATGTATTGATTTTACAATGATGTGTTTTTTTTTTAAATTTTTTTGTGTCTGTAATCACCTTTTGGAACAGTAAAAGTGCTCGGATTTTCTTCAATAGTAACTTTTCTGATGGGAAAGTGAATCTAGTTGCTATTTTTGGGGGGTCAAAGGTAAAAATTTCTCAGTAGTTTTCAAAAGCGACGTGAAAAACAAAAGAAAAATTAAGGAAAAACGTGAATGTTTACGCAAAATCTGTTTTCGAGAAAATCGGTTTTGGTTTTTGGTGTAACTCTAATAAAATAAATGAGCGTAGGTACATGAAATTTTGACGGTGTGACAAAAAATAGTATGTGTGGCTCGTGCGGGAAGGCAATTTCCGCCCTTGCCACGCAAAATACTATTTTGTTACATCGACATTTTTCTGAATTAAAATTGTTATACCGCTTGAGTGTGATATCAGTTAATACATTTCTCAAAATTAAAAATCAAGAAAGTTTACATGCCGATCCCTGACTTGGCAAGCGTTTTTTCTTTAAAAGTAATTTTTTTAAAAATTGTGACTTATTACCTTTTGTAAATAAATAATTCATGTTCCTAAATACTTGTAAAGTTAAGGCCTGTTAAAATAAATTATGTTCCAAAATCCAACTCCAAATATGTTGGAGGATGGGAACTTGACGGTTTTTCGATTGAATCTGACGGGGAGACAAATTTTGAGTGGCGTAGCGCAGGACCGCAAAATGTACAGTTTTCAAAAAAATCTCCAGACGACGCGATTGGCAATAAAATATATTACATGCTGGGTTTATAAATAGACGACCATACACATATTATGCATATACATAAAGGCGTGTAGTATGCACAAGATAAAATGATCAGTTTCCATTAAAAAACCGAGACTCGTCCACGTCGCAAACCATCATGTAGTAGGTACCTACGACTTAATTATAATAATATATTATCACATATTGTATGGATAAGGATTATTTTTATTTCAGGTGGGAAAGTGTACAATATAATATGATTTATGAGTATTATTATTTATTACATATTATTATCGGGTTTTCGGAAGGAAAAAAACGTTTATTTTTACTTTTTATATTCAGTCATACTGGCGGTTACATCTTAATAATTAATAGGTAGGTATCTACTATTTATTATGACGATAACAATTGTATTATCGTCGTAACGAATAACGCACTACGCGTCCATATAGCATATAGATATACATATACAAGTCAACGTCAACACCTTCACATACAGTTACACGCAATATAGGTACCGTAATACGAGTATAATATATTATTATTTATCATATTATCTCGCACGAGTGTTACGGCCGTTTAATATGTAACGGTTACAATTATTTTAACCACTACATAGGCGCAAATAACGTCTGAGATTTTGGGAAAGGGTTAAAGCCCTATTTTAAGGGAGTTGGGGGCTATGCACATATTTGTTGTTGGTGCGAAAACGAATCAAATCATTACCAGGCCACATAGAAAACTTTTTTTTTGGGCGGGGGTCAAAAACTGTAGAATATTTGTATAATTGATTTAATATGTCACTCATATTAGTATGAAAATATCACAATATTGTTACTATTTTTGACGAACTATGTGTAGGTACTTTTAATGTATTATTATTTATTTTATATTGTGGATACCAGTGTACAGTGGTATTTACACATAGTAAATAAATGTATGGGTATAAAACACCTTTATAAACCTAACCTACATATTTTTTCTCCCTGCATACTCAAAATATATAATATAGCTAGTTTATAAAACCAGAAATTAATTTTATGGGTACCCTTCTTTACAATGTTTGTGTTACAATTTTATCAATTATAACATTGTGGGACCACAAAATCACATTCTTGGAAATTAAACATTTGTACTATATATTTTTTTCTTTTATACTGAACAAATATAAAAAATATATAATATAAAACACCTAGGTATATCGGCGCTTTTATTTATTGTTGGCAGGCCAAAGAAGGCGTTTTAAAAAAAGGTGGTGCAAATGTACACCCAGCACCCTCCCCACCAAATGACGCCCCTGACCCCTTCCCTTATTTGCACCTATAAACCGCACTATAATATATTATAGGTATAGGACAAACCAATAATACTTGTTTCTGCCGGCTATGATACCATTTAATAATATAAATCAACTTCTCAAAAATCTCACGGTACCTACGAGAGAGGACCTAAGTATACCTTAACGTTGTTATTGTTGTATAGTAAATATTGTAATTTATAATGGGCACGCGTAGACCACTACGAGACACGAGTAGGTTATTATACAATTTGATATTATATTTTATAAATACCTGAGTATAAAAAACCAGACCGATGAACGGTTTTATACTAAAAATGTTAGTTATTACGCAGATACGAGTCAGATTCGATTTAAAAAACTGTAAATCACAGCCACCGCCAAACGGTTTACAAAAATATCTCGCGACGACCGTGAACACGGACGCAAACTTTTATTGTAGCACGGATCGATCGAAGTGTTTAATGCTGTAATTTAAGATTTACAGAATATCGCAGTTGTAATAATTACATAGACGCGTAATGCAAAAGTATATTATATTATGGAACGGACGACGGACCACCACCGCGATACGACGGGGATCGGACGAGAAAAGCAACTGTCACGCCGGGGCAAGACGCGCGCTAACTGCCTCGTTCGTTCTGTACCCATTCGTGTTTCTCATTTTATTATCGTGAATAAACCGACGGACGACGAGTGGCGACGGCCGTCACCGGTAAGCGTACGACATAGAAAAAACTGGTGTGCGCCGTACGTGTATGCTTATAGTTTATACTTAAGTAGATTGGATACCATGATTTTCTGTTTTTGTCTAACACACGCACGACATAGTATTTTAGACGTGTTTTTTGCCAAACATTAGATACCAATTTATCTAATGAAGCAATAAGAATTCTGAACACAGATTTGAATTTGTCGTCAAGTCTACTTGAAATCGACTTTCCTACATTTTAGATTCTGAGTGAAGCGATGGATGTATTGATTTTACAATGATGTGTGTTTTTTTTTTGTGTCTGTTATTACCTTTTAGGACAGTAAAAGTGCTTGGATTTTCTTCAATAGTAACTTTTCTGATAGGAAAGTGAATCTAGTTGCTATTTTTGGGGAGTCAAAAGTAAACATTTCCCAGTAGTTTTCAAAAGCGACGTGAAAAACAAAAGAAAAATTAAGGAAAAACGGGAATTTTCACGCAAAATCTGTTTTCGAGAAAAATCGGTATTGGTTTTTGGTGTAACTCTAAAACAAATGAGCGTAGGTACATGACATTTTGACTGAATGTTTATATTAGCATTTTCTATACACCATAACATTTTCCAAATATTTTGATTTATTTTGAGCTATTAACGGACATTTTCAGTTTCCATTTTTTTAGTTTTCTTTTCTATAAATATCAATAAAATTTTATTTGTTTGGTAAAAAAGCGTGAAAATTGAATATAAGGCTCCTGATATATCGCTCTAATAGCAGTTGAAAAATATTAAAAATACATCGGCACAATTTTGACAAAATTTATCAAATTTATAATTTAATAATTACTTTGTAGTTAAAAATTTATAAAATGTTCAACTTTTATAGCTAAGGATTGAAAATTTAAAACAAGGTTCCACGTAAATAGGTTATATAGAAATTACTTTATTCACAATAATATCATCAAATATACTTGGTAATATTATAGGCTGACTGACCGTTTTCGCTCAGAATCGTTTTTCTTATACAATGATATTATATCATTGAATTCAAATTTAACGTCATCTATTACAGTAACCCTCGTGTAACCTACTGTATAGCAGAGCGACATCCACTTACCCACCTTTTTGATATTATCCCCCAATTTCCTAAAAATGTCATATAAAAAAAGGTAGGCAAGTGGGCGTCGTTCTGCTGTACAGAAGTTTACAAATAGGTCACTGTAATGGATGGTGTTAAATTTGAAATCAAAAACGATTCTGAGCGAAAACGGTCAATCAGCCTAAAATACATAAAAATATTTGGAAAATGTTATGGTGTTTAGAAAATGCTAATATAAACATTCAGTCAAAATGTCATGTACCTACGCTCATTTGTTTTAGAGTTACACCAAAAACCAATACCGATTTTTCTCGAAAACAATTTTGCGATTTCACTGTACAGGCAAACGATATAATAACAGTCTATTTTTATTCTATTCAAATCAAAACTTTAATAGGAATGTAAAAGTATTGTCGTGTGCTGAAATTGAAATAGATCTCATTATTGAAATGTGAAACAATAATTGATTTTTTACTACAGTATTCAAAAACATAACTTGCTCTAACTTGGTCAATTTTATTTAATTTTAGTATTTATTTTTTTTTTGAACTGTTTTAAAAAATATGTTCAACAAAATGGCTATCTTAAAAATTTTAAATTCTTAAATGCGTAAAGAAATTGTTTGAAAATTTTTGAATTTAAAAAAAAAAAATGAATTTTATGCCATTCAATATTTATATTTCAAATATTTGGAAAATGTTATGGTGTATAGAAAATGCTAATATAAACATTCAGTCAAAATGTCATGTACCTACGCTCATTTGTTTTAGAGTTACACCAAAAACCAATACCGATTTTTCTCGAAAACAGATTTTGGTGAAATTCCCGTTTTTCCTTAATTTTTCTTTTGTTTTTCACGTCGCTTTGAAACTACTGGGAAATGTTTACTTTTGACTCCCCAAAAATAGCAACTAGATTCACTTTCCTATCAGAAAAGTTACTATTGAAGAAAATCCAAGCACTTTTACTGTCCTAAAAGGTAATAACAGGCACAAAAAAAAAAACACACATCATTGTAAAATCAATACATCCATCGCTTCGCTCAGAATCTAAAAGAGTAATTAAAATTTACCGTATTTTAGGAGAAATTAAAATCAAAATCTAATCCCAAAGCTAGGTACATTGACGCCGATTTTCCCGTGAATTGATGTACACTAAAACTGAGATAAACTCAAACCGAGATACACAAAAAAACTGCAAACGGGCGAAGTTGGGTTATTTAGCTAGTATACCTTTAATATATAGGTAGGTAGGTATTAAAATAGTAAAATGTAATAGTATATTAGTATACTTAACACTAAATAAAAATATACTACTATACTGCTATTAAGCCATCTAAATACCACCAAATCTATCCATAAGCACGCGCACGGGGGGGGGGGGCCTGCGGTCTCTGGGTTTTCTTTAATAAATGCATAGATATTTATACTCTACTATCAAAAATTGCAATACATAAGTCAGATAATAGAATATCAAGGATGTAACTCATATATAGAGTTGAAGAGTAAGGCTTGTGATAGAGAAACATGGAGGGAATAAGACGACGACGACGACACCACGGCGGCGGCGGCGGTGACGGCTGCGGTGACAAAAACCACAAATACCTACAAGGCTATAAGTGTACATAGGTAATACTGTTTCGCTACTACAATCATATACGCAGAGGAACGACGGAGTGGAAATTTGATAAACAAAACCTATAGGTCATAACTTAACTATACAGTATGTCCCAAAAGTCCCGTATCACCCTTAATGTCTCCATGTAAAATCACTATATTTAGACGCTGTTTTTTTTACAGTACTAAGTATGAAAATTCTTATTGAATGGCATAAAATTCATTTTTTTTTTTTAAGTTCAAAAATGTTCAAAAAATTTTTTTACGCATTTAAGAATTTAAAATTTTTAAGATAACTATTTTGTTAAATATAAAATAACCCCATGAAAAAAAATCCATCGGTGTTAAATCGGGAGACCTATAGATGGCCAAAGCAATGGATCGCTTGTTCCCATCCATCTTCCCGGGAAGTGCTCGTCCAGCCAACCTCTCACAATATTTGAATTATGTGCTGGTGCACCGTCTTGCATAAAAATTGGCTCTATTCTGTTTGTATTAATTAACTGAGAAATTATTGGCCACACACTTTCTTATAATAAATCTCGATACTTTTCTCCGTTTAAATTACCTTCTATAAAAAAGGGTCCAACTTATTCCAAATTCCACTCCAAACATTTATTTTTTCTATATTTTGGGCATGGAATTTTATGGATTCGTGTAGGTTTCGTCAGACCATTGATATGTCCAGTGTCTACTTGTTTGTCCATTTCTAATAAAAGTAGATTCATCAGTAAAAATTAATTTATCTATAAATAGTGGGTCCTGACTAATTCTATGTAATGCCCATTCACAAAATTGTAAACGCCTTTCTTCATCACCCGCATGAAACTGTTGAACAAATTTTGTTTTATCTGCTTTTATTTTATTTTTTTTTGAGAATTCTATGAACGGATGATTTGCTCACTCCAGCCTCCACGCACCTATGACGTACGGATAATTTTGGAGCTACAGCTACACTTCCAAGAATGTTGATGGTGTTATCTACGTTTGTAACACTTTGAGATCTACCTGACCTATTTCGTTCATTGACATTACCTAAGAGTTAAAATTAAGTTATTAAAAAAATTATGAAATCAATAAAATAATTCAATAATAGGTACACAGCTTAACATCCACTACCTAATATCTACATGATATTTAGCTTATTGTAGGAAAAAATTAATTTCTTAGAAATTTGTACAGTGGACACCACGTCACTTATAAGACTTATGGGTATAAGGTTCAGTTGTTTATTAAACTAAATCGTTTGAAATGGTTCGGACGTATCCAAATACCAAAATTTGCAACTTTATTATAAATTTGAGAATAATGCAATTTTACCTGTTTCCAAAAATCGAGACATTAATCTGTTGATAACATTGTACGATGGTTTTTTACGATCAGGATACTCAATTCCATAACTATAAGCAGCTTGTCTATGACTTTCGTTGTTTCGGAAGTAACATTTCACCATATCGATGTGCTCATGTACTGAGAATGTATGAATCATTTTAAATATTGAATAAAATAAGTAAGAAATAAGAAGTTTAAGATAGTTAAAGACACAGTACGTATTGTACGTATGACACTAATAGCAGTAATAGTTATAAAAAAAGAGCACAAGATAATAATTTTAATTATAATTTACCAAATTGCGATATGCGTAGGTATTATTATTATAAATCGCATTAATTACAACTGTAAGATTATGTCCAATATCGTAACTTTAGGTTCACTTCATGAAAATTAAAATACTTAAAAATAGGTAACCAGTTTCACTGTACAGCAAACGATATAACACGTCTATTTTTATTTCTATTCAAATCAAAACTTTAATTAGGAATGTAAAAGTATTGTCGTGTGCTGAAATTAGATACTTCATTATTGAAATGTGAAACAATAATTGATTTTTTTACTACAGTTATTCAAAAACATAACTTGCTCTAACTTGGTCAATTTTTATTTAATTTTAGTATTTATTTTTTTTTTTGAACTGTTTTAAAAAATATGTTCAACAAAATGGCTATATTAAAAATTTTAAATTCTTAAATGCGTAAAGAAATTGTTTGAAAATTTTTGAATTAAAAAAAAAAATGAATTTTATGCCATTCAATCAGAATTTTCAGACTTAGTACTGTAAAAAAAAACCGCGTTTAAATATAGTGATTTTACATGGAGATATTAAGGGTGATACGGGACTTTTGGGACATACTTTATAGTTTATACTAAACCAGTCGTGTAAAATTGTTAGCGCAAAAAAAAATCCTGAATAAATACGTATAGGTAGTATTAACTCGACGATATTATTATTTCGTAAACGGATTACAGGGTGATACATTCAAATGACACTACACTAATAATTTATCAGAATTAATTTCTGTTTTTGAAAGGTATTATATTTTATATTAAACAACAGGTACCTATTATTTAAAAAAAAAATGTTACTAATAGTTTTTTTAATTTTTTTATATTTTTACCACAGTCTACTTTCCTTTATTTAGCTGCTGAATAATAGGTACTATAGCCGAAAGTTATTTAAAATGCGTTTCTAAAAATGTTGATGTATATACATTTTATTATTGCCTACCTATATCAAACTGCAAGTATAGAGTATTGAATAAATAGTTTTTATCTAGATATGGGGGCTGCAGTTATTGAACAAAATTGGTATTGTCTATAAATTATTATTATTACAATATTTAAGCTTTATAAAATTATAAATCCATCGGTGCGTTTGCTTGGGCTACAGATCCATCCATGACTAGCAGTATTATTATTATTATTTACAAAGTTGAAATTATAATGTTAAAGTTACATAAATATTTCAATACATAACAGTATACATAGGTACATATCATGTATGTATATAAGTATATAACATAATATCTAATATCACTATATCTATAAATCGTAGTTCCTACGTCCTGGGTTTTGTAGTTCTGGGACTATAGTCGATTGTATTTTAAGGAGAATAACATAGGCAATTTAACATGCCAGACATAAAAGGACTACAAAACAAAAGAATTTTAATTTTTTAAACAAATTCAATAATTTAAAGCTAGAATAATAATTGTATAGTATAGTTTTATACTTTTATAGTAAAACTGGGAAAAAAACATTTATAAAATTCTGTTTATGAAATGGAGCGATTTTATAAATTATATGTGACGTCACAACTCACAAGTATACAATATCAGATCTGCACTCTTGACGGCGTGGCGGCTACCGGCCGACTTGTCACCCGGCAACTACTCACGAGAACTATAATATGTTTGTGATTTTCGATTCTGAGCGGAGCCATGAATCTATTGACATACGGTACTGATTTTACAAAGATTATGTATCCCCCCCCCTCTCCAATATTTGCGCCTATTTTTTTCTACCTTATAGAGTTATAGGTAGTAGAAAACATGTTTCAATTTTCAACATCAATAATATATTTTCTGATAGTAAAATGTATCTAGTTGATACTTTAATAATCAAAAGTAAACGTTTCTAATACTTACTAGCTACTTTTCTTAATTATTTGGAAAAACTGTACATTTTACGCAAATCGACAAAATCGATTTAATAAAAAAATGTTTTGGTTAAAAAGCTTGAAAATGTATTACATGGTTCCTCTTTCCTCATAAGTATAGCTTATATTGGAATCAAAAACATATAGGTAAGCACAATTTCATCTAGTTAAGTTGTCTAGAGAGCCAAAAGTTGTAAGTTCCCACATAAAATAAGGATCAATTTTGCTTTTTGTTATGTAGGTACCTATATAAAGTAAAGGAAGTTATAACTTATTTAAAAGACTATAACCGCCGCTGTCTTGAAATCTTCATCAAGTATTGGTATTTATGTTAGACGCATGATCAAATTTTTAAAAATATTTCGGCATTTTTTGATCTGCTAATAAAAAAAATTTAAACTTTTAAATTACAATATATTGGTTAGTCTCTATGATGGTGTAACTTAAAATTATGTAACAAATGAGTGACTTGCGTTAAAAGAATCACCTTGTATAATATACATAAGCCACTGGAGGAATTACACCGTGCTACCTTTTATACCCAACTCAGTTACATTATTTATATTTATAGTAGTATAGTACCTACCATAAAAGTTTACACATACCTATTATATTGAGTTCAAGACGTTCAAGTATAGGTATCTAGTTCAGATAATCAGATTTTAAAATCGAATCGGAGCTGTTTATAAAAAAATAAAAATAATGTATGTTGCATGCATAGGGATATAATATAGGATATACCTTTTTTTAACTAGGTGAGGTGTATTATATATATATATTATATTGGTGTAATAGTTTTTTTTCGAATACCTAGGTATTATTATTATTATACCTATATTATTCTTGCGTGAATGGCACGTATTAGTTCCCATACGTTTTATTTATATATATATATATATTATAATAATAAAATCGTCCGTCACGTGCACATAACAGTCAGAATATTATTATCTACTATCTAGTCATGAGTTGAGAGTGGGTACCTACGAGTCGTCTACAGGATTTGGAATTTCACGACGTGAATTACACAAAAATTATACATTTTTTTTTCCAAACAAAATATTTTATAATATATTGTATAAACTGTAGTAGTATAGGATATTTACGACGTAATCAGTCTGTAAATGATTTTGTAAAATCGAAAACATTCGATTAATATTTCCAATACCGTGAATAGTATATTATATTTATATACATGCGTATTATCATTGATTATAAATAAATAATAAATACTAGTAGGTATTATAAATCAATGGTATACGACTGAATTTGATGACCATGGCGTGAAGTAATTTGTGATCATTCCGTTTAAAGTATAGGCACTTTATTTTATATATAATCATATACTTATGTCTTATATACCTAATACGACTTCCTCAACACACTGCAATCGCCACCACGTTTAAAGGATCGAGAATTGTTCAAAGGTATGTAAAATAAAATAAATTCAAATTACATTTTGTCCTTTTTTTCTTGTGGCATCACTATGCATGGGGCCGAACTGTTTTTACACATGGCTTAACCCCATGCAGCATATTACATATTGTCCTAGAATTTCTAGACATCACACTAAACGGGTTAGGTCTGTGCGGCCGAATCCCATATAATATTACAATGTATAAATGAAGGAAAAAGTGCCCGCAATTCATTATCAGCAGAACATGTTTATGAACTATGAACATTATAATATTGTCTCATACTCTCATTAATTACTCGTTATAATGTTTGTTTTCAGCTCTCTCCCACCGACGCACAGCATAAGACAAAGCGAATTTTTTTAGTTATCTTGGGAGAAAGATCACTTATTACAAAAATTATAGAAGATATTATTTTTCAATGTTTGACATATTGTAGCCATATGGCATACCTATAGGTATTATTATTTTACTTAAAAAAAATAACTGCTACGAATTGAAATGGATATTTTATTATCTTGAAACAATATTTAAACTGACTGATGTCAAACCCTCAAAAATATTATTCTCTATTATTTTTGTGATAGGTGATATTGTTCCAAGATTGTTCAAAAACGTGAGAAAATGATATGATAGTGAATTCGTATTATTACCTATACATTTAATATTTATTATAATGTTAATGGTGCGCGTGGGGGCCTGTAGAGAGAAAAAAATAAAAAAAGTGTTGTGAATTAGATATGTATCTACAGATATAATGTTTTATAATACGAAAACAACTAACCGCGATTATAATTAGGAAGGTGGAGTGCCGTAGCCAGGGGGTGGGCACTAGGGGCATGTCTTATATTATATTATGTTTGATAAAAATTAGTTATGGCTGTCGAAAGCGAACCATTTTGATGGAGTCGGATATTGTACATCCATCGTTAATGCTGTGTGACTGATCATTAGTGTGTGTGAGTTCCCCGAAGGCTTTATGTATAATTAAAGATAAACGACGGCTAAGATTCTTGGACCTCAGTAACGTACATACGCGCAATCACGTCACTATATTTTGTGATAAAAATATGTTCGACTCCCATGTGCCACGAAACTCCAAAAAGCGGAAGAAAAATTCACCCTGTACCATAAGCCCTATTTTAATTTTGAAAACATATTTGAATTCCTTAATCTCTTTTCTAGGTTATGGAGGAAATGGATTTTTGATTTGTAATAAGGTTTAATTAGTATAAACGTATAGTACCAAATTAATTTTTTTTTTTTAAATTCACTCTTACTTTAATATTACCAAAAAAAGAAATTTGCTCCCTACAAAACACAGACAAAAGCGGAGAAATTCTTATATTTTTTCCGCTTATTGGTCTAAATGCGCAAAAAACGACCAGCTTTCAAAAGCCCTAATATAGTCTTGAATTTTTGTTAGTAAATTTTAATAATATTCGAACAAAAAATGGAATGTTTTGTTTACAACACATTTTGATATAATGATAATATATTAATGAATATATTAACTAACGGTTTACAAAAATACTAATACATTGTTATATTAAATGTTGGTGCCATTTAATAGTTGTAAACATAAATATAGTCATAAAAAGAGTAGATACACTTTATAAACAAAGGGGTCATAATTAGATATTCTAGAATTTCAAAGGATAGAGAAAAAAATTAAGTGCCTCCCCCCCCAAAAAAAAAGTTTTTCTGGTTACGGCACTGGGAAGGTGCATAGATTCTGAGATTGTCAGGTTGATATAAATAAATGTACAATGTTTTTGATCTAGACTAAGTTCGACTATTTTTAGATTGTAAAATAGGTGTAAATAACATGTTATTATTCAAGAAAAATGTTTTAAACGACATCAATATTATAATATTTTGTCGGCAGTAAACAAAGTATTGATTACAACTTTGGATATAAAGTCCGGAAAGTACCAATGGGGCTAGCAAATTTATTAGAACTATGTTGTGCTTTAGTAAAGGTAGTTTACAACAAAGAGACGGTCGTCAGCCGACAAGACAAATAGCGATCATTAAGGGAATAAGATAATAAATCATCTAGGGAATAAGAAAATATGCGATTGATAGTTATTTTGCGTAGCGAATGCAACTACGGTAGACGGTAGTGAAGGCGACTAATAACCATTAGGTTTATTTTTATGTCTTGTTTGTTACAATCATAACAAAGAACCGCAAACTGCACGAAGAAAATAATTTTCTGCTAACGTATTTTTTTTTAGTCACACGAAACACAATGTACAACTACACTCTTTTGGTTGAATTGTACAAAAAAGAAAAACAATTTCAGAAAGTTTACACCACGTTTCGACCTAACTTAAAAGGTTAGTTATGAATTTATAATAGTATTTTTTTACTGTAATACCTACTATGCATTATGTATTCACTCTACCTTTAAAACGTTTTTCAATGCAGAGAAGGAGCAAACCTCTCATTAACTAATGTTCTTATTAAGATTAATTATTATTATTAATTGATATACATAATATAAATTATAAGTATTTATTTTGATCGTCGTAAGCCTAGACTCTAGAGCAGGGGTCATCAAATGGCGTTCCGTGGACGAATTTTATTTGGCCAGCAGACGAGAAATTTATTTATTAAATTATTATTCATTATAATGACGAATTTGTCATTTTATTTTTTTATTTTGTCTACTTTCAATATAAAATATAATATGCACTATGCAGGTACATTGAATTTTTAAGGTCCCCGAAGATGTCATGAATTCCTAATGTGGACCTACAAAAATATTAATTGGTAACCCCCATACTTAGAGCAACAAAATATTTTAGCGCCATAATTGGTTAAACTTAACAAGTATTTGAACATAATATGCAATTTATAGCATCACCTGTAACGGGAAAATTTTATGCTCGTCACGAAGCAAATGTTAATCAAGGTGAACCAAACGATCACTACATAGAACTTTTGGCACAAGCTAAATCTCTAGGGCCAAAGAACAAATTTCCTTCTCCAAAAACTGAAAATCAAAGGTAAATATTGAAGTGTTCATAATAAATATTATTTTAATGAAAAATGTTTTTATAATATAATATACTACATTTTTTAAGTATAAAATAATTTGAAGCAGCATGTCCTTTAATTCACTTTTTTGTAGGTATGGGTGGCACGATAAATCTTTCATTCCACGAAATGAAGATATGTTGATGTTTCCACACGTGGAAGCCCCCGAAATAAAATTAGACATCATACTAAAGCAGAATTATAAAAATGAAGTACCATTTAGTGGAATACCTTTTAAATTATAAGAAAACAAAATATAAAATTATAGAATAAAACTGTATTTTTTTTTTCGGTTTGTATCATTTCAACCAGATACTTCTTAGATATATTACAATACAATACCTATAAAATGCAAATTTTAACATTATTTTTAAACAGTAGAACAAATGTCCAATATTAGTTTTTTTTTTAAATTGAAATATTATACTTGCAGTTAATGTTTTACAAACAATTTATTCCCACTGTTACATTTCAGTTTATTATAAAGTATAAAATATATTAATAATAGTTTTAAATTCAATTACTTTCCAATGATAGTCATTAAATGTTTACAACATGACAACACCTTTGATGGCTCTGAATTAGATGCCATCAATTCAATGTAATCTCTAATTTGTTCCGTCAAAGTCGGAGGATATTTTAAACTTAACAATGTTCCAATAGCTACAAAACAACGGAACATTGCTTCAGGTTCAGTCAGTCTTGGGCACACCACATTTATTGTGTTATTCACAGCTTGTATAGCTATTTTATCATCAGATTGTTTAATCATAACACTGAAATTCAGCATCAATGTGGCTACAGCAATCTATTAAGATTTAATTAACATCTATGAATAAATAAATTCAATTTATAAATGAAAATATCAATAACTATATCTCACTTGTAGGGGTTTTTGAGACAGATTTTCCTTAGATAAATTTTGAATAAATTTTAAGAACTCTTCATAGTATTTTACTACGAGTAGTTCTCCTTTTTCATGATGCATAAGATTACATAAACACCTAAATGCCAACATCTGATTAGTAGGCTTTTCAATATCATGGATGTGTGGTAATAATTTATCCATAATTAAGTTGTTTGAGCACAATAGATCATTTACATGTTTATTGCGTACAGCCAATCTTGTAATATCCAATACAGGAAATAAAATATCTTAAATAAAACATAAATAATATTTAGTATAATACTATAAATTTATATTACAATATAATAATAGGCTTATTATTTACCTTTAGGCCAATCAAGTAAACTGATCAGAATCTTTATACTATCTACATCAGGGCTAATATTTACATCACAAAGTTTCACAAGAGAATCAAGTTGACTTTGGTTAAGTTTATTAAATGAGTCGCCTGCTTTTTTATTGAATTCTTCAATTTTACCTAAAACATACAACAATTAAATAAATTAGAAATATAATATTTAATACTATGAACATTATTTTTTAAATATTTATATCTTTACTAACTTAAAATGGTTGAAGTATTGGCTTGATCAAATTTCAAATAAGTAGTTTGAGGGAAAAATTTGTTATAACCAGAAGATATTTGACCCAGCTGTTCAGTAAAATGGTTTTGACTGTTTGATCCAGATGAAGAAGTACCATTATTAGGTGGCACATACCTAGCTGCCCCTGTATAAGGATCTACATAACCTTGGCTAGCAGGTAATGGTGGAGGAGCAGTTTTAGCATTTGAAATTATAAAGTTTGCCACAGTTTCTAAATAGGATTGTGGTAAATCGTGTTTGTGTATAAATGCTTGAGCCACCACCCAAGGATCTTCATCTCTGTTAAAAGGTAATTTGAGAGGAGGTGCTCCATCTTCTATATCAACATTCCATACAAAATCATACTCCTACAAATTATAATAAAAGTGAAAAACATAAAATAATCATAGACAATATTTTTTAGTTTAACTTACCTTTCCTTCATGCATGTTTTTATTTGGGTCAGATGCACTTAAAACATCACCAATTTTATCCCATTTACCTACATTTGATAACCATTTATAACAAATAGGTTTTCCATTTTCATTAACCATTATTATCTGGCCATCACTTTTTCCAGGTTTATACAGTACTTCTGGTCCAGGTAAACTACACAATATAAATAAACAAAATTATTTTGTTTGTTTCATAATTTAATAATATAATCAATACCAGACTTACCTATCAACTTTAATGCCACCAACTTCTTTTTGAGCCACCTGGTTTACATTGTCAACTTGTTCTTGGAACGCTGCTTGGGCTTCATTTGTAGCTTGGCGATTTGAATCCGTACTGAATATTCTTATTAAGCCATCACTAACAAAAAATAAATATAATTCAATAGTTGAAATATTTTTATTACAATGATAAATGATTCAAAACATTATATTAGGAAGCAGGTTGAATTATATAATTTTAGATGTATAAATATATTTACTCATAAACAGTAGATGTTAAGAAGAATGGTTTTTAGTTGTTGCATTTTTATAATTTAAGTGTAACAAATGAATTGTTATAATTAAAGACCGGAAATATTTTCTCTTAAAACACCTAAAATATGATGTTAATGTTCTCTAAAAAAACCTTAAAGGGCCTCTTCGTGTGTCTTTAAAAAGGGACAATATTTAGGTAATATGCAATTTTGTTGCTGCTGACCATGGCATCTGTGTTAATCGTCAATGATGTGAGTGTGATTGTACCTATGCACACACTGCATGTGTACACATGTCAATAGCATCGCCAACCAAAAATGGAAAGTGAGATTTTTTGTTCAAAACACGCTTTACAGAAAAAAGATGCGTGCGTGAGAGTTGTCTGATTTGATTTATTATTTTTTCCTTTAGAAAGAGGATAATTTTCTACACGGCGCATTGGATTTCGATTTTACATTGTTGCTTGAAACAAACATAATAAAAATAACAAAAGCTTTAAAAAAATTGGTCATATTCAACATTGTATTATATGGTTTAGAAATAATCCAATGCGCCCTGTAAGAAGTGTTTCTCTTAAAAAAAAATTATACACATTAGATCATTCTAAGAGGCTAGAGTTTTTCCTGTAAAACATGTTTTTGAATAAAAAAACGAGGTTAAGTGCAAGCCCCTTAAAATATTCTCATTATACTCTCTAAGAAATTTAAAAAATATGCAAAAATAATCAATGACATCAATATATGCTTTAATGGACAACATATTTTCTTTTTTTATAACATTCCTTTAATTAATTAGTGAGTTACAAATACAATTTTAAAATGAACTGGTTTTATATTTTGTTCATTTAAAAAAATTAAAAATCAGGCAATTGCAACTAAATACGTAAATGCAAAAGGCCAAGACAAAATATTTTATAAACAATAAACATATACCATAGACATATATATTGATATGATCAGTATGATAACCACTACCAGCACTGAAGGTTAGCCACTATATTTAGTGAACGTCACGGCATCTTATGATAGGTGCTAGAACACTGCATGCTTTATTTTTATCAAAATGATACGAAAAAAAAATTTCCGTGTGCCATAATATAAAAATTAAATAATATTTTTTCTCATAATTTACAAAATATGCTAAATAAGCTAAATATTCTTTAACCCATGAAAAATTTAAAAAATGTTCAACTTTTATATCTAAGGATAGAAAATTTAAAACAAGGCTTCACGTAAATAGGTTATATATAAATTACTTTATGCACAATAATAGTATCAAATATACTTAGTAATATCATAGGCTGACTGACCATTTTCGTTCAGAATCGTTTTTCTTATACAATGATATTATATCATTGAATTCAAATTTAACACCATCCATTACGGTAACCCACTGGTGACCTATTGTACAGCAGAGTGACATCCACTTACCCACCTTTTTACTTTCATAAGATTGCATACTCAGTAACAATATGCAATAACATATAAATTTAGTCTTTAGTTATAATATTATGATATTGACAACATTTTTAGTATAATTCAATGCACGCTGACGTATATAGTTAAACTAAAAATGAGATTAAAACATACATACCTAGAGCCAATAACAATATCTGTATTTGGAAGAATAGTTACAGCCCATATACTTTGTGCTGGTTGTAATATGACTTGTTGTTCGGAACTTTGCCAAACATTTAAGTATCTATCTTCTCCGCCAGTCACAACTAATGAATTAGTCATATCGGTACCACAAAAAACACTTAAACTATACAAAACAAAACACAAATTTTAATGAGTATTACAAACCAAAATTATATAAAAAAAATGTATATGTGACAAAGAGAATATTAGTATTTAATGCATAGAAACAAAAACTAGCGGTTTTCTATTGCAACTCCATTTACTATATTACTATAATAATCAAGATAGGTCCATAGTCATAATCACAAAGAGCTGATATTATTTCTATGTATAGAATATAGATGTGATTTATACTCTATTCCAACTAAGAGAGATAGTACTTCTACTGGTGTACTCAGCGTTAGGCCAAGTAGAAGAGAGCAGCAACGCGTTGTTCTTATAGATATCACTCGCTGATAAGAAAAAATTTTATACTACTCTACATTATAATAATTAATAATTGCTGTGTAAACCACATTAGTGAACGATATTATATTATATTATTTACACTTCTGCTGGTTAGACGGCTATCTTGTCGTATGCATTCTACCGGCAACATTACGACTTCAGTATGCGCTCTACCGTGTTTTGCTACTCAACAATTATATTTAGATTTTAGACAATATATTCTCCTAACAAGTGGGATGATGTAAAAGTGGTTTTAATGAAGATATGGAGCAATGAAGCAAATCTGGAGTTGTACCACACATATTTTTTACAATTTTTAGCCTCAGAAGCCGCCATAATTCTTTCAATCCTTTGGGTATGTGCCTTTGATATTGGGTGCACGAAATTAATGTAAAACGACGTAGTGATTGTACCCGTAGTCCGAGAGTCCATTATACCCTGACCAACTATCGGGATATATTGTAGACCCAACAATAATCTCTCTTTGTATAATTTAGTGCAGTCGTTTTGTCTCTTTTTTGGACAACAAAATACCTTCCTTCGATATTGTCACACAAGCCGATTACCCATGGTCTATTAAGGCATCAAGCTCTTTGCCATAGTTTCTCGCTCCGTTTTCTATACAATCAAAAATTATATGATGCAGGAAAAAAGAGTCCTAATCTTTATTACCACAATAATAAAGATATAAATTGCATAGTAGAGCGCATATAACAAGCGTCCCATAATCGCAGGTAGACCGCAATCTGGGGTAGAGCCCATACGACAAGATAGCCGGTTAGACCAGGAAATATTATGGTAATGGTAACTTTTTTTTGGAATATAATATAGTTGTTATATTTTAGCCTCAAATAAGAGAATACATATAGTTTTTAATTATTTACCTATAAATATAGCTAGGATGACCATAAAACGTTTCTAAACATTCACCAGTTTCTGCACTCCAGCGTTTTACTGTAGCATCATTTGAACAAGACAGAAATTCATTGCCCAACAATGCTGCTAAATCTCTTACACAGTCAGTATGACCTAAAATAAAATAATATATTTGTATGTGACAATAAATTAACAAAGTCTGAATATATGACGAAAAAAAAATAATAATATTTATTACCGGTTAATTTTTTTATAGCAACAGATGAATTTTCTGGATCACCGGGTAAAATATTGTGAATAAGTAAAGTTTTATCTGCAGAACAAGTTATGACCTGATTAGTAGACAGTTGAATTGATGACCATACAGCTGCTGTATGTCCTTTAAAAATTGTTAGCAAGACTGGCTGATAAGTATGATCAGGCATGATGGTTATTTTCCATAATCGTGCGGTCATATCCCATGAAGAAGTTAAAAATGTATTTGGTAATACACCAGGATTGATTTTACATACTAAAAATAGAAAAATGATTAGGTAATAAATAAGTATGTTAATATCATTTATGCCACATAATTTTAAATAAATAACTTCTGTTGATCTCAAAATTTAAATAATTGTTTTTTTATCCCATTTTTAGACAGAGTGTCATTGGTTGATTAGAACTTTAAAACTAAATTTTATTATTTGAAATCTTTTCTCTAGATTCATTTTATTTTAATATTATGAATAGATATGTTGACTTTTCTAGGCCTTGAATACATTGTTAGGTTGTTGGAACCGATTTAACTTTTAAAATAAATTTTTTTAATTTTTGTTCAACTTCTAAAAATCATGAACATGAAAAAGCTTGAAAAGTGATTGTTACAAAGTTGTACTGCCTATCTATTGCAATTAGTATTATGTTAATGTCATAAAAATACATATATATATAAAAAATACATTCTTCTACTCCAACTCTAAATTAAAAAAAATAGACGATTCAATTTTTAATTTATATAAATTGCCCATGGTTAAATTTTTCTTACCAGTATTTGTATGACTAGTTTCGGTAAAAACTGGTTCTGGTAATTCAGGAAGAAATCCACACATAAGTTTGTCATTACCGCCAGTTAAAATGAAACCATTTGGTAAGATATCAGATTTTTTTAGTATTGTGACTGATACTACATAATTAGTATGACCTTTAAATGTTTGAACTTCTGTGAATCCAGCATTTTCACTGAAAATACAAAACATGATACAAATAAGAATGGAATTTATCTACTTAAAGTGGGTTATTTTTGTATAAATTAAAAAATACTTTCTATAATCTTATATGTATATTTGCATGGTCTGTATAATATTTAGTTGAAAAAATTATTATTCCCGTAAAACAATGTTATACTAATTTTAAAAAAAAACTTATTATAGGTAAATATTACATTGTTATTAAAATCCCCACTTGGATTTGACTAGAGTAGGTACCTAGTTCATATTTGGATATAAAATAAATGGATGAAAGTGGAATACTTAGAAACAAATTGATCGACTTAGTTCTACATATGGTTCAGAACAAAAAATTGCTGACTGTAAACCTAAAGTGCATTTTGTTTGGTTTTGACTTTTAAACAGCTATCAAACTCTAATTTGATAACAACCGTGGAACCATTAGAAGTATTTAAAATGTATTTACATTATGAAAATTAGGTTTTACTATACAAAATCGATAATTTTAAGAAATATTCTATATCACATTCTATCCACAACATGTTATACATCAATATTATTTTGAAACCCGAATAAGTACTATTTTTACTATTATTATTGACAGAATACCCTACTATAGGCTCTATAGTTAGATACCTAGAAGAATAATAAAAAATAGACATGTCATCAGATATATTATTTTAATAATGGGTACTAAAGGTAAAATATTAAATTATAACTAGCTATATGTATTTATTTATTTATCTAGGTACCTAAACCCTATTGTCAATCGTTAACAATAATTAAAAATAAGAGTAAAATATTCACGTATTTCAAGTATTAAATTATGTGGATAAAACTAGATTCATCCATTTTACAAGGTCAATGAGGACTCACGAAAATTGAGATTTTTATAAATGGATGGGACAGTAAGAAGTAAGTAGCTAGTGCTTGAATTGTGAAAATATTAAAAGGGGAATGCAAATGTATAAAAAATGTAAATATCTGAATATCAAAATGTTTGATTGATTACCTACGATATAACTAGAAAGGGTACGCTTAAATATTTTTTAAAAAGAAGATGATCTCTGTCTTACCTAAATTTTAGGCTCAAGCACTGCATATCATGCAATAAATAAGACATAATTAATGTATAACCACTGTTTGGCTAAGAACTAAACATACTTAGCCCGACCTGGGCATATTGGACGCGTTAACTACCCGAGAAAATAAAAATAGGTACAGAGTGTAAAAGAACCGTTTTACAAGTCAAATCGAGTATTTCCGAGGGTACTGAATTCGAGCAAGTAAAAAATTAACGATGAGGTATGGACAAAAACCTAAAAACTACAATAGCATTAATTGGAATGTTACCTGTTCGGTTTCCAGAGTTTAGCGGTCTTGTCTCTGGACGCGGATACGATGTAACCGTCGTCCCCGGCGGCCAGTCCGCGGACGTCCATTACGTGTCCATAGAGGACAGAGCTTAGTTTATACGCCATATAGCTGGCGAGAGTACGTAAGAGAAACGAGATAAAATCACAGCCGAGGTTTCGTGAAAAGCCGACGACGATAATATTAAGTAATAACAATCGTAAAAGTTAGAATTGTTCGATGAGCGATGGCCGATGAGCCCGGTCCGTACACTGCAGTTAGTGCCCGTTAGCTACAATTCATATATTTCATATATAATACATAAATTAAAATGTATAATAATAATAATAATAATAATAGTAATAATAGTAATAAATGTGAATTCATTTACCGATACGAAGTGAAAAACGTTTGTTATCAAATACCGTTCAGGAGTTCTCAAAACGCTACGACTAACAGAATACAATTAATAAAAAATTGCCTCCACAGCTGCGGCACGCAGAAAGTGGTTGAGGTTTTAAATGCGGTAGTGCTCCCAATGATCGATGATTTGAATGAGCAGTGAGCACTTGCCAATAATAATAATTGTCACTTAAATATTTAAATGTGATCTGTTACCTAAGTTATCTTTAATCGATAGACCACGGTGGGCGGTATTTATACTTCATAGTTTATACACGAATATCGAAATTTGTTTTACGCGACGAATGAAGATCCAAATAATATCAGACCACTGAGTCATTAGTCAACACTCAACAGACAATGAAAAACTTTAAAATAGTCAATTCGAGAGGTGGGACGTATTCCTAAAATTAGATTCAAAATAAACCGTAATTATACGATCCAATTGTTTTTATCTTCCAACTTCCTTCTCGTATTTCTATTGGACAGCGAACACATCTGAAATCTGATGGCCAACAATCTGTAGTCGAGAATAACATTAATTATTCAATAATTCAACATATTTTATAATATATTATAACCTACAGATTAAAAAATAAGCTTTGCGAATTCATAAACTATCAATGATTTATGATATATGTCAATAATTAATAAGTTTATATAATTATATTCGAAATTTCAAGGTGGATATTATGTACCTATACATCCACAGTTCCTTCTTATTTATATTCACGAGTTAAGATAGGTATTATAATTGATTTTATAATAATTAATCAATGTTATTAGGTTTATCCCTTTAGGTATAGTACTATAGTCGTACAGATATGTATGGAGTTAATATTATTGTTCGGTGTTAAACAGTCTACACTACACTCTTTCTTCTTTCAACTAGGGCTAACGGTATTTACGGTATACTGAAAATACCGGTATACCGGTATTTAAAATTATTTTGGTAAACAGTATACCGTAAAAAACCGAACTGTTTCGGTATACCGAAACCGAAATGATTCGGTATACCCAAATACCGATATGGTACGGTATACCGAAATAATAAATAAAATCTAACTAGT
Source organism: Sitobion miscanthi (assembly GCA_008086715.1). Lineage (NCBI taxonomy): Eukaryota > Metazoa > Arthropoda > Insecta > Hemiptera > Aphididae > Sitobion > Sitobion miscanthi. The sequence continues at coordinate 692,019 of CM017798.1, forward strand.
ATCGATATTTTTTACTTTTATTGTTTCACATTATATACTTTATTTTATACTATAATATATAATATTGCCATTGATACTAGAAAACAGCACTAAAACCGTTCATTCGGTTTTTTCGGTTTACAGTTTACCAAAATAATTTTAAAATACCCATATACTGAAAATACCGACAGTCCTAACCGTACCATATAGGTATTTACTATTTTTGGTATACCGAATTATTTTCAATAACGTCAGCCCTATTTTCAACAATCAATAATATTTTATTCTATGAATTCAAATTATTATTATTATATAAATAACAATTAACAAAACTAAAATTAGGTACGTAATTTAAAATTATTAAATGAAATCTAATGACAAAATAAGTTTAATTTAAAAAATAATTTTTCTCTTTAATTTTAATGAGTATTGAATAATAATTATTTCCAATCTTTGAAATAACTAAAGTAATTAAAGTCAATTAATACTAATACCTTATGGGGTACTTACTGTTTGATAATTGTTTTTTAACCATATAGACAAGGCCGTAACTGAAAAAAAATTTAATATGGATACTGGACACTCATCATTTTTATGTTCAAAATATAAAAACTCTTGTTCTACTTTTAAAAATTTCAGGGAGAAGTTACGGTCTTGCATATAGACTATAACAATATATTTTAATAATATACACTGTATTGGTAAATAATACAAATACATTTATTGGAAGTGGATATCATATAATATACACAATAGATCTAAAGTTTTGAATACTTCTTTGAGTCGATGTAATGTGTTAAAGCCACAGTGACATAAGTACACTTTTGGGGTAACAAAGATTTTTAGACAAAATATTCCTACAATCCATAGCACTCTATGGAGCAAGCAGGAACTTAAATAAATCAGTAATAATTATATTATCTTATAATACATATTTTTGGTAGTTAAATAAATAATAATACAGTAATACATCCTTATGAATTTTAAAAACAAAAAACTTTAATTACAATTAAGTATTCAAACTATATACAATGGTCAATTAAAGACTGAGGTAGATAATGCTACCCCTCGCTAATCTACGGGAACACTTTTCAGACAATCATTTAACTTGAATGTTTATTGTTGAAGTACGGACCAGAGAAAAATACCATTTTTAAAACTAAATATGCTGTTGGATATTTAAAATTATATTTTTGGCATAATGCTCAAAGATTAGTGAATACAAATTATTTGAGTTATTTCTTTAAGTAAATAAATGAAATAAAACTATTGGATATCTCTTGTACATTACTCAATAATAAACATTTCAAACAAAAGGTGTGTGAAAAATGCACAATTGGTGATCATTTATTTATACACAATAGTTAGTTAGTATATTAACTATAATGCAATTAAAAGTGATTTAACATTGACCATAAAGTTTGTTTTTTTTCACAACTATAAGCACAATAAAATGGGGCGAATTATTAAAAATTCAAAACAAAATGATTTAAACAGCAAGGTCAAAAAATGTATAACATTAAAACATTTAAATATATTAATTACAGTCAACACTACCGAAAATACCGCGAGAATTCTCGCAATGAACGACACAGCTCTCCATCATTTTCATAACTAAGACAAGGCATAAATAAATTATTTTTAAAATTAAATATGTAAACCTATAAATAGTTGAATTGATTTATGTAGTATTACATATATTTTCTATTACTTACCTATGAAATGAGTTTAAAAATTGCAAACACTGTTCGTTTGTTGCTGTAACTAAACCGGCAGAGTTTTGCTTTGGTAATTTTTCAACAGCTCCATTTAACCATCTTAAGGTTTGCTGTAAATGTCATAATAAATAGAAATAAAAATCAACTATTTATACAGTACACAAAATTTTAATTCTTACAACTTTATCATATGCCATCAGTTCAATTAGCACGTCTATCACATCAGGCAACATGTATGTTTGAAGTGAAAAAACGCTCGCTTGAATTAAATTGTCTACTAATTGTTCACCAATTGAATTTACAATGGAGGTAACATATTGTCTACATTCTTCATTATTTATACTGTCCTGTGTACATCATATCATTATTTTTAAAATATTAAAAACATGCTTCTTTTTAAAATAAAAATAAAAATTAATCATTTACTTTTCTTGATTTTCCACATAATAATAAATCTAATAGAAATTTCATAACAGATGCATTAGCTTCTTTATGGTCCAACGAAACAGCGGTTATACTGCACCTAATGATCACTTCAAGTACTGGAGACTGAAGGAAAGGCATTGGAAGTTTTTGAATAAATCTAAAATGTTAATAATAATAATAAAAAAGTGGGTTAGTGGATGTCACTCTGCTGTACAGTAATTTAAAAGTGGGTCACTGTAATGGATTGTGTTAAATTTAAATTCAATGATTATATCATTGTGTACAAAATACAATTCTGAGCAAAGACAGTCTGTCAGTCTATAATATTATTAAGTATATTTGATGATATTATTGTAAATTTTGATCAAATTATTTATTTTATTATCAGGCAGTATAACAGTAGGATAAATTCATTTTTGCCAAAAAAATTACATTTGAAAATATCATTGTGTGAATAAAATTATATAGTCCATAAGTCCATAATATTTTAAAAAATTACAATAAAACAACTAAAATTGTTATTCTTGGTTTTAATATTATGTAATTTTGTCCAAATTCAAACTTAAAATGTCTGTAAAAAATAAGTGGGTATATATATTTTTTAGATTGTTTGATTACAGTATGAACTATTTATGAGAATCATTGTTTAAAATTTTTAATCCTTAGCTATAAAAATTGTTCGTTATTTTTATAAATGTTGTCAACATCTGAACTTTAAAAACTTATAAAAAAAAATTGTCCCTACTGATCTTTAATATTTCTAAATTGATATTATAACTACTTCTCAGGAACCTTGTATTACATTAATCATTGCATTGCTCTGCTCAGAATCTAAAAGTAAATATTTTCTTAAACATTAAGGTACTGATTTGTTTTCTACCTGCATGCCAATCGAAAGAAATCGTCAACGGTATCTGGATAGTTTCTAAGTCCATCTTTTTCACTAAATAATCGGAATGCCGGTTCAATAAACGCATCTATCATTTCTAATAGGAGTGAGTGACATTGTGTCATAACGAGTGGGTTATCGTATTTGGAACCATACTCATCAACCAAAATTGAACCGATATAAAGATAACAACTGTGATGATGCTCTTTGTATAAATACGCCATCTACATAAAATAATTGTATGTAACATGAACACATAAGACTTCTTAATAAAATGCATTTACTTGTTGAGCAACTGGTGCTAAAAGTGCAGTTGTTGACCGACTAACCAATCTAATCATAAATCGAAGACACCGACAAAAATGTTCAGTGATACGTGAATCTGTTTTATATCTAGTACAAATTTTAGACATAGATGGCCACATCTAATCAAAATATCATTATACACCATTAAATAAACAGATAAAAAGAAAATTCAAAACTAATATTGATACGTACTTCAACAATAGCAACTACACAAGGGTCTTTTTCATTATTTGTTTTTGTTGCTAAATGTCTTAAAATTGCTGATAATCGATCCAACCAATATATTGGGTCTGTCGAAGTATTAGTTTCAGGAACAGTTTTCTCTGATGTAGACTAAACAGGGAGATAACAAATTAAACGACTATTTAATACATTATTTTATACATTTATGTTAAATTAACGGAAAAAATTACCTCAACTAGAGCTAGTAATGGACTTAACTGTCTCCCACAAATTTCTTTGATTGCTTTATACACATGTTCTTCGGGTACTTCAGCAACAATAACGGCAACACCTTTAATATAGATAAGAAAATTTAAAAATGTAATCAATAGAAACTATTGATTAATAGATAATCTATTGCACACCTTTTAATAACCCAATCGCAACATCATTTGGCAAATTTAGCATATCGACAACTTTTAGGATTTCAATAAGTCCGCTGAGATGTTTGACCATATGATGTCGGCAAGTAGTGCAAATACTATGTAAAGATTTTGCTGTGACTGCAGCAAGATTTGGTTGGCGTAAACAATACTGTAGATAATTCAATATTGGTTCTAAAACACAAACATTAAAATGGTTTTAAGTTAAATTGTTATTTATTAGATAGTACATTTCAGTATTATCTGTCTAATAATAAATTTTTCATTAATTGTTTATAGAACATTTTTAAATCATGTAATTATTAACTATTAGATACCCAATGTTTCTGAATGTTGTTCATGTGATATCCATTCGCATAACTCTCCTAACAGCATCACAGAAGTGTATCTCATGTTTATATGAACAGTTTCTGGCATATTTAGTATAGCTTCAACCACTTTCGGAACCACTTCATTCTCATGTCTGTGTGAATTATAAACAATATGAATTACATTTTTAAAATGAGCAATTAATAGTAACTTACGGCAATATATTCCTAGCAATAGCTTGCATAATAAACAGTGCTGCTTCCATTTGATCCCAAGTGACATTGGACACAGAAGCTGTTTGCAAGAGCATATACATTTGTTGAAAAACAGCTGATGAACTGACTATAAACACTACATCTTTAATCAAATCTGAACATTTCATTCTGAAATCTGCGAAGTCTTCTGTGCCTTCATCCAATAGTCCTTCCTGAAATGTAAAAATTTACATTGAAGTTACTAACGACAATATTAAATTAAAATAAATTAAGACTCACATGATCTGTGTCAATCATACAGTGTTTATATAAAGCACCAATTAATTGCTCAAAATAAGGTTTAAACATTTCAGTTAAAACAACATTATTTATTTTATATAATTCTTCAGATAACCTAAACCATAGGTTAAATGTTATTAATAAAACCTGAAAAATAATAATATGTTCACATGAATTAAACATCATAGAATCAAAAATAAATATAAAATTGATAATTTATCAAGTTCTAAAACTAAAAAAAACAATGTTATTTAAGGTCACTTATGACAAAATATTGTCATTTGACTGAAGCCACAAATTATAATAAATTTTCCCATGAACAAAATTGACTAAATAGCCAATTATAAATAAAAATAATTACAAGTGGAGAGTATTTTCTTAATAACACATAATTCAGTAAACAATTACATTTTCAAACATTATCTATTCACCTCATAATCATGATGGTTTGCACATAAAATAACTGAATCCAATGCTTTGATAGAGAAATGTGGTAGACCATTAGATCCTAGGCTTTTGTTAATCATAGTCATTACTAGAGATTCTGCTAACTCTGTGAATATTCTACAGTAATTAACCGTTCTGCAATCAAATTTACATGACATAAAATATAAATTTCCATTGGTTATATTTATCAATATACCGATCCAAGTCTTCATTAGTAACTGACATCATGTAAGCCTGCTCTAATCTACTAACTGAATTTAAAATTTCAATTTGTATTTCATCTTGATTGTTATTATCTTCTAGATTCTGGAGGAAGGCAATCACTGCATCAGCAGCCGCTTCTTGAACCATATTAGACCCCTGTAATAACAAAAAACATATTTAAATACATTTCTTAACTTAAACATTAGACAAATCTTTACATCAAAACTACACAACACATTAAATGCATTTGATAGCACATTGCTGTGCCAGACTTGTGATAATGATACACTTCTAATATTCAACCATGACGCAAAACACTTGTATGATCGAATTTGTATGCGCTCATCATTTGCTTCAGATGTCAAGCACAGCTCTAGTAATTGATTAACAGCTGGTAAGTTATCACTAAATTCAGTATAAATTTCAGACCGACGATTAGCACCCAAACGTAACGTTCGAGAATTGACTTCTTCTGGCAACACAGTCAACAACTCTAGAATGAAACATGTTTTTAACGAATTGTATCGCGATGCAATGTCTACAGCAGCGTTCTTCCATGAACCCATTTGGAGAGCTAAGTGTGCCAATGCAACGCATAACTAAAACACAAACATTAATCAATTTAGTACACGAACAATGTTTATAAACAAATTATAATACATTATATATTATATATTATTTATTATATATTTAAAGCTTAGGAGTTACCTGTGTAGCAATTACTCCATCAGTAGTATCGTCTAATTTTGACAAATGATTTAGTAGGGCATCTCGCAACGACGCATGCGAATCTTGGGGTAATTCGTGAAAGGAGTTTTGTAATTTTGAGCGCATAGTCTGTGCCGCTAAATAACACGAGTTCAGGTCCACCTTTCTGGCCAACAATTCGTCAGCAATCTTCCAAGCGTATACCTGGTGTGGTGAACAAAAAAAAACGATGAATTATAATTTTGGTTTTTGGTTTTACTAGTGTCTGGTCGACAGGTCGCGTACCGATTTCTGCATTTCGTTCAGCCAGTTCGAGGCTCGCTGCTTTTCGGCGGGGTTAGTGTTTTGGTTGTAAAGCGCGTAAATAGCTTCGTATACGGTTTCTATCGAAGGTGAGTCTTCCATTTTAGCAGGTAATAATATAATGGGCGTGTAACAGTTAGGTGTAGTTTTTTTTAAAAAGTATTATTTAATAATCACATAATAAAATAGAGTGCTAAGCTAAGTAAATCGACTATGAATTTAGTTGCCAGTAGGTATAAAGTTGTGTTGTAGTAAGTAAAAAATATAATTCGTAAGTCGTAACATTTGTTTGATGTTTATAATATCGAAAAATGATAAACCGAAACGTGTGATAGCGGCATTTGCATGGAAAAGACATGAAGCATGAGCCCCCCGCGACCGCAGTCGGTTGAATTCACCCGCCTAATTTTTTTCGAAAAATAAAATATTAAAAACGAAATAGAAACGGTCGACACTGCGCGGGAAAAACAAAAAAAAATTAAAAATCAACTTCAGTTATATGTTTCAGACAAGTATACATCGTGCACTGACGGACTTCAATACAATATCGTGAAATACTATGTAGATAATATTATATTAATATTATTTACATCGTGTACAATATATATGAACGAACGTCGCGATCCAGTGTGGCGGCCGGCGAGTGGTGAGTGTGACTGCGGTTTCGAATTGTGATTCACGACGAAAATCAGATAGATACAAATACTTACAATAGTCATAGGTGGTCCCTGGATTTTACTTCAGTACTCAGGTGCAGCACGCCAGCACATATAATACAAAATACCAGATACCTACATAAACATTCATAAGCGGACTAGGAATAAAATTTGGGTAACAGAAAATTTGGCCCAGTTTTAGGTTAATAATAAAATATTTATAAGTTATCGGCTCAAATTCATTCAAGCAGCCCAAATTTTCGCCAGACCCAGGTGGGGATCGCCCTCCTGCTACCGTAGCCAGCCGGCACTATATGAAAATCTATGATCACTTCTGAGACAAAAATTTAAACATAAAAGTTTTTATGTATATGCAAAGAGCAAAGGCAAACAACGACTAAAAATTGAAAAAATTGAGTACTTACACATAAAATCGAATGATATTATTTTGACATAAATATTTGTGTAGGTATACCTAGCTAAGTATTTACCTAATAAATAACCTGGGAAATTTAGTCCCCGAAAAAAAACCACTAGAAAAATAATTCTATAATAAAAATAATGTGTAACAAATACCTACCTAACACATATTCACAAGATTTCAATGGCAGTCTAATTGTCTATGTACGATTTAAAAACAAATAGTCGATTTTTTTAGTCATAATAAATGTGTAATACAACTTTAATAATATATAAACATAAAACAAATCCCTAATCAATTTTTGTTTCAGTCGAATTTGTTTTGAAATGTCAATAATATATTATAACCATTTCCATAGGCGAAATTATAAAATTCATTAGGACAGGCCAAATGAAAAATATGAAAAAAAATTCTGATTACAAAATAAGTTTTTAATATAAATTGTATTAGTTTAGTATGTTATCCAGTCAGTATTAGGTTAGGTCATGGTCTGACTGACCTATTTCGTAGTTTCATCTTTATGACTGTCTCCACTCTCTGCTCTGAATCGTAACAATTATTCAGTGGCCTAATTACGGGGGAGGGGGGGTATTTGGGTGTTGTATCCTCCCCATGACTTTTTTTTAACTGATGAAGAATATTTATGAACTTATTTATTGGTACAATAGTAGGCTACAGTGGCGTGCCGATAGGATGGCACGACGGGCAAGTGCCACGGGCCCAGAGGGAGGGAGGGCCCTTCAAAAAATGTAGCGAATCAAAAAAAACAGATCACCATTATTATAGAATTTTAGTTTTTGATAAAACAAAGTTCTAGTAAAATTAAATCACTTTAAAATAAAATAAATTTAATAACTAGAAAAATGACTGATACGCGCAACATGCTTGTAGGTAGATTATAGATTATTTTTTATGTGCAACGTGAGCCCGTCTGCGATATTAGTATTATAGATAATATTATATAAATATAATAATTATTCTAAAACAGAAATAACAAGGAAACGCACTCTATATTTAGAGCTGTATAACCTCAAGTCTAGGAAACCGTATTGAAGTCTGTCGATTACTCGATTCGTTATCCGTCATCCTAATTACAGTCTATTATACAGCCCGGCTGAAACAGCCGTCGTTTTTTGATATTAATTTGACATTAGTTATTCTGTTGTCAGTCGTCAGTCGTCATATCATATTAATATATTATATGATTATTATTATTCATTTTTGAGTCAATAACACCTTACCGTAGAACAGTGAGAATAGTATATAATAGGTAAAATATAAAATTAATCTAAATATCTGTATGTCATTGCGTATCATGTAAAATCGACCAAAATGTATAACAAATTTTTTTGTTGATTTTATAAAATATATACTATATTAGTAGTTATAACTAACCTAGCCTACCAGTGTCGTAACTAGAACTTCGATTGCCCGTGGCAAAATAATCCAGCGGGCCCTTGGTATTACCTGCTATAATAGGTAATAAATAATTAAAAACATATTTATTATACAATTATGAATAATATGGTCACTTTTTATTATACATTATAATATGTTTCTCATTTTTTTAAATAATATAAATAATATTTAATTTTATGAAAACTGTTTTGACAATTGACAATATTTATTTTCGATCCACGGGTGACGACTGACGACTGACAACAGAATAACTAATGTCAAATTAATATCAAAAAACGACGGCTGTTTCAGCCGGGCTGTATAATAGACTGTAATTAGGATGACGGATAACGAATCGAGTAATCGACAGACTTCAATACGGTTTCCTAGACTTGAGGTTATACAGCTCTAAATATAGAGTGCGTTTCCTTGTTATTTCTGTTTTAGAATAATTATTATATTTATATAATATTATCTATAATACTAATATCGCAGACGGGCTCACGTTGCACATAAAAAATAATCTATAATCTACCTACAAGCATGTTGCGCGTATCAGTCATTTTTCTAGTTATTAAATTTATTTTATTTTAAAGTGATTTAATTTTACTAGAACTTTGTTTTATCAAAAACTAAAATTCTATAATAATGGTGATCTGTTTTTTTTGATTCGCTACATTTTTTGAAGGGCCCTCCCTCCCTCTGGGCCCGTGGCACTTGCCCGTAGTGCCATCCTATCGGTACGCCACTGTATAGCACTAGCTGTACCTTTCGGCGTTGCCCGGGCAAAAATTACATCAGGTGAAATAGGTGGAAATAGCCAATATTATAATATCTTATGTGTATAAGTTCAAGGACTCAAAAATGCATTAATTGTATATATATTATTTGATCCCGTTCACTGAGTTGCTCGTTAAAATATGTACCAACTCTATAGGATTCAAACTTTGTTCAATTCGTGTATTTAATATTATGTGTATGATGTTCAAAATTTAAAAATTTTTATCGATCATCTTGAATATATAATTACCCGAGAGACACACTTGTATGTATTGTATGCGCGAGATACATAGTATGTTTTCAGGAAGGCAATCCACCCGCTGGGGGGTCAGGGAGGATCGAATTAGTAGTGATTGTGGAAACCCAGAATGCTTGCCATGTTGCCAAGTCTACGTAACAGGCCATTATTTATAACAATTGATTACTCCTTTGTTTATTAAGTTAGAGAATCGATCAAATGCCATAAACCTTCTCCGCAATGAGCTCTTCAATTTAAAAAAAAAAATCATAACGATCGGTTCAGTAGTTTTCGAGAACATAGGCCTTAAAGGTTTTCATTTTCACATTTACGCATAAAAATTAAATGTATTCATCATTGTCCTGACTTCCCAATGTTCACTTTTTAATAATTTTGCAAAATCTCATATGGGGTTATTTTTCCACGAAGTTATTTTTTCGCGGTACCCTATAGCTGGGATGCAATTTTTACTTCGCGAAGGGAGGGGCAACTACCCTACTTGTCCCCCCCCTACGGAAGCCCTCGTATGTCATTTACTTGGTTTCTTAAGAGCGTTTAAAGTTCAAATTTTGAAAAAATTTATCAAATTGGCAATTTAAAAATGATTTTATAGTTAAAAATTTATAAATTGTTTAACTTTTATAGCTAAGGATTAAAAAATTAATTTAAGGTTCTACATAAGTAGGTTATTCTGTAACCAAAAAATAAAAAACAGTTATGCATGGATAGCGTCTTCTTAATTATTATTGATCATTAAAACTTTAAGTACCATCAACCTGGGTGACCTGAAACAATTCTGAGATCCTCATGTTATTCTGAGCAGAAAAAAATTTAAGTCACATAGAACAACTTAACACCTACCTTACAAAACATTTCTAGAGTAAAAAAAATAAAAAGCTGTTGTTTTAAGTCACCTTACTTAATTTTTGGGTAATTTAAAACTTAATTAAAATTTTAAAAACGCCAATATTTCAATATAAATAATTTTATGGTGACTTCAAACAATATATTATCTCATATTTGTTTCATAAAATAACAATTGTAGATAAAATAAATATGCAACATATTTTTTTCAATAATTAATAATAACAAAACTACAGTACTAAGCATTTTTATCTAGATATAACAAAATTTATACATTTTATGTGGTTACATAATTTAATTTATAAATAAGAGAAAAATATACCTATTTCATAATAATAATTAAAGTGAAATAATATACTAAATAATAAAAAAACAAGTAGGTAATTAAAATATAAAAAAAATATTCATCAGTTGTATTGTTACAAATTACCTTTAATTTTTTTTTATGTACCTATACCTATCTTAACTTTGTAAACATGAAAATATGGTGTATGAAACTGTGTACCTCTCATAAATAAATACAACGACTAGACAGCCGTCTTCATACTACAGTTGTGACCAATGTTGAAGTCGGCCGCCACTTATAAAGCAGGCAATGTTTACATTCATTTTACATATATGATTTATTCATATACATATATACAAATAACTTATATATACCGTGATAATTTTATTTTGTAAACATTGCTTGCCTTGTAAATGGCGGCTAACTTCGATAATAAGGAGACGGCTATCTAGTTGTTGTATATATCTATCATCTATGGTACGGTTATAAAGGAACCATAATTTATAATACGTACCTATAGCATTACTTAGCATTATAATGAAGATTTGTCCTCATGTCAATATATCAGCGGTCAGAACAAAATTTACATTTATAATTATATTTTAAATACAGTACATGTTTAAAATTAAAAATAGGTAGGTAATAAGTAATAAATATTATTTATTAACAATTTATAATTATATAAGTCTTTTAAGTATTATTATTAATTATTTTATCACAGATGACACAAAGTGGTGGTTTTATGGAAGAGAAATGTGTGACCAAGCGTAATGTTTTCTTATAGCAAATATACAAAAATGCTGGCATATTATTGTTACATATAAAACAATTATGATAACATAAGAATAGTATTGGAATATCTTTAGGGTCCCCATTTTTTTTTATAGTATTGGACATGATACATTACACATTTACCTGTTATGAGATAACTATATAATGATAATGTAAAAAGATTAAATGATTTCCTTAATATTTTGGTTTATAAATCACTACACAAGAAACTATCAATTTATCACAATAGTTTCGGATCCAATCCTTCATTGACCATTTTTAATTCAACAGCGCCTCTTGGCACACCAAATTGAATCATTTTACGATATTTTAATATTGTTGGATCCACAATTGGCTCATTGGGACTTTCATCTACAACAGCAGTTGGTTCTGAAATAATGTCTTCAGTTTTACCATGGGCATCAGTTGTCTCGGTTTTAATAAGTCCATCGGCTGCCTCTGTTTTATTATGTTCATCAGTTACTTCAGTATTACGTGAATTATCTTTTAATTGACTGCTGGGAGGTTCACTTGTTTGAAATTGAGAAGATTGCAGTTCTCGTAGTTCAGGGACAGAATTTAACTAAAATTCATATTATCTTATGTATAAACGTGTCATGTAATATTTAGTTAAGTTGTACCTTAGTTTCTAATATACACAGAGATGCTGAAATTTTTTGTAACCGTTGTTCGGATTTCATCATTTTTGCTTCACAGTGTGTCATGAAATTGTTTAAAAATGTTACAGTGGACGTAATGAAATGATTAATATATGTAACTAATTGACGTTGTTCCATTGGAGGAACCTATAACAAGGATAAAAACAAAATATAATTATTAATCTGGTCAAAATTTAATAATATTAAACTTACTTTTTTAAGTTCTTCCATTTTAGTTTAGATTAAGAAATAATATTAATGGAACAGTATATTATATCTAACGGTAAAAACCAAGAAATGTTGTGTATTATTGTTATTAGTTGAAATACAAAATCTATCAAGAGAACGACATAAATTTGAAGTTTGGAACTCTCGAATGAAAGTCAAATCACAGAATTTCATCCATTCTGTGGTCAAATACTCAAATTTCGACTCTGTTCAATCAATGAACTAATACAACTTGTTATATTCTGTGACTAAGATAAACTATATTATATTAGATCTTAGTTCATGGTTCAATCTCTACAATTATTTTAGTTATGTGATAAGAAATTTGTTTTTAATCAGTGATAATAATTTATATTAATTACTTACTTAGATCATATAAAATAAATGGATGGAGCTATATGTATATTTCTCGTATACCGAGCTGGTCCAACATAACTCCCCACTACCCATTTAATTTCAAGGTATAACGAGTTATCACGCATGCGTTTCGCCAACAATCACTATAAAATAACTAATAAGTGGGAGTTATGTTGGACACAGCAAATGACTAAAGTAGCTCCATCCATATTTTGTTTTATAATCCAAAATCTGTCTTCCCAACAGACAGTACTATCTAATCGTGCTTTTAGTATTTAGCACTGCTTTAGGTAAAACTAACTAAAGCCGTGGTATTCAGCCATGGCCATTACCTACATCACCAATTAAGATATGCTTACCTATTTTAAATCTTAATTCATGTTTAATTTATTTTATCCTGACTATTGAGCATTTTTTTTTTTTTTTTACTAATCCTGTCACATCTTGCATGATCTTTTATTTTAATCACTGCAACCTGTGTAAAAACAAAATATTAATATTTTTGTTATATATTTTGAAGCGAGTGGCTAGTTAGTATTACTATGTACAATTTAAAAATACTCATAACTCACTTAATAATTAAAATATAATTAAGCCTATGAGATGCCCTAAATAATCTTACGTGTAATTTTCAATTGGCTCTTAATTGATTGAGCTAACGTGATTCGCTGAGCGTAAAATTTGCCATGTTACACACTTGTGAGACTGATATAACAAATGCCCGTATACCGTCTTCTTAATACTAACTAGTATATAAGGTTAGGTACTTTTAAGCTGGTGTTACTAGATCTTTTCTTCTCTCATTAAATATTATTTGTGAAATATTCATGACCCAACACAAACGTAGTAAGTTCATCATGTAAATCTACTTAACATACATTATATACATCCACACCTAAATATAAAAGTACTTTTTCATTAACTTACAAGATATGCTATAACAATAAGACGGAGGTAATCAAACTATATGTCGCAGAAGAGGAATAGAAAAATGATAGCTAATTTATTATTTTATTCCAAATGTTAGGTTGGATTCTAACTAGTTATATATAATATCATATTAGTGTTTTTAATAATTAAAGCCCTCATCGAGTCATAAAATTAAAATTTAAAGAACTCAGATAAAGTAGTTAAATAATCCTTAATACCACGGACCAAGATATTCTAGTCCGTGCTAATACCCACAAAATATTTAAAAAACATTTTTCTGCTAATGTTGACCATATTTTTTCTACTTATAATACAGCAATGTAAACACCTAAAAATCCGCACCATAGTTATACAATTATAACATATTTTTCTTAAAAAGTATTTTCATTCTTAGTATCATTAAAAATATTAATTTAAATATGACTATTGCGTACAAAAATATGTCATAACTAGATGTATTATTTTGTACATACCAAATTCGAAGACCAAATCAGTGGGAATGCGATAGGAAATAAAACAATAGGGAATATTATAATAAATATTAATTAAGAAATAAAAAAGTATTTTGCAGTAGCTCTTATATATTGGTCTTAAAAGTAACAAAAATATGTTTACAACTTAAAACTGGATCATTTGTCCCTGAAAAATAAAAATAGTTAAATTAATAAAATGAAATATTTAAAATAATAATATTTCTTACCTTTCGTTTCTTGTCACCTCCCAATTCAAAATGCTTGCAACGTTTCAATGGGATTTGTTTACGGTATTTGCATTCAGAACATTCCATTCTTAATACAATTTTCTTGGTTGTTTTAGCCTGGTTAACAATTATTCATATTTAATTTTAACTAATTGGTTTATTATTTAATAATAATTGTTTATACCTTCTTTCTGAAAATAGGCTTAGTCTGACCACCGAAACCACTCTGTTTTCGGTCGTAACGACGACGACCCTGGGAAGCTTGACGTTCCTTAGATTTTTTGTACTGCGTTACCTTGTGTACCTTATGTACCTTACATTTCTTGCAGTACGTACGCCTTTGTTTAGGTACATTCACCTGAAATTATATATAACAATAAGATAAAACACAAGAATTGTATTTAAAAATGATAAAAATGAGTTAGTGCCATTAACAATACAATATTAAAAGCACTATAAACATAGTTTAAGTGCATAGCATTACAACAAAATATATAATTGAAATTATTTTGAGGGTTTTATAAAAATTATTCCAATAATAAAAAGGTGGGTAAGTGAATGCCACTTTGCTGTACAGTAGGTTACAAGTGGGTCACTGTAATGGATGGTGTTAAATTTGAATTCAATGATATAATATCATTGTATAAGAAATATGATTCTGAGCGGAAACGGTCAATCAGACTATGATGTTACCAAGTATATTTGATGATATTATTGTGAACAATTTAATTTATATATAACTTATTTACGTGGAACCTCGTTTTAAATTTTCAATCCTTAGCTAGGTATAAAAGTTGAATATTTTATAAATTTTTAGCTACAAAATAATTATGCAATTTTGTCAAAATTCGAACTTTAAATGCTTATAAAAAAAAATTGTGTCTGCCTTTTTAATATTTTTTAACTGCTACTGTAACAATATATCAGGAGTCTTGCATTAAATTTTCACGCTTTATTAACAAACAAATAAAATTGAAAACTGATAATGTCCGTAAACAATTCAAAATATTTTGAAAATTTCATGTATATGCATTCATTAATTTTAGAGTTACATAAAAAACCAAAATTTTAGATTTGGCAGACAACCGATTTTGCGCCAAAATTTCCATTTATCCTTATTTTCATGTGGTTTTTCCTGACGTTTATGAAAACTATTGGCAATTTTAAATTTTGACTTTCCCAATGCACCAACAATATTCACTTTCCCATCAAACAAGATACTGAAGTTGAAAATCGATGAATTATTTTGACTACTTATCGTGTACACACACAAATAAAAAAAAATACATCATTGCAAAATCAATACATTCATTGTTTCACTTAGAATCTAAAGTGTAACAGGTTAATAAGGTAT
This sequence comes from Sitobion miscanthi, assembly GCA_008086715.1. Taxonomy (NCBI): domain Eukaryota; kingdom Metazoa; phylum Arthropoda; class Insecta; order Hemiptera; family Aphididae; genus Sitobion; species Sitobion miscanthi. The sequence continues at coordinate 708,049 of CM017798.1, forward strand.
TGTGATAGTTAAACAGTGGATTTAAACCATGTGAAATATTTGAATCAATGTTTTTGAATACAAATCAACATAATAAGTATAACATTGAGAAAAGAACTGGAAAAACAATTTCATGATAAGGATTTTGCAAAAGTTTTCCCAAAATTCTATTAAATATTTTAGTTAGGTACTGCCGTAATTATAATACTTTTCCACTAATCTGCAGCTTGATACCTATTAAGAGGGAGGGGGTTGGGTTTGATAGGTGTATTATTTAACAGAAATGACTTCTCCAGAAAACTGGGCCCTAATGAATAGTCAGATATTATTAATTATTTTTATTTTAAAGACAATAATTTTTAAGTCTAATCAAAGGCTTATAATACATAATCAAAAGTTTATTTTACTTAAAATAATGGTAGAAAAATATGTTTGAAAAAGAACAAACATTGCGCATTATTCAAAAGTATATTTTAGTTTCAATAATTATAATTTTGAAAATCGGGTTTTGATCCGACCTGCAACAAAATGTTCCTTTTAAATTCAAAAATTAATAAAATCTGACTTCTCCACAGAGTGTGAGTTTTTACTATAAGAAATACACCGGCCTCGATTCCTTAAGGCAATAGTATATTCTAATACCATGGAAAACAATAAGAGATATACCACTGAGGCACATCTGTTAATAAAACAGAATATGAGAACAGTAAATACGAAATCTGACGAGTTTAAAGTTCTAATAGAAGTCATCTGGCATGTGCATGTAAGGCACAAATTAATTCAAAAAACCAAGAGTAATCGATTTCTGAAATTCATGGTTATAAAGTATAGACTACAAGATATAAAAAAGCGACTTGAAAATATCACAAGACATACGTAAAAGTTTAGAAATTATTCAAACTACTCATGCATCAGACACCATAAAACAAACGAATAGTGCATTTTACTTATTGTGCTTTAAGATCGAAACGGATGAAACTTTACTTACCATTTTTCCAGTTTGTTAGTAAACGTTTTATTAACACGACGCGTGAACTACAAGAGAATGACGGTCGACGAGAAGAACAACATTACAAATGTCGAATGTATCAGTGATAACGACAATGTGAGAGCCAAAGACGTTCTAAAAACGTAATATTATTCATCGTATGAGAACAAAATGAGTTAGGGCAATGATCTGCTTTACGGACTGCGGTTACTGGTTAATGGTTATACTTCAACTGAGATAGCGATTAAAATATGTAATGAATAATGATAAAGTTATTGATATGGTGTTATCAAATGCTAATTTATTTTGAAATTTTCCGGTCTTTTCTATTTTTTCTTACTTTCATTTGATTTAAGTATAAAAATGGACCATAATCTATTGAATTTTTGGATAAACTACGAGAACATAATCAATTGGGGTTATCGAATTTCAGGGGCTCGGGGATCGGATAGCGATAGTTCGTTGGTGACAATCGATACTGAAACGAAGGTAGGCTGTGCATTAATAACTGGCTGTTTTGTCCGTGTCCAATATTCTTACGTTTTTAATTCCTTGAGAAGTGTTATAGTTCTTATAATCGAAATCTTTCAAGAATTTTTTAAAGTTACTTATTGTATTTTATATCTATTTCCTAGGAAATTAATACATGTACAACTCTTGACACTGAAAAAAACGAGTATGATAATGATGATGTTTGCTCTTCCGATGGCAGCGTTGATATTGATTTAGAATATTTAAACTTTTCAAAAAAAACTTTGGAACATCAAGAAAAAATAGGTTAGTATAGGTTATATTTGTGAATTTACTAATTATTGTCATATAGTTTTTTGTAATTTTAAAACAAGGTATATTATTTATTGAAGAAAAATAATTGAATATTGTTCATTGTTTGTAGAATTAGAAAAGAGAAAAGTTGACAAAGAGTATGGACTGTGCAATTCATCCAGTTTTGAAAATGGTAATGATTTGTTCATTGGATTTTTAGTATGTACATAATTAAAATTGTAAATAAGCGTAATTAAGAAATACAGTCGTGGTGATGTTTCATTCATTTTGATTGAGTTTTTTTTATAAATTATTATTTACATTCAAGTTAAAAATTTTTTCATAAAAATTAAGGGTAATTTTAAATTCATAGTCTACTGTGATGGTACGAACCTTTTTCTATTTTGACTCATTAAAATAATTCTTTTGGGTATTATATCTTATATAATATAATAATTCTAATTTGAGCATTTGTTATGATGGAAAGTCTAGAATCACCAATTGCTTTTGTACTTCCACAGCCCACAAGACTGTTTTATTCTTTGCATAGGCGTGCACAGATTCTAAAAGCATGTATTATCATTTATTTTAGTCGATCATTCTATAAATATAACTCATCTAAATTTTATATACCTATTTAATATTAATAAATTAAAATGTATCGTTATTATGTTTTTGGGTATTTTAATGTTTTAGAATGATGTGTGCTTTTTATTTTTATTTTATTTTTGTCTGTACACGATAAGTAGTTGAAATAATATTTGATTTTCAATTTCAGTATCTTGTTCAATAAGAAATTAATTTTTATGAATTTTTGAATTTAAAACTAGTATGATATTGGATTTTCATCGGTAAATTTACATTAATTTTTGATATTTTGTTGTAATTCAAAAAAAGAATAATTCTAGATAGGTACTTGAAACAAGGACTGGAACTGTATCGAAATTGACCGGTTTTGGACTGAAACCTTTTGAAAATATTGGGACCAGAACCATTAAATAGATTTTTTTAGGAACCCGAAACCTATATTTTGGTTTTTTTTTCAGTTCCAAAATCCAATAGATATGTTATAGTAGTAGGTATAATATAATTATAAAGTTAGTTATCACTACTTATTAGTAATAATATATGTATAATTATATAATCATTGATCTATAAAAGTTTATCAATACTAAGAAATATGAATACTATTATGTGTACAGCAGAATTTTCATAAAACAAATTCTAATTTCCGTGTAATCTATAACAAAAGCCTGGTACCTACCTGCGGTCAATTATTATTGAATCACAAATTGCAATTCACAATAACTAATGTAGATTTTCTAAAAATAATAACAATTTTTACGTTTATAAGTGATTCAGAGTTTTTAAGTTGTCTTATAATTGTTTCCTATCTAATACGCCTAATGTGGGTATTAGTTTAAAATTTAAATATTATTAACTAATAAAATAGGTAGGTATAGTAGATTGTAGATACCTAGTTAAGTTTTAAATATATTATAATTTATTTAGGTTTTGTTAGTCACATACAATATACGTATTATATGCGAGTAATGTTTTTTTAAATCTTACAATATTTATAATTCAATGGTACCTATAGTGAAACTTCCTTAAACAGTCAGTAAATTATTGAATAATATAATAGTATATCTTTTATAGTTTTAGTCTTAATAATATTATATTACCTAAACTCTGAAATAGACTACACTTAATTACACTTAATTAATACCTGCCATTAAATAGAGGTTCTTAATAATATGTTAATTTTTTTATACAGTACTTAATTGATAAAAATAAAAAGCAAAAGTCAAATATAAAGGGTTAAAACCTCTATTAACCGAAACCCAAACCAAAATTTGATACTTTAGAAAACTGAAACCAGAACCGGAACTGAAAGTTTGGATTTTTAAGAACCCAAACCGATAAAATCATAAAAGTTCCAGTTCCTGACTCGAAATGTTGACCAAATTTTAAAACTAAAATTTTCCATATATGGTAAAGTTTTGACTCGTTTTGAACTGTTTAGTCTTGAGAAATTTGTATGGACAGTATAAATAGGGCTTTGGCTCATGAAAAATCACAGGGCGTGCCTAGGCCTGTGCACACGCCTATGATTCTTTGGTTCATATTAATCAAATTATTATAATTTTTTTTAAATTAAAATATAATTATGTGTATTGCAGAATTTACCAGTATAACTGAGGTAAATGTGATTAATCCAATACAGTTTTATGGTTCAAAAGTAAATGAAATTGAATGTCTTGAAAATAATCTGCAGTCTGAATTTGAAAAATTTTATGCTACAAAGAAACCAGTATTATGGCCTGGCATGGCATTTAACTGGGATGTACCAGGTATATATATATTATAACTTATTTATTCTGTATACCTATAAACAATTATTTGTTTATAGTAATTGTTTAGTATTATGAGTCTGGATGTGATATAGAAAGAAAAGTATCGATATTTTTACTTGGTATCGAATTGAATTCAAATATTTAAAAAAAGAATTAATTCTTATGGATACCAATTTTTTTATGAGTATTTAGAAGTTGTAAACATGCCAAATGATAGCGTATAATAATATTTAGTTTTGGTTCTAATATAAAATGTATCAATTCTAAATACAGTGAATCCTTGATTAGTCAAAATTCAAGGGAAATACAACTTTTAAATTAGTGTAAAAAAAAAATTGAACGTTTAAACATATATATACATACAATGTATATTATTTATTTGACACAAGCACTTTTCTTTCAATAATAGTAAAATATCGAAACTGTGGTATCATTACTAAAAGTGCTTGTATCGGAAGAAAAAAATCAATAGTATCGTAACATCCCTAATTATGAGGTCGTATCTCTTATATTTTTTGTTTTTTGTAAGAATAAGTGCGTTACATAGCAAATTTTTGTCCAATATTGTACCAGCATTGTTTGTGGAGTTTTTTTGTTGATATTTAAATTTTAAAGCAAGTGATGAGCATTTTTAAAATTTCATAATTTATATACTTATAACAGTTATTACTTTCTTCAAAGATTAAATTATCTAAAAACAGATCCAACAAACCACACACAATGTTGTTACATTTAGCCATTTAGGTTAGATAATTGGTTAAGTCACTATAACATTAAAACAAATGCTGCTGAACTTAAATTTAATATTTTATGCACTATTAAGATGGAGACAACAAATGTGGGACAAATATTTTCTTATCACATTAACAAAAACATAACTCAGGTATTTAGAAAAAATTAAAAATGAATGAACAACAAATGTCCAACTTTGTGCAGATATATTTAATTTAATCTTTTCAATTCATAGTAATTCTTTGTCCCAAATCATATTAATTTGATACTCAATATTATTCTACTATTAACTTATTAGACAGGAGGATTGGAATTTGTTGTGTGTACTTTTTATAGTTCTAATCTATGATTTTATCATTTAATGAGTTATTATATTTTAATAAAAATTTTATGTTTATTGTCCTAAATTAACAAATTACATACAAATTTGTGTTCATTTTTCATTTAACTTAATAAATAATAATTAATAGTATATATTAAGTAGATAGCATGTTGTTATTATCACATTTATTATGGCGGTAATATAATTTTGATTACAAATTAGCCCCTTTGATTAAGGTTTTCTAAGAAACTTAAATCAGTTAAATCTATGTTATTATTAAACAAATTTACTAAATGAGACCTCACTTGCACCACATAAACTAAAGTAGATCATACTATCATACTATCACTTAAAAGACTTATATAGATTATTACAAATTTCAAATACACTATAAATATTGGTAACTTAATTTGGTAAAGGGTTTAAATTCGGGTATTTTGCAAACATTTTGTCTACAATGACTTCGCCAATTGGTAATGAAGATGTCGCCGAAGGCGATGGAGCACTTCGGCAATGCATTATTCTATGCTTCACTAATTCTGAAGGGTCATTTGATGCAATGTCTAGTACTAAATCCTCTGCCATTGTCCCATCTGCCCACAGTGGTTGAGCACGAACACCTGTAGGACCTCTATTCATTTGTGTAACAGGCAATGCGTTAAATAAATAAAATTATACTTATATTTGTTTGTTTTTGATTTTACTTTTTAATATCATTTTGTTTGATGTCTGGAATATAATTTTGTATTTCTTTTAGCTGCTTGGCAGGAAATAAAGACTTGATAGTTTCATTTATGCCAAATTTCATATGTTTTGCCATAAGTTTTTGTACACCATCTAGTTTTAAAAGCCTTATTGTGTTAGAAATACTAACATCATTCCAGCTAAAGACATGAATAATATATTAATAACACATATTATATTAATTAATTTTTATTTATCTGTATTAAAAACCTGTATCCTTCTTGTTTTAGAGCCAGAACTGCATTTGGACCCAAAAACACAGAGCCATCCATTCTTGGGGTAAAATGTACCCCAAGAAATGGTAAACTGGGATCTGGCACCTAAGAAAAAAGATAAATAAATTTATATTATGATGTATTGTGTACAGATTGTATTATAAAATTAAATTGATCTTTACTGGATATATATTGCCCTTAACAAGGTGCGCTTTTTCTTTGCCAAGTAAAAGATATTCACCTCGTATTGGTAAAATGTATGGATCAGCTTTACATCCAGTCATCAATGATAATTTATCAGATTGTAGTCCACCACATGTAACGACATAATCTGCTAATACTTCGTTCTGTAATTTTTTTTTTAAATTTAAATTCAATGAATTAGAAATTATTTTTTTTTTGAACTCTATAACATGGCGTGTTGTGTTGCTTAAATTCTTAGGCAATAACCAATAGCGTCAGATAGGTTTTAACACGTACCACGCCATGTGCCTCTCTATTTTTGTGTATTACTATACAATAAAAGTACATTTTTTTTAGAAATTATTTTGAGTGCTCTGTTATGTTTACATTCTTCAAACGATTTCACTTTAAAATTGTAAATTATTTGACCTCCCAAATTTGCAAAGTCCATTGCATAATGTTGTGTCACTACTGCCCAATCCACAATTCCTGTATGTGGTGAATGAATTGCTCGTACGCCCTATAAACATGTAATAAAAAATTAAATTAAGTTTTATCGTGACTTATATTGACTTACATTACAATATGGTTCAATGGTCTTGATATCATTTCCATTTATCAACTTTATGTCAGGAGTGCCATTTTCTAATCCTCGCTCATACAAGTCATTTAAACTTTTTATTTGGGACTCTTCAGTAGCAACAATAAGTTTTCCACATTTTTTATGTGGTATATTATTTTTGACGCAGTATTCATAAGTTTTATAAAGACCTGCAATGCACATTTTTGCTCTCATCGAACCTGGTTTGTAATATATACCTGCATGTATAACTCCGCTGTTGTGTCCGCTTTGATGAACTGATGGTCTATTTTCTTTTTCTACAAGACCTACATGTAAATGCTTATTTCGTGATAATAATGCTCGTGCAGTTGCAAATCCAACAATACCTCCTCCCACAACTAGTACGTCATAACTATTTTTCTGACCTTTACTATATAAACGAGTATATGAACTTGTAAATAAGTTCACAATTCCCATTTTCATTGTTGTCATTTGGACTGGTTTCATTTTGGTTAAAGTATAACAGTTGACTCTTAAACAAAAAAATAGGATAACAATTATTTTAACTGACTTAAAAATATATGATATTCAATAAATGTGAATGTTTTATTTTAATACCTGATAATATATTCAAATGATGTAAAAATATTTTTTTGATTTTATATTGTTATGTACATAGCAAAAACACATTTTAACTTTGAATTACAAAACAATAACTTAAATTAATGAAGAGTAGCAAATAAAAATAATTTCTTATCTTTTATCAACTTTTACAATCGGGGCCTAAGGTATAATCATAATAACTAATAATAATAATAATGGCACTTAATTCTGTTGATTTTGTTTTAATCTGTGTCACTTCATGCTTTCAAATAACACTTTGTTAGTAAGTGAAGTACAAAAAAAAAAAAAATTACAAGTTTTTAATCGTGGAGATTAATATTGAAACTATATGGCTATAACTATAACTGTATATATGAAAATTTTATCGTGTATAGAAAATGCTAATACAAACATTCAGTGAAATTTCAAGTATCTACAGTCATACGTTTTTTAATTACAACAAAATAAGAAAATCGTTACATGAGATATCGAGCGAATATCAAATGTTGTAAAAATATGAATTATTTAAAATGCTCATAAAAATTTAATTTTTGATAAAGGTAGACAAACTTATGGATGATTTTGTATTACATTTTCAAATCTTAGATTTAAAAAGAAAAATTTTTATGAATTCTCAACTCAAAATAGTTTGCTAATTTTCGTAATTTTTTCGTATTTTGTCAAGATTTGAACTTTAAATGCTTATAAATAAAAACCCTGACTAAGGATTTTTAATTTTTTTCATCTGCCTTTGAAACAATAACCTAGGAGCTTCTTCTGTTAAATTTTCAAGCTTTTTTAACCAACAAATAAAATTGTATTGATATTTATAGAAAAAATAACTTAAAAAAAAATGGAAACTGAAGAAAATCCAAGCACTTTTATTGTCCTAAAAGGTGATGACAGACACAAAAAAAATTTAAAAAAAAAACACACATCATTGTAAAATCAATACATTCATCGCTTTGCTCAGAATCTAAAATTGAGGAAGAATATTATATACGATTTGGGGGGCAGGGAGCAGCTGGCGAGATTCGAGAATTCGTAACTCGTATTAAGTCTTGTAACTCGTAAGTCGCACGCACAGTTGCTGTATAAAATATAAATGTACTATGTAGTACATTGTATAATGTGTAGTATAATATACTACTATACTCACAGATTAAGATAATAAGGTAATCGGTCAAAATATCCAATGGTCAAAATATCTACGGACAAAATTTATCCGTTTTTACTTAAATTAGTAGATTATACTTTACTTTGTAATAAAATTAGCTCAAATATCAAATTATTTTATTATAAAAATACACTTAATATATAATAATAATATAAATATAAATATATTATTTAATATATCACAAAATAATTTCCAGGTTGAAATACTATATTATTACATTTTACCTTTATCGTAGGACGTAGGTGCGTGTATGTATACTGCGCGTCGAGCTTGGCGAGCTTTGTTAATAATATACATATATATAAATATATCAACACTAATTAAAAACTCAACGCAGGGGTTTGACTAATGTGTGTGTAGTATAATTTGTGATATTATTACTATTAATTTAATTTATTTTACTATTAGTAATTAGTAATTACTAAATTTTTATAAACGATTTTCTGAATTTTTGGAAAATGGTGTAGTATATTATTTGACTATTTGGCTAATGTGTGTGCAATATAATTTGTGATATTATTACTATTAATGTAATTTATTTTACTATTAGTAATTACTAATTAGTACCTAAATTTTTAAAAACGATTTTTTAAATTTTTGGAAAATAGTGTGATATTATATGGAATACCTATATTATATCATATATTTATATTTATATTATTATTATATATTAGGTTTATTTTTATAATTAACTAGTTTGATATTTGAGCTAATTTTATTACAAAGTAAAGTATAATCTACTAATTTACGTAAAAACGGATAAATTTGGATATTTTGTCCTAGATTCAGATAATTAACTATACTATATTTTAGTATATGTTTTTATATGTTTATTATCTATATCCGTGATTAAGGGCTGAATAAAGGTACTAATAATGATACTAATATAGATATCTTCTCTACATCGTGACTAATACTAAAAAAATTGAGTGTGATCCACGGATTAAGATATACATGTTAATCATAGTCCGTGGTGTGAACCCTTAAGGTCTGTGTAGTGGGTCATTATAAATGCTACCTATTACGGAACTATAATATTGCTATCATTATGCAGTCCTTATCATTTTTGTTTTATCACATAAAGATAAAATTAATTAGGTATTCACCATGGATCACAGACTAAGATCTAGATTAGTTCACAATATTCACATATTAATTATTAATTCATATAAAATAAAAAGGTATAACACAATTTTGTAAAAAAATTACTATACATAGTATGCTTGTCAATAGTTTATTAGTATGTTAATTTGTCTTGTTGGTTAATTCTTTTTTTTTTTTTGTAGTTTTTGGCATATCTAATAATGCCGATGAATTACGTTTAGAAGGTAATAAGTTTAGCCTATCTTCTTTATTTGCCATACCACTCATCTTTTCATAAACACTATTTAGAACCTTCAATTGTTGTAACCATTCTGCAGAATGTTCTCTTTGGTCTATTAAGTAAGTCAGGTCTGTAATTTTTTTCAGAATTTCTCTACTTTGTATTGGTAGGTTACTGTTATTATCTATGTTTTCAGCACTTGTATTTTTTTGTTCTTTTAATATTATTCTTGTAGTAGCAGCAGTTGTAGTATTTTGCATATTTACATCAATTGTACTTATTTCATCTTGTGGGCTGGTTATTGAGAACCTAGGGTCAGTAGATATGTAAACATTGTTTTTGAATTTTTCTGGCAGATCATTAAATGAATAACCTGGTACATATATGAATAATGCACATATATGTTTGCATGGCCAATGATACTTTTCAAAATCTAAACATGTACAACTCGGTACAGTAAAATCTACTACATAATATACATTGGATCCATTTTCACTCTGTACTTCAAACTGATGTTCTAATAATGTAAGTTTGTTTATTCTTTTTTCACTGTATATATTTTGAGCTATGACAAAACGGTCATAAATATGTTTCAGGTTGTCCATGCAGAAAAATTGGAATAACATTTGATATTATTTTATGATTATTAAGTTTAAAATTTTTCTTCTGATATTTACATAAAGATTGTGGTAAAAATTGTTCATTAATGTTTTCTATTGTACTATTTAGTGATTTATCATTAGAAAACTTCAAATAAAAATGTTTTAGTAATTTATTTTGAGATTCAACTCCATTATTTGTACCAATTTTAATATCAAATTCTAATTTAAAAAACTTAGTAGTCCATTTTCTTCAACTGCAAGCCATGTTTTAATAAAATATACTTGTGCCTTAGGATTTTTCAACCATACATCAGTGAACTTTATCTTTTCACCGTTATGAATAAATTCAATGTTGTTTCTACTGTTGGCAATGTTCCTCCAGAGTTTCAGAAGTTCACCTCGATTTTGCTTTGATGTTTTTGATATGTGAATTTTATAATACAATTTCTCATTGCTTGATAACAAAAAAATGATAAGGACTGCATAATGACAACAATATTATGGTGCCGTAATAGCACAGAACAATATGGTAATAGGTTGAATTTATAACGACCCGCGACCCCTATGTAGTATGTATTATCTATCACGGCTGTAGTTATATCATATTGAACTAAGAATTCTATCTTCTTAGTTCATGAGCACGGACTAAGATAAATCTTGGTCCGTGGTTATGAGTTATATATTAATTTATAACGGTTGTAGATATCTAGTATCTAGTATCTACAACCGTGATATCTATACATTTTGAAGCAGGCCTTCCAGGCCCGGTTATCTCTATATTTATGTCGTCGAATGTCCGTGACCACAATCCATTAGTGTGATAAACGTGAATCGTCAGTGTGGGTCCGAGAGAAAAATTTGTAGTTTGTAACTTGTAGGTTTTTTTATATATTATTTATGGTTGTAACCTTAGATCATATACAATATGGATGGAGCTATGTGTGTATTTCTTGTATACCGTAGCTGTGCTAACGTAACCCTCCACTACCCATTTAATTTCAAGGTACAACGAGTTATTGCGCATGCGTTGCGCCTATGCCGCTTTACATATTAAGTGGGGGGTCATGTTGGACACGGCGAATGATTAAAGTAGCTCCATCCATTGTATATGATCTAAGGTTGTAACTAGGTAAATAAAAAAAAATATAAATAATAACATTAAAAATACAGTATTAGTCGAGATGGACGAAATGTCCCGATTTAAATGGACTCGGATGCACCAATAGAATATAGATCCCATAATAAATATTTAACAAGTTAGTTAATCATGATAGATCATAGATACATTTTGTCATGCTCGTTCACGTTTTCGGTTTCGGTAGAAATCGCTTTGTCTGCAGGCGACACTGTAAGCGGCGGCAACTCGCGGTCGCTCGCCGCCAGAGTTCATTAGTGTCGTGTAAACAAAAGTCGCGTTTCCTCCGGCAAACACAACAACAATAATACACCAAGACGTATCAACTAACACATTAACACAACACCACTTAGTTTTTGTCTAGCGTGTGTGTCGTTCCGTCGTGTGTTTGTGCTCCGTACCGTGAATACATACAATATACACAAAATAATATTGTAAAACACCACTGCTGTGTATCACCGTGTTTATTTGAATATTTATATATAGGTACGTACTCTCTCATTTTTCTTTCATAATCGTCCGGAGGATTTTCCGCAATGTGAGCTATTTTGATCACCGATCGACACGACGACGACGATCATTTTTTCCGTTCCCGGTCTCGAAAACAATTGAGACAAAATCTCCAGTCTCCTTCTGTCTGCTATAATCTCTTTAACCTCCGCTATGGAAGACGAACTGCACTGCATCGCCTGCAAGCAGCTGTTCAACAACCCGGTGCTGTTGCCGTGCTACCATGCGTTGTGCCTGAACTGTGCGGTACACGCGCAGCGACCGCTGGAGCCGACCGTGCCGCAAGAGAACAGCGGTAACTCGACGACCAGTGGTAGCAGCACGGCCGAGTCACACGCGTCTGACTGCCATCCAGAATCGGACAAGCTGTCCATACTCAGCGAGACGGACAGCGGCGTGGTATGCAACAGCCGGCCGAACAGCTACCTGGGCACGTCCAACCACATCGGTGGAGGCATCGCGTTCCCACCGATCATGGCCGGCTCGTATTCGCTGTCGTGTCCGGCCTGTAGGAAGACCGTGTACTTTGACGACAACGGCGCGCACAACTTGCCAAAGTACAGGACGATGAGGAACATCGTGGACCGTTATGGCGAGCTCAGGCACATCGTTCCCAAGTGCCAGCTGTGTGAAAGCGAACCTGCAGCCGACGCTACCGTGCTGTGCGAGCAGTGCGAGGTGCTGTACTGTGACTCGTGTCGTGACAACTGTCATCCGTCCAGAGGCCCGTTGGCCAAGCACAACCTGCTGGAGCCAACAGTTGGCAAGGTAGCGCTCAGGAACAAGATCAGAAACAGGGACATCATCTGCAACGAACACGAAGAAGAGTGCCTGTCCATGTACTGTATGGTCTGTAAGACACCAGTTTGTGCTGTGTGTATGCACGAATCGAGACATTCAAGTCACGACGTACAAGCCATCAACACCATGTGCAAAGCTCAAAAGGTAACACTACAACTATCCATTTTGTAACAGGTACTACAGGTACCTACATAGTAATAACATGTTTATCACTAGTTAGTAAGTCAACACTCGTCAAGTAATAAATAGGTGTCTGCCAAGGATTTATATTATATCATGTTAACGGTGTGATTTCATTTGTTGGGTTGTTGCTACTCATAAAGCACCCACTTCAAATATACCAATCCAAGATTTTGTAAATTTTTTAGACTTGTTCACTGTTTCAACTATTATACTTAAATACATTCTATAAATAAAAAGTTATATCATGTTGTAATGAAAAAGTTAAAAACACAAATTAATAGGGTAAAGATATAATATTTGTAATTAGAATGTATAATCTACCTACTACATTTTCTATTATAATTATTGAACAGTGAAGACAGTGTATTTCCAATACAACTTCTGTGATAATTACTACCTAATTAGTTTTGTTTATCAATACGACACTACATGACATTACAGGAACTTTAAACCCATGTTTTACTGAGTCATAATATCTTCTGTAAAACTAAGAGTTCCTATATATAATAATAGTATAATACAATGAGATAGTTTGATAACCTACTATGGTAGAACTTAAGTTGGTTACTACTCATAATGTTCACTTATAAAGAACCATCAAACAAATGGTTTGTTAATATATTGTTGAAAGGGATTGGTATATCAAAATAATATCCACTGTGTAAAGACTGAATAATACCTTTAGGCTATTATACCTTAAGGCTATACCTTTAGGCTATTATAAACCCTTAAATTGAAATTACATAACTCTTAAGCCAGTGTTAGAACGCTTTATTTTCCAATAAAAGCAATTCATTAATAATTAGAATAGGTAATTATATTTTTAAATTATTTTTGGCGCGAAATTTATCATATCCATCACCTTTTTGCAAAATCATTTGTTTTTCTAGTGAAAATTAAAATACCGTCCTTAAATTTGAATTTATAGTTTATTTATTGACTTAGTCTATAATTAAATAACAACAAAATGTTTTAAATATAACTGGAAATTCGTAAAAATGTCTCGATATAAGAACATTTTAAAAGTATTTTTAACACAAAAGTGCGAGCAAAAGTGTTTTTATTGAATTAATGGTTACTGTTTCTCGTTTATACCAATTATTTTATAAGTAAACGAAGTTAAAAGTAAAAACATAATTTTTTAACAGTTATAGTTTTTTTCCGAAAATCTGTTATGATGGATTGGAAATTAAGGATTAAGGTCCATTTTACATAATATTTCATGCTTAGGTATATTTGTATAACTGATAACTCTAGGTTCGTTTTGAATATTAATTATATAAATATGATTAATTATATTAAAAACGATATAGGACTAATTCAGATTAATTAATACATCGTTTTTTTATTGTGAAGTATAAAACTGTAGTGTTGTATTTATTGAAGAAATTTGTTACACCAAATCGATCATACAATATGTATACTCGTATATATATGTTATTGTGAATGTCCGCAATTGGTGAGTGCTGACAGTCACTGGTTAATGTCGTGATAAACCAAACTCATTGGTGAATGTTGGTATATTGATTAATTGTGTACTGTTTTTAAACATTTACTAGTGAATGTCGACATTTAAATAACGATATTGGTGAATGCCGATATTATTTAATCTGATCTAATAATACTATCTAATATTCTAGTACCTACCTATTGGCTATTACCTAATACACAAGGTATTGTACAAGTTGATAATTTCGATAAAATGTTTTATTACCTTACTCGGCGACTTACTATGTCTGGATAACCGCCATGTTATGCTGCCTCGTTAACATTTAGTATAATATTGTCATTCGACGTAGCTATAGGTATAATTTACGATTGTTTTGCACAATAACTAAAACATTTTTTTTTTAATGGAAAAACATACGTGATCTAAAAAAAGACATGATAATTATTTTTTTCTATCGGCTGAAAAATATAATTCAATTAGTTTGTAGATAAACCAATTGACAGAATAAAATAAAAAATAAAAAATAAATTAGCTACCAATGGTGTCATAAATCAACTATACACCAGAAACCAGTTTTCAGTACGTAAAGAAAATTAAATATCAATCACTGAAGCACAAATGGATCAACAAATTTCTTTAAGACAATAGTTTCTGTATCAAATTCATCAACCGGTGGGCAAGGGTATATACACATTGTAATTACAAAACAAAGTGCACCACAAAAAAGTGTGGTTGTAGAAATGTTGGCATTTTATGTAGTAGAAAATGTTATGACAGTTTGTCATGTTGCAATAAATAGAATAATTGTCGCCGTTTTTTTAAAATAATCGTAATTTGTAATTGTATGGCAAAATAATCATAATTTAAATTAATATTACAGGTATAATATTGTAAATTGTTTATTAATAATAATAATAATAAATAATAAAAGTTATAATTAATTAAACTAATTACTAATATTTATAATTAAACAAATCGTTTCTATTTTATATTATTGTCTATAAACTATAGTACTATACTATAATATTAAGTGTGAATATGTAACCTATGTCAAAATTAACCAAAACCGTGTTGTGTATGTCAACATTGACTAAAGTCCTAATGTATATGTCAACATCCACTAGTACATGTTTATATTATTTAAATTTTTCAACATTCACCAATTTAGAAGGTGTATGTCGACATTCACAAGGTGATTGTCAGCACTCACCAATTGCGGAAATTCACAGTAACATATATATTATACAAGTATATCGGGAGGCATATTGTTTAAGATAAATAAAACTTATTAGCGTTTACATAAACACACACGTGCGTTACTATTTTGTAATTTAGGATAATCAGGTCGAGTTAAGTCACGATTTAAACACGGATGAAGACAATTTTCACAATGGCTGACTTAATTAAACACTTATAAAATAGAAAGAAACGAAATGCGAACAGAAATCTGATACTTTTAAATGTCTTATTTTTAAACAGGGGAGAACGTTTCGTCCTCGGTTTCAACAGAAATTAATTGACTGAAGTTTACCCAGTAAAATAATATTATAAAATATATATTTAAATGTATCTGTGAGGCTAATAACTAATAAGGTATAAACTTATAACTTATGGATGAATCTTCTATCTCTGTACCTAAACTTTTCAAAAATAGTATGTTATAATATGACAGGTGATGAACTTGGCCGTAGGGTATAGACTCAATACTTTTCAATACATATCGTACTTAATTAGAATAATTGTATGTTTTTTGTAAATTATAACCTGTTATAACCTGTTGTAACTTACTGATAAATCAGATATATAAATACAACTTTTAGAGATTTAATTGTCACTTCCTTCATGCTCATATTTTGATGTAGTTGGGCAGGCCGATGGTTAGGTTTTTCATGGTATGGTTTTTCCTAACTTTATAGAAGGAATTGTAGTATTTTAAAACTTACGAAAATAAAACAATTAAAAATGTATTGTTAGAGCTTTAAGATTGAAAATTGTCAAATGGAAATTTTTTTTTTCATTGAAATTTTCATGAAAGTTTCAGCAACATTGAAAATTTTTCAAGTTCCTTCCAATTTTTCAATTTTAATAAAATAATAAAATTTGTAATTGTACGTGCTTAGTAATATTATTTATTAACGATAGTGATAATATTGAAAATTCATGTATTGATCTACCTAATAAAGATTCAATTAATTCTAAATTCTAGATTTTTTTTTTTAAATATATAACACCTACATTTTTAAGTAATAAAGCACTTATAATAAACAGCTAACATTTTTATTTTATAAGCAAGTCGGTAAGGGTTTTGCGAATAAATGATTAAATGAATAATTAACAAATGGCCTATAATTTAAAAAATAAATAATTACAAATTCCATAACAAAAAAAATAATTTTCAAAATTTTCAGTTTTTGAAAATTTACAGCTTTATAGTATAGTTCATAAGAGGACGCTATATCCGCGAGTATATAACAAGTTATATATGAATTTGAAAAAAATGAACTTTTAAATTATTTTAATTAAAACCTTGCTCGGTCCAAATTTGTATTCTGTACAAATTCTTAAGTACTTAAATTTGCTATAATATCAACTCAAATTAAACCCAAGTAAGAATACGGTACGTATATTTGGTATGTTAAGCGCGTGTAAAGAACTAAAGGCAGACAACACCAGCGGGTGGTCCACTGTAGCATCCTCTTAATGTTAATATATATCATTAAATATAGATACTCTATTACCCTAAGCATTTACTAGGTATGTTGAACATTTTGATTTTGGGATTTATAGGTGTATTAAAAAATAAACGTCTATGTTTTTCGAGTGGCTGCGCAATGTCTTCATTATTATTTTACAAGTGTATTTTCGCTCCTATAGTGATATCAATTATTTAAGTCAATAACGCAGGGAAAGAAAAATGTACTCCGTCAAATTTAATGGGTCTTGATGGGTATATTTTACGAGTAGCTATACCTATAGTCAACCGGAAGCATGGGGGAGATTGAAGGCAGGCGGAAAAGCAATATTCGCGTAAAGCCTGAGTCCCCTAGAGGATATTTGATTTCATTTTCAATATTATCTCCCGACAAAAGTTAAACACTGAAGGCGAACGAAGTCATGTTGTTAGTCGGAAGTTATTTCTCTGACATTTACGGACATTTACTTTAAACTTCAAGCATTGTTTATAAGAATTCAGATCAATATTGAAATGCGTTGTATTATGAACCTTATCATGACCATGCATAAAACTATAAAATATATAAAACTTTAGACATTTTTGCTTATTCCAGGCGCTATTGTTTCTTATTGTTTCCATAGTTAAAAATATGTGCGTAGTAGGTACTAGTAAACAATGATTAGACTGTAGAATTCAATATGGATTTTATTAAAATCTTCACTGTTATTTTCTATTTGTTTAAAATATCAATAGTAATACAATGTTAATTAAAATTAATATATGTGTATGTTTATATATATTTTATAGATACACATATATTTATTTTTGGTTTATTCGAGTTAAAATTAAAAAAAAATTTATTTACAAAAATTCCAGTTTAAATTATAGTTTTAAATTTTAATATTTGGTGTTGTGAATGCTGAACTAAATTCTTGAGCTTTGAATACTTTAGTTTGTTATGTCCAAGTTTTTTATTACAAACTTTTGTAGTGGTATTGAGAACTTTTCGTCTTTGGTTAAAATTTGAAGCCTCTTATTGTATTCATCCTCATGTACTCTGTACATCGTACTGATTAATTTTTATATTCTGTATTAGAAAATGACTTGTCTACCTTCATTAATTCATGAATTTTTAAATTACTTATAATTGAAAGTGGGTATTATAAAATACATTTTATCAAAAATATTATTATAGTTACCTATATTTCCAGACGAGTAATGATTTTTATACATTTCTTCTACCTGATTGAAATTACCCTAACAAAATGTTCTTATTACAATAGTATTATTGTACACTAATATTTTGGTGTGCTATTACTGAGTAATTTGTCTGTGTCCAACAATTTATTTTAGTTAATTGTTTTTATAAGTTATATACATATAGCTAGGTATATATTATACGTTTTATAGAACGTTAAATATATTTCATACATAGATATGGGCAATGGGCCTTAAAGTTTGAACGAAATGCCGTCCTTTTCACGTAGTAAAACAATAAGCTGAATCTGTGAGAGACTGAATTAAACTTCATTAATTTGAAAAGGACTTGTACGAGGCTTGTTAAGTTATACAAAGCGTACAAATGTACAGACCGATGCCGCTTGTACACCGAAGAAGTTAATATTGACGAATAGTTAATAAGGGTTATTGACGAGAAAGTTTTCTTCTTCGATTTTGGAAATAGGTCACTGAACATTGTAGTATAATATTATAGTAGTAGAATGATTTTTGAAATAAAATACCTCATCATAATTTGCTTTTAAATTTTTGTGCATTGACAATAATTTTAAATTTATATATTATTTGGTACAGCATATTTGAATTATTATTATAATAGGATGCATGTGTTCATAGTTTTTTGGTTATTTACATCGCATATTTGCATTTAACACCAGCAGCTATTTAATGTGCATTACATTGTTTCACCTCTAATCTAAAATGTAAGTCTCGTGCACATGCACGCCCCTATACAGTGTATTACATTATTGTGCTAAATAACAAATACTCGGTTATATAGTAACGATAACAAAGCCTCATTTTAATCTATTCTCCCCAGAAGTAAATTAAGTCGTATAACTTCGTATTTATTAAAGCACATAATATCAGATATATTATGATGCTTTATACATAAAATAATATAAAAAAGGTGGGTAAGTGGATGTCGCTCTGCTGTACAGTTGGTTATAAGTGGGTCACTGTAATGGATGGTGTTAAATTTGAATTCAATGATATAACATCATTGTATAAGAAAAACGATTCTGAGCGAAAACGGTCAATCAGCCTATGATATTTTCAAGTATATTTGATGATATTATAGTGAATAAAGTAATTTATATACAACGTGGAGCCTTGTTGTCAATTTTCAATCCTTAGCTATAAAAGTTGAACATTTCCTATCAGAAAAGTTACTATTGAAGAAAATCCAAGCACTTTTACTGTCCTAAAAGGTGATGACAGACACAAAAAAAAAAAAAAAACATCATTGTAAAATCAATACATTCATCGCTTAGCTCAGAATCTAAAAGGTGGATAAGTGGATGTCACTCTGCTGTAGGTTACAAGTTGGTCACTTTAATGGATGGTGTTAAATTTGAATTCAATGATGTTATATCATTCTATAAGAAAAACGATTCTGAGCGAAAACGGTCAGACAGCCTATTTACTATTTACTAATTATATTTGATGATATTATTGTGAATAAAGTAATTTATATATTTACCTTTTTACGTGGAACCTTGTTTTAAATTTTAAATCCTTAACTATAAAAGTTGAACATTTTATAAATTTTTAACTACAAAATTAATATTAAATTTTAAGTTTGATAAATTTTGTAAAAATTTGAACTTTAAATGCTTATAAAAAAATTGTGCCTATATATTTTTAATAATTTTCAACTGTTATTGTAAAAATATATCAGGAGCCTTGCAATAAATTTTCACGCTTTTTTACCCAACAAACAATATTTTATTGATATTTATGGAAAAAAAAAACTAAAAAAATTGAAAACTGACAATGTTCCTAAACAGTTCAAAACAAATCAAAATGCAAATATAAACGACCAGTGAAAATTTCATGTACCTGCGGTCATTTGTTTAGAGTTCACCAAAAACCAAAATCGATTTTGTGGAAAACCGATTTTGCCTAAAAATCCCCGTCTTCTTTAATTGTTATGTTGTTTTTCCCGGCGTTTTTGAAAACTATTTAGAATTTTAAAATTTGACCTCCCGAATGCACCAACTAGATTCACTTTCCCATCGAACAAGATACTGTTGAAGAAAATCGATGCAGTTTTACTACCCCAAACCGTGATGACAGACACAAAAATAAAAAAAAAACACACATCATTGTAAAATTAATACATTCATCGTTCCACTCAGAATCTAAAATACGTTATAAATATTAGTATATAACATATTGTGCAATTGTTTGTTTTGATTGATTTGTTTGTTCATCAGGAGTTATAAATTGTTATTTTAATACAGGTATTTAAATGTGTAATATTATTCTTGAGTGCGTGATGTTTTTTTAAATTCTGAGGATTATTTTAATTTAATTTAATGTTTTATACTTGAAAACATTTTTTTTTTTGGTACCATTTGTCTATTATTATGTGAAATGTGTAGCTATGTTTACTTTCCTCAAGATCAACATAATATATTTTTGTATTTTGATTTTAATAAGTTGTATAGGTATTGTGATCTTAGGAACTTGATAGTTATTTTCTTAATCTTACACCCAAGATGTTTTTGGCATAACTAATAATGGTCGTTGCATTTTTTAATCTACCTAAAATTTACATTGGAATGGCTGAAAGCCAAATTGCAGTTGTCGTACAACAGTAGGTATACCTGCTTTATCTGAGTATAAATGAACAAACATAAATTAAGAATTAAGATCGATGGTTTTTAAATTTTATTCTAAACCGTGAAGCATAATAAAATGTTTTTGAATAGTAGCCTTGAAAATAACATTTTTTTTCTATTCAAATCGTTTCTAATGATATGATTATTATCATTTATGTATACTGTATTGTATATATTATTTATTTATATAGGTACGAGTTTCGTTTATATATTCTATATACTTACAGTCTATAAAGACATTTTTTCATGTTGCAATACCATTATTTTTCACGAATAAAAGTAGGTATTCAGAGCTCAAAAATGTCATATTATAGATACATAATATAATATTATATTAATAGTATATACAAATATTTTTCAGAGTTATCAATCATGTGTAGCCATAATATGTCATTTTATATTGTTTTATATTTTATACGATAAACTCTCGGGCCCGGATAATCCTAATACCGCTGTTAAGTTAATGATGTTCAAACTTAAGGTACATTCAAGTCTGATCTTTGATGTGTATAGGCGCAAACCCATATTGTTTATGGGGGGGATAAATTTAATGGAAAGTAGTTTTATTTTTCTCCCCGTTTTTCTCTTATATCCTTCATAATAATAATATACGTCTGAAATTCTATATTTATATAAGTCTTGCAATTGCTATTAGCTATATAGCATGATTTAAAAATCGAAAAGTGATGTTTAGTTGTAGATCTAATAGAATATAGTTACGATAGAATCGTAACGAATAGTCTCCACCGTCCACTTTGTATTTTTACAACGGTTTTGCTAATATTTGATCAACGACAAGACGCGTGAGGGAAATGTCACGATTTCAACGTTTTGGAAATTAATTGCTCCTCTGATATCGCGGGTTAGATATTTGTACACAGCGAGTTGACTCAAGATATTAAAAGTAAACGCAATCGCGAAACCGTTGCGATCAATTTCTCGGCGAGCGCACGGTGTATGTTCTTTCTGCACCCCGTTCGTATTCCTAGGACTCACCAATACGAGGGCGCTGCGTTTAATTCGCAAATCGGTCTCCGGATCTAAGGCGTCTCGTTTTAAATTTTCTTCGGCGTGATGGGGAAAAAACTAAAATGTCGAGACCTCCACCTAGGTCCTAACTGTTACTATTTTTTTTTTTATATACGTAAAGCGTCTTTTTAAAAGTAGCTGTATCTACCTATGAAATATAAATAATTAAATATATTATAAAGGTACAAAGAAAAAATCTAAATAATCTATGTACTTATACAAGTATAAATAAGTACCTTAAACTGTATAAAACAATACGTATTATTTCAAAAACACAAAAGTTGACTTGGAAAATCATATAGTAGCTTGCAGTTATAATGGCGTATCGCACCCCGTATATTATATAGGTTAGGTTAGGTTAGGTATCGCACATAAAACCTATGGGGTGATAGACGGAGGCGGATAGCCAGAGACAGAGATGGAGGTACTAAATCCGACCGGAGATGAAGGAAAACTTTTATATATATATACGATATTACGATGTAATATCTACCGTTTTCTCTGTCCACGTACCTAAGGTACATCGCAATACAAAGTATTTTGTGGGAATGGGAAGGAGTATATATATAAAAAAAGGGATTTAGTTTGAGATGAGGGCACGGGTGGTGCAGGCAGCCGCAGATTTCGGATTGCTTTTGAGCAATTTCCGCCCCGGTTCCATCATCGCGTGGTTAAGTGCTAATACATCGTCCGAGCCGACGTGGACGACCACGTATATAGTATATACTGCAGCAGTTCGCGGCCGATCGACTGAAAACATATCGGCCGCCGTTTGCGGGACGCGAAAACGGATTGTTGTGTATTCAACCGTATTATGACGTGGCGGCGGGCGTTTCGATCAAAGCGTCGCCGCCGAAGTGGATGACTGATACGAACGGATGTGAACACGATCTCGTGTACGTATTATTATGATACATCATAGGTACTTCCTATATATGCGTGTTCTTGATGTGTATACTTGTGTAGAGGGTGCTGTTTTAACGTGAGACATTGTTTTTGAATTTCAAGTTCTTATGTATTAAACGCGTTCTGCATTTGCTGTATTATATGCTATAACTGTATTAATTCAGCAACATATTCTTAAATTTTCTATTCTAATTGTTTTTCTTGTATAGGACCCGTAATTTACCACCAAAATAATTAAAAGAAAAACTCAACCTGATTGACTAATTTTGGATACCGCTCGGGTGGTTAAGTCCAGATAGCCCAGACATGTCATATTCATATGACTCATTTAGTTTAGAATTTTCCTGAACCTAACCAAAAGTAGTTGTCTTTGGTAAATACCAAAATATGGTTCTATAATACTGCACTGATATAAGTGCATAAAGATGTTGGTATTTTCTGATACATTTAATATCCAAGATGAAATCGATAAAGTTAGTTCCGTGTACTTGAATCAATCGGTATTGAATTCTGCAGTAAATTCTTCACCAATATGTGGTAAAAGGACTGTGTCAATAATTAATTGTTATAAAATTTACAAAGACCATAATATTTCTGTAGAACTAATTGTTTCAACCGGTTACGATATTTAGATACGATTTTTTCCGATGTGCTTTATGTTACATTTTTAACTTAACAAAATTCAGTTTTATAAAACTGTTATAGTAAATAATACATATACCTAGACTATAGTTGGGTCAAAGATCGAAATTCACCAATAAATTGTTATAATCGATTGCTGTTCAACGCTATATAGAGTGGAAAGTGTTTCTTTTGTTTCGCTATTAAAACAAAAGTGTTTACTGGCCGTATCTTTTCAGCTATATACCTAATACTATTGAATCGGATATACGGAGAATATTTCTGCCGAAAGCGAAAATCGTGTAATTTGATTTAATCGTATTGCCCCGCGCACGATTACCGGGACGCTGTTCTCTCGATATTTTTTATTTTAATATAATAAAATTATTAGGCCGTTCAAATAATTGGTGATTCGTCTAGAAAGTCAAGTCCTAAAATGTGATTATATTGTGTTAATGATTTATACACAAACATTAATACCTACTTTTAGATTCTGAGCGGAACGATGAATGTATTGATTTTACAATGATGTGTGTTTTTTTATTTGTGTGTGTACACGATAAGTAGTTGAATAATGCTTCGATTTTTAACTTCAGTATATTTTCCTGTGGGAAAGTGAATCTAGTTGGTGCATTAGGTATGTAAAAATGCAGAGTAGTTTTCAAAAGTGCCTGGAAAAATATAAAAAAAATTAAGAAAAAATGGGTATTTTTAGGCAAATTTGGCTTTCGAAAAAATCGATTTTAGTTTTCGGTGTAACTGTAAAATAAATTACAGTAAATACCCTGGTTAATACACAAATTTTTACTGATTGTTTATATTATCATTTTCTATGCCTAATACGATTTTCAAAATGTTTTGTCTTGTTTTGAGCTGTTTACGGACATTTGAAGTTATTTAAAATTTCTTAGTTTCTTTTTCTATAAATGGCAATACAATATTATTTGTTGGGTCAAAAAGCTTTAAAATGTATTACAAGGCTCCTAATATATTGTTACAACTTACAATGGCGGTTAAAAAATATTAAAAAATACACTGTCACAATTTTGTTGAGTTAGAAATTCCTAAAATATTTTCATTTTAAATCTGAGATTTTAAAATTTGGTACAAAATTTCTCATAAGTTTGTCTACATTTATCAAAAAAATAAAATGTTTACCGGAAAGTCAAATTACATTTTTCTGAGCGTTTGAACTTTATTATTACAACATTGGATGTTCACTCGATTTCTAATGTAACGATTTTCTTATTTTGTTGTAAATCAAAAACTAATAACTGTAGATGCTTAAAATTTACACTCCATGTTTATTTTATCAATTATTCTTATACTTAATAAAATGTTCAAAATATTTTGACTAGTTTCAAGTTGTTTACGGACATTTTCTTTTTTTAGTTTTTTTTGCATAAATGTGTATAACATTTTATTTGTTGGGTCAAAAAGCGTGAATATTTAATACAAAACTCCTGATATATTGTTACAATAGCAGTTGAAAACATTAAAAGTACATAGGCAATATTAGGCATAGTTTTCTATTTCTTTTATAAGCATTTAAAGTTAAAATGTTGACGAAATTTGTCAAATTAAAAGTTGAAAAATAATTTCGTAGTCAAAAGCTTATAAAATGTCTAACTTTTGTAGCTAAGAATTGAGAATTTAAAACAAGATTCCATGTAAGTAGGTTATTCTGTGACCAAAAGATCTAAAAAAATCTAAAAACTTTTATAGTTATTTTTTGTTCAAATTTGGACGAAAGATATTTAACAAAGAAGACTGATTGTAGTCGTGTTATATTTGAAAAATATTATTCGTGGGTACTTGAAACTTCTCAAGTTTATTATACAAATATGATAGTAAACAAATAATAATAATTCAACTTAACCGGCTATTGTACTAATAATAACAATATAAATATAATATAAAATATCCTAGGCTTACAAACCGTCTTCGTTTATAATCTTTTTTCATATACAATATGATATTGTATCATTGAGTTCAAATTTAACACCATTCATTACAGTCATCCGCTTGTAACCTTAGATAGGCTACTGTAGAGCAGAGTGATTTCCATTTATCCGTCTTTTTTTAAAAATAAATTAATAATATATTACCAAAATACATTTTTTCAATATTTAAAATTACTGTAACAAATAATATTGCTTTTAAAATCAATTTGTATCGTAATTAGGATTTTCAACTGGTTTTTTTACAAATAATCATTAATTTTTTAATTTGGTTATTATCGTATATCTATTTGCATTTACTATTTGATATTAAAATTTTATATTTGTAGCTTCAGTTTCATATTTTACTTGTTGGATTTCGGTATTGTGTTGTAAGTACTTGAATATTATATAACTAGAAGTGTTACTAATAATATCGATGTATTTTGCTGTAGAATACAGACACCATGTAACATAAAAGATTTCTTTAATTTTTGTATTATTCTCAAACATACATATTCTTACAGAATTGTATTCTTAAATAAATTCTTCCAAGACTTGTGATTAAAACACACCTTTTGAAATTTCAGTTTGCTAAAACATGTACTCAAAATTCAAATCAATGTGTTATATTAGTATATTACTTATATCATTATTATGGTATGTAGGTATATTGTATAGGTAGGCTGTGTTCAATATATACCGTTAACGATAGACATGCATATGTTTAATATAATATATATATATGATATACACTCTCTCGCTTATATACACCTATATGTTTGTATTTTAAAAATCTAAAAAAAAAATACAAACTAACGGTAAATCGTATTAAAAACCTTTTTTTCACTATTGTTGCGCGTTCGGTTTGTATATTATATTTGTTTTACGCGTTCAGGCGTATATAATATGGTGACATCATTTGTGCTGCAGGCTCTGCAGCAAAATGGCCTGCAATCCAATTGGCTTCTGTTTGTGTACGTTCGTTGCAGTACCTACCTGTGTATTTATTTGATAAAATCGTCTTGCTTTCGCACTGTAATAATTACACCTACCAGGCTTGCTATATATGTGGGGCGGTGTTGGTGGGCGAGCGAGTTTCTAAGCGGTATTTGTTTCTTTAACGACAACGAATTGTAACAGAACACGACATTTTCACCCGATTCGTGGACAATATTATAACACCGTTAGCGAGCAAACTTATTTTTTCTCAAAACCCTTTACAATATTTTATATTTTGTTTATTTCAATTATATTTCGACTGCAGTGCAGACTATGTTATTTCTCTTTGTGTGTATGTGCAATAATAATATATGAAAACCAATAAATTCTACTTTTTCATGATACACCTATACATTAGCTTTTGTTCTTGCTTTGATCTTTTATAGCCGTTAAATTGGAATACGTTTTATTTAAGCTTCCACGTGGCCTAAAATAATATAACATTTTTTTCACACGCTGTAGTTGCACGGCGTTTAAAGCGAACGTTCAATAATTAGCAAATTATATTAAAAAAACGGAATTCTAATCAAACCTTGTGGTTTTCACGGAGAAAATAATTATCTAAAACGTGTTGTGTGTGGGTCTGTGTAGATACAAATAGTGAATTTTATTAATTTTTAAATATATTTGAACATTTTGAATTCTACCTTTTTAGTGTTGCTGAATTTTTGAACTACCTAAAATAAAAGTTTTCCCTTATTATCATAATAAATGAGAATATATTGTTCTAACATTAATTGAGTTTATGACGAATAGGAAGCTCGGATTATTTGTAAAATATTGAATTAAATGTTCTTCGCACGTATCTCTCTATACAATACGTATATTTTATATTGAATTTCCATTAAAATTACTTTTATATTTAACCTCTCGAGTGCTGCAAAAATTAAAATTTTTTTTCTTACATGTACATAAAATATGAATTTGATGTTTTTATTATATTTGTGAATGTATTAAAAACCATTATGCCCGTTGAATATTTAATGTCATAAATTTGCTTATGTGTGTGTTAATTCGAATTTTTAAATTAAGCCTACCTATATTTGTCGAAATATTATGAAAAAGTTACATTTTAATATTTTATGTGCCACATTAGACGTAATACTTTTTTGGCAGAATCCGTCTATTGGGGTACGTTTAATTGCAGGGCTAGGCTAGCCTGACTAGCCCATTTTCTACGAACCATATAAATATTGATGTGTAGTATGGATATTCAAATATCTTATTTTTTATACTTTATCATAAACTTTCAATAGGCGCATAATTCACAGTATTATAGTATTGTGGTTATCATGTCATCACAAATATAAAATATGCAATCATGTAAGTTACGTATTTCATAAAATCATAACAATAATATATGTCGTATTGTGTATAATAATTATGTGCCTTAATTTTATTATTCCGTCGATACTACAAAACATCCTTATAGTGCTATGTATATTAAAAAAAATAATAATCATAGGTATTGCAAGAACAATTTGATTATATTATTGTGTTTCTTTTGTGTTTATAGACCACTTATACTAAAAAAACAATAACTCGCGTCGTTTGTTCTTACTACGGAGTGGGTTTTTATGATTTTTATTTGACATTATGAATGCTATTATAATATTATAATATCTGAATCGTCAAACCGAATTCTCGCGGTGTTGATAGTTTCCCTGTAGACGTATAGTACGTATAGTACCTATTTGACGAATTTGTCATGGTTGAAATTATTTTTGACTTATTAGTTTTTATACTTATGTATACCGTTGTAGGTATATAGTATCATTGTAGGCGCTAATATTAGGGATGCAAGGGTGGAGGGCCTAAGGGTAGGTACTAAATCCGATTATATAGTATTTGTACACTTACACCTATATATCATAATATTGTTTTCTTGTATTTTCAGTTAAATACTTTTGTATTTTTCATCCTTGTGTTTGTATTGCAAGTTAATCCGTCGTCTATCAGCTCTTGTTTATTAAATGTTGACCTATATTTTTGATTTCATACAGCCCGAAACAGAATACTTTTCATAAATGTCGATATATAAAATATAGTACCGTTATATCGACAAATTTAACTACACGTTTACAATCACTAACTAATAGTTGTTAATTTAGATTTGAACATTAAAGTTTTTAGTCGAAACTCTGCTAATTGTTATCAGTGCGTATAAGCGACCCTATATTTACAGACGAGGGCGACTATGCATATAAATATCAAATATGCATATCAAATTTCTTATAAAAATATGGCTAAAAAATGTATACGACATAACTTGATTTTCTACTTGTTTCCTATTATCTTATATCGTTATTGTCTACAAAAATCGAATAACCTTTATCTTTTCTTTTCCTTATATTTTATTGTATGCTTGTTTATTAGTTTATCACTATATTTTAGCGTTTATTTTTTTATTTTTTCTTGTTCAACTAAATATTAATATAGGTATAATTAATTGATTAATTTGTAAGACTCCAACTTACTAATACGAGGTTACACTTCAGTGGTGAGTTGGGCCAAATACAACTGTTAAAATATAATCAGTTACCTACTATTTTAGTAATTAGTAATTAGTAATTTTAGTAACATTGTTACTATTACATTACATGTTTAATTGTTTTATGGCCAAATAAATATTATTATTATATTATACAATAATAATTGTGTGATTAAAAAAAAAAAAATTCGTTCAGCGTCATTGATTATATCGATCTATAACCAAATAAATACAAGACTTCGAACGCGTAATGCCCGCGCCGTGTTCTCACGGTCGTCTCCTTAGGTATTTTGGTTTTGGAAAAATAATATGTCCTAAACTCGTTTGTCATAACGCGTACCTATATAGTGTATATAGTATATATAATATAATATACATACCTATACATGTGTGGTGTTGATTTCGTTTGGAAAACTGTCTTTGGTCAGCTGCTGCAGCGAGGCCAACGATATGTTATATTTATAAAATAATATATAATATAGCCTTTAGTTAAAACACGTCGGTTTTTTTTGTAATATACACCCGAAATCCCATCTCACGGTCTTCCCAGTGGACACGATCTATGTCCTTAAAAATTATTATTAATATTTTAATATATTATGCTTATTACTTATAGGTTGGGGCGGGATCCGCTCTTTCTCGTTTCTATTTGTTTCTATTTGTGATTATGTATATAGTTGAACAGGTAATAACGTGTATGATATTAAGATAAATAATAATATAATATCGGCGGACGTCGTCGCGTGGGTTACAGAAAAAAAATGTTCTTTGATCGTTACGCAGTCCAGTGTGGATGTCCGCTTAGTATTGGTAGGTATAAGTATAATGTGTGGGGGAGGTGACCCGTAAGTCATCGGCCGTCGCGATCGTACATCATTTTTATTATTTTTATAATATTTATAGCGTATCTGTCCATATCTCAAGTCGTGAGCGCGTACGGCATACCTATATATACATTATACAATATTATACATAGTACATAATGTGTTAATGTATTCAAGTACGAAGATACATATACTTTTAAATACTTTCAAATTTTTACAAATCAATTTTTAGATTCTGAGTGGAACAATTTTACAATGATGTATGTTTTTATTTTTTTTCATTTTTGTGTCTGTCATCACGGTTTGGGACAGAAAAACTGCTTCGATTTTCTTCAACAGTATCTTGTTTGATGGGAAAGTGAATCTAGTTGGTGTATTTGGGAGGTCAAAATTAAAAATTCCCAATAGTTTTCAAAAGCGCCGGGAAAAACAACATACAAATTTTTTTTCTATAAATTTCAATAAAATTGTATTTGTTAGGTAAAAAAGCGTCAAAATTAAATTCAAGGCTTTTAACATATTGTTACAATAACAGTTGAAAAATATTATAAATACTTAGCGACAATTTTTTTTTTTATAAGCATTTTAAGTTTGAATTTTGACAAAATGTATCAAATTTAAAATGTAATAATTATTTTGTAGTTAAAAATTTATAAAACGTTCAAATTTTATAGCTAAGGATTGAAATTTTAAAACGAGGTTCCACGTAAATAGGTTATATGTATATTACTTTATTCATAGTAATATCATCAAATATACTTAGTAATACTCGTATCATAGGCTGACTGACCGTTTTCGCTCAGAATCGTTTTTCTTATACAATGATATTATATCATTGAATTCAAATTCAACACCATCCATTGCAGCGACCCACTTGTAACCTACTGTACAGCAGAGATACATCCACTTACCCACCTTTTTTTACCTTATAAATCAACTGGATAATTTTTATTTTAACATTGTACATTCGTTTTTATAGATAATTGTACACTGTTTCCATTGGTGTAACTTATCTGTTTTCTTTGTTAAGGTATTTTAATTTTTGGCTGGGTATAAGTTACATGCAAAAATATATTATTTTACATGACTATATTTTGTATTCTCAGTTTTTTTCTATTTAATTTACGTGATGGAATTGAAAATAGAAAATATATACATTAATAAGAAAAGTGATTGATAATGAGAATTTTATTCTAAATATTCTGCAAATACTACGGGACATTCTAAAACTCTAAAGTATTTAAAATACGTATTTGAGTACTTAAAATGTATTAGCATATTTATTTACTCAAATACTTTACAAGACTGCACCATATTCATAAACTGCTGTCTGTACTGCGGACTTAAAAATCTTTGAAATAAGCCGTCGCGTTGTATACGTACAATATTATTATTATATTGTGTTATATTATAGACATTATAATATATTATACTGCAGTCATACAGACACCGTGCATTCGCCCCTTGGCGCGAATCTAATAAAATGTGCGCGATGTGTCCATAACGGACATAAAACAATATAATAATAACAACATACTATGCGTCAACGACACCCTTTCTTCCGACAGCAAACATTACACCGCGTACAGATGAACACATAATATAATAATATATAGATAAGGTATATACACATTTATATACTTACTCGGACGAACTGGACTGCAGGCCACATTGCACCACACCGCGGTATAATGGTACAATGCGTTATTATTCAGAGACCTAACCGGTTTCACGTTTGGGTTTTTTTTTACGAGTTCATCGACAACACTTTTTTCACGGTTTGAATACAATGCACGCGTATATACGCCGTTTTATTTATCGTTAACGATAATTTTTTTCTCGGTTTTTAAATGGTCTATGCAAACATTTTTAAGATAATACAGATATTATATACAGCGCGCGAGCGGGGCACCTATATATTATATCATATGGGTACAGCCTATTAAAACATATGAACCATGCACTGCATACTTACAGTCGTAACTTGCATTTTTTTTGTTCTGTGTAATATATTAAACGATGAGTATAAAATATAATATTATACATATAATAGTACAAACTGTAGAATTCTTCTAACGTGAGACCATATTTTGGTCGAGAAATCTTTGAACATAATATTTGTATATAGTTTATATTATAGAGATACGAAGATATTCAACATCGTAGTCATAGTAATAATAACAAAAACACGTTCATCCCCTTCACTTGGTGTTATTATCATTTTATACCTTTATATCATTATATACCTTCTGCAGTGAAATCGGTCTCAACTTCCAATTTTCAAATGATTATACGGACTGGGGTATCTATCCACCTTATATTATCCTATTATAATATGTAATCTTCCCTATACTTCAATCTAATGAAGGTAAAAAGGCAAACAGCTAATTCTGTATAAGTCGTATGTCCGACATCAGATGAATGTGAATTGCGCATATCGACAATTAAAAAAAAATCAATGTGTTGTCAAAAAGGGCTAGGGGAATCTAAAAAGAGGACCTGAAACAAAATATGCATATTGTATAAGTCACATAAATATGTATTAAATTCGTGGCTTTAAAAAGTAATAAACCGCAAAGTATAAAGTATATTGTAGGTATGTAGTATACTGTTAGTGCACTACACTATAGTCATGACTATTAATTAGTATATTACCACCTTTTTATAAATTAACTAATATAAATGAGAAAGGATCTTTAAAATAGTATCGATGGAGAGGGCTTCACCCACCTTCCATAGCCACCCTTATATCCATCCCTGTAGGGCATAGATGGCTATTTTAAAAATGATACATTTTTACTTGTTGTAAACCACAATTAAAATGTGAATACCATAAACATAAGATGTCTACGCAGATCACAAAAATACTAAGTAAAAAAAATATTATATTGTGTTATTTAAATGTTATAATATACTAAATAGAGTTAAGGTTTGTTTGGATGCTTAAAATGTTATTCAACAGAACTTAAAAAGTAATCCATTATTACCGGCCTTGCTCTTTGATCTAGGGACAAGATTATGAAATTGACAAACCATACATTGATTTAAAACATAAAGTACTGAATATTAAGTAACCAATAAATAGCTATTTTCTACTAATAACGATACTGAATATTGTCAATTATATTATTATTTAAAAAATCAATATAGTCTACCTATAGCAACTAGTAGCTGGATAATATTATTATTGACATCTTTACGGTAGCCAACTTGCCCCGCTCTCCTAATCTAATATGCAATATTTTATTGATGCGTGGCGGTGTCGTGTGGTGAGTATATTATGACGAATATACTTGCACCTACCATTGATTATTATAATACGTGTGTTTATATCTATTACTAATCGCAAATCAAACAGATACGAATATTATATATTCTTTATTAAGTGCTCGGCAATCGAGGAAGTTTACATTGACTGGTCTGGTTTGCGCAAACATTGTAGTCCATTATCTCAAATGTCCAGTGTTGATTTTCTCCTATATACTTGCTCGCCACTATCGTTCTGTACATTGTTATCACACTTAGTCGTGTAAACACGTCGTTTTTTCTGTTATTATTATTATTGCCATCATCATTGTCGTCGATGACACAGTATTGATAGGTGACAACGATCTTTCGTGATAATATATTTTATATACTCGATACCGTCACACAACGTTCAAATACAAATAAATAATAATAATAGTAATAAATTGTTTACAATTAATAGTAGTATAAAGTTAATAATTTAATTAATATCTCATAATTACACGTACAAAAATTAGATGGTTTTATAAAGATCTTTAAATTTCACACATTTTATTTGGTTTAACGATCTACGGAATTTGTAAAAACTGAATGCAAGTATTAAATATGAGAAATAACTCATTAAAATTAATTTTTAACAATATTTTATAACAAGCTAATAATGATTGTAAGATAACGATACTTTAAATTATAAATACATTACGACAAGTTGACTACATACTAACATGATTAAAATAAAATAAAATAGAATTATCGATCATGAATGTTTTAATCGAAAACCGGGCTCCGCCAGTGGTTTTGTCTCATATATAATAATTAATAAGTCTTCGTTGGGCCTGGACCTGAAAAAAGTGATTACGGATAAATGGTTGAATGGATTGGAAAGTGAGGACATGATAAGCAGATTTGTTTACGAAAAATTCGATAAATATAGTAAAAATACATCGAGTTATAAATACTTTAAAACTTGTAAAGAATTGACTTGAAAAATGTATTATAAACGTATAATACAAAATAGGTAAATGGACGAGGGAGCAGGGAGGGGAAGTATATGTATATTATGTGTTTTTAAGAAACACTAATCAAATATTAATCAATAGACAATAATCAGTATATTAAACAATATATTATAATTTATTCATATATAAATAAAACTAGTAAGACGATTACCATTCCCTCCCGAAACGTGCCTTGGATATTTCATTTCACGCGCGGATCCGTTTCAAACGAAATACAAATGTTTATGCGGCACTTGGGTGATATAAGATTGCTGACATTTCATATTGTACCAACAAAATATGTACTTGTATACCTTTGCTCGGTTTTTGTTTTAAAGTGGCGCATGAAAAAAATGTGAAAAATAAATAGCAGGGAGCCGAATATACAATTAAAAATTATTCTTGTACAAATATAATGGCCCATTGTGTAATGGAGTTGTCCCGCGCTTTGCAGGAATCGTTCATTATTTTATCGGAACGATTTTTATTTTCTATTTTATGTTTTATAATATTATATGCTCACTTTATTGTATACCCATTGGAGAAGGTTTCTTTATGAATAAATTATTACGATTACGTTAATAGGTATTTAAATATTTCGTTGGTTAAGAACGCATAGGTACTATTGTTTGTGCAGTCCGTCTTCTGTATGGTATATACCTATACTACTACTACTATAATGCGCGTGTTTTTCTTCCTCGTCTGTCCCGGTGACGACGACGACGTATATTATGTACGATTACAGTCGTGATATAAAACGAAATTACAGCTCTGTAAATGTAATAAACAAACGACTGCGCGGCGAGAGGCGGGGGACAATACGAGGTGCCAGAAGCGTTGTCGTCGGAGTTTGCCAATTTATATTTTACGAATTCTGCCATTCCTATGGATACAAAATGTCAAAACGTGCCAAGTGCCAGCGAGATGATCACTAACGGCGACGGTTTTTCGATCCTGACTGTAATATAACTTTTTACAGTATACTATATAGAAAATACGTCATTCGGAGCTCGACATCGTTTGTACTATAACCTATATACAGAGTGATTCACTCCTTATTTTTATTCAATAATGCATTTATTAACAATTCGATTTTTCAAAATTTAAATATATTTAATAATATAAAGATCATATTTTCAATTTCCTGAGTTTTTTTGTACTACTTACTTAATGAGTGTTTTACGGAGATACAAATTTCTGTTTTTAAATGAAAACCTCCCTTTTATACTGTAAATTATTTAGTGGGTAATTTTTCTTAACGTTTTGACGGCATTTCATATTAAGATTTGAACGTGCAGTTTTTGAGTACTAACCTAACCGTACCTAACGTGCAGTTTTTTTTAGCTTTATGTACTAAAGATAATAGTTCCACGATAATGGCTTTGGAAGATATGGTGCTATATTATGGTGATTTGAAAATTTTAGTAATCTATCAATATATTTATGTTTTATAAAAATTGTCAAACTATAGATAGTATTAATAATAGATTCGATATTACATATTATACCTAATTTATATTTTTACAAAACCATTTTAAGAACTATATAATCCTTAGTATAAACTATAAACATATTAATAACTGTGAAACTATTCGATTGAATTGTGAATAGCTAATTAACTACATTAGCTAACTATAGGTAGGTGTTAGGTACATCAAAAGTTTAAAAAAAAAATGATCCACTAAATAATATTTACAGTAAAAAATGTGGGCTCTCATTTGATAATCAGAAGTTTGTTATATCACTATAGGATACTACTTACAGTACAAAAAGTTTAAATAATTTTAAAATATGCATATTTTACGGTCTTTAAGTAAATTTAAAAATTCCAAAATTCAGCATTTGAACAAGTTCATATGGTTTATCCCGTATATTTAATACAATAAAATAAAATTTATAAAAAATTGAGGCGAACATGCTTGATGAATCACTCTGTGTATATATATATATTATATATTGTGTATTATGTACTAGTCTTCTCTTTTAATCACCGACCTGACTGCTAGTAATTTATTTATTCTGGTAATCAAATCCACCTTTTCTGCAGAGTCCTTGACGCGTAATATAATTCTACGTTTCTAACAAGATTAATTTCGCCGTGTCAAGACCCGAGAATAATGTGCTACGCAGCTCCTTGATCTATTTACCTACAATATATAAATATAATATTTAATAGATAATATATATTATATTTTTACCTGCTATGTACCTACAGCGTATGTTTTAGTTTCGTTTTTGTCTGTATTACAGTTTTTTGTTAGCGTTTAAAACGTTTTATCTAATATTATTTTGACTCAAAATCATATTAGTTAAAACTCGGTTAAAACATAATCAACTTCGAAATTTTGTGTATTTCACACAGGCAATTGGCTGTATAGTAATAACAATCGAATGACTTTAATATAATATTATATTATATTTCGCTTATCACGTTATTTCTGATATAGTATGCGTTCTAGCTGCAGGCTGCAGGCTGGAGTCTTCTGTATTTTTGTAAAACGCGCCAACACATTGTTGTGGTCATATTCAGTGAATATATATTTGCAGTATTTACAGCGAATATAAGGAACCGTGCGTGCGTCATAAAAGTGGAGGACTCTAAAGTGTTTTCGTTCAATAACGCAGCCGTGGTCTATGATCACGACTTTACTGCGTTTTTAAATGGGACGCCTAAAAGCAGCAGCTTATCTTTTACGACAGGAGCTCCCCAGTCGTATATATTCCCGGATTGCTATAGTGGCGCGTGTATCTATACATACTTTGTCCGAGCACCGACGGTTTTGTCATGAAACTTTTGGAAACTATAAAAATGGATAAACGTTTTCAGTTTTCAATCGCTGCATTTATTATTACTTACACTTTCCAGTTTTATCCAATTTTTTGCCCTTTATTCGAGATCCCGTAGTAGCCGCGGGTTTCGGCCGAACACTGATTCAAAAAGCAAATGCCCGCGGACTAATGTAATATAATATACTATAGTATAGTTTAACTATACGCGCCAGGGATTGGCAAGGAAAGTAGGTACTTTAAAAAAACTAACTATAGATACTTGGTTCTAGATACATTAAACATTTTTGAAAATATTAGTTTTTTTACATTTATCTAAAATTTGTATTTTATTTAATAACGACAGATAAAACACAGACCTCTGACTCTGGAGCTTAACTTTTAGAGCCTCAATTACATAATGTCAGGAGGTGCCCTGCAAGCACACCAAACGCCCCTCTGCGTACACCTATATGGATACATGATAAAAATATATAATAATATCTATGTTAGATGCCTATCACTGTTATACGCGTACTGCGTAGTTTAAATGGAGAATGCTATAATATGTACAATGTGACGAGTGAACGATTTTAATCCCTTAGAGACTACCCTCGTCGGGTTTTATTGTGCGTGGTGTCGCGGACTTTTAAGCTTCCCTTCTCGCATAATATATAATATAGCATGAGGCGTCCTAGCTGTGCTACTCGCACGTCAATATTTGAAGGAATGGAGGAGTCTTCGATAAAAATGTATTTACCTATACATAATATACGTATATGTGTAAAACATATATTTATATTATATACTTATTACAGAGCGAGCTGAAATGGTTTGTTATAACGGAATTTAATACTATAAATGATCTTATATTTATGTATACGACGTGACTAAGTACTTCTGGAAATGATTTAAAAATAAAACAAATTTCGTATATAACTTACTTTATATTTTATATAATATTTTTCTTGTATCTATATTTATATATTTGCAGTTAGTTAAAATTTATTTAGAACTTCTCCAAATTGTAATTAAAAAGGCGTACAAACGCTGAGAAGTATAATATTATTTTTGTTTTTTAGTCTGTAAATTTTGTATCATCTCCTCTCGATTTTGTATAGAACCGGCCCCATCATAATTATAATATCGTTATAAATCAGAGAGGAACGTCAACTTTGAATAATAATAGTGTACAAATAAGATTAACGTTTCGACACAGCGGAAGAATATCGTCGTCGCGGCTGTACATCATGATAATATTGTAATATTAAGACGTGATGCCCGCATGACGTGTTGTCTCCAAGTTTACAAGCCTAACCTACAATATAGAAAATATTATCGTTTTAATATTACCTACAGTAAATAAACTGAACTATATCTATCAAATGTAATGGTAAGAATATTACTTGCAAGTTGCAGTGCTCTCTCGTCGGTTTTAGAGGGATTTAGAGATTTACGGTGGAAATTTTTGTTTATAAATGGTTGCCATGGGTTTTAAAACTATTATAATAGTAATTATTGGTTGCCGTGAAATCAGTGTATTCATTCAATTCATTTAATTTTTTTGTACGCTGTGTTTTGATATTATATGTATCGCAATTACGTAAATATTGAGTGTATTATACTCACATATAAGTTCCGTACATAAAACAATACCTCGTCTTCGTGGACAAGAAGGAAATATTGGTCGACAGACTTGGCATTCACAATTAGTCCAGCCGTTTAGGAGGAGTTCAGTGACATACTTGGTATAACTTTGATACTTTAGAGTTAAATTATAAAGTTCCGTACAAACAGCACGGGGTCCGCGATCTACCTCAGGTAGATTGCCTACCTGATAATATACTTACGGCTGCGAATCAGAATTTTTATTCCAGACAACAGAAAAGTTAAGATAAATTTTGAACACCATACACCGAATATTAAATAATGAATTGAACAAAATTTGAGTCATATATAGTTGGTACATTGAACGGGAAACGAAGTGCACGGTATCAGCTAGTATTATATATATATAATAAATTATACATATAACTCTCTATTATATTATACTATTGTTTTGAGTATCAATATCTTCCGCGTAATTATTACCACGTTGACTAAAAGTAAACAAATAATAGTTATTTTATTATTTAATAACATCTACTTGGAATATCTATTATTTAAATAAGTTTAGTATATTACTCTAGCATCCCACATATTTTATTTTTCATATATTTTAAATCTTAGATATTCAATATTATGATGGAAAGGGTCGAGGGAGCGAGCCCCGGAGAGGGTCTGCGGTGGCCGAGGGTGGGTTGTTTGTAAAGCAAGGAGGAGTGGCCCTCTTTTTGGCTAAAATGTACTTTTCTCTTTTTGGCCCAAACTAACAGTTCCCGTTTAAGCTATTACCTAAAGTTTTCTTTAAAATTTACAATTAGGACAGTATAAGTATACTCATCCAAACAACTTTTTTAAATTAATTTGAATATAATCGTATGCAAAAATTTGATTTTTAATAATAAAAATTACTTACAATATAACATGTTGTGAAAAAATAATTTAAATAAAACAATTTTCAATAAAATGTTAAATAATATAATAATATTATCACATAATCATCAAATATCAGTTTAATAAAATTATGCAAAATTATGACTAATAATGAAGTAATGAAGATAAAAATAATACATTATGTTGTATATTTGTAAATATTTGTTTGATAAATTACATAATTATTATATGCATTCTTTTTTATTAATTTTGTAATTGACTATGGTAATATAATATATATTATGTTAGGTATAACATTTTATTTATTTTTTCACAGTTGTATGTATTAAATATGATCATTAAAACCACAGTTTTGATTACAATTATATTAAAAAAAATTTTTAGTTTATAGTTGTTCTAGTTGTAATTTTAAATTAAACTATAAAATAATAGAAGCGCGCTAGCGCCAGGATAATATTATATAGGACGGTCGTGCAAGCGTTCCTTGTTTCCGTGCATCCGATCTGTCGTTACTCGCGTGCGTATTTGTTCCTGGTGGAATGTGTCTCACCGTGAAAGCTGTTTCTATCACTCTCTCTCTCTCTCTCCTCTTGACTCCTCTCCCCAACACACCCCTCCGAAAATTTCCCGCTATAGTTCAATAGTTTATTTTTCAAAGTCAAAACTGCCACCCTCTTCCACAATTTGCGATTCGCCCGAGAACCGGGAAACGCGCATCGCGATGAGGGTCGCGATGTGCGACGCGAAAGATGCACTGCGACACCCGATCTCTGTCGAGTAAAAAATTATACTACGCGTCGCGCACTCAATAGCACGGTGTGGGTTTGCACCGGTATGGTGGTGGTGGTGCTGCTGCGGCAGTTTTGTGTGTGCATGTATCTACGACGAACGCGCTAACCAGCTGTTATAGTTTTTTTGTTTTGGATTTTGTTTATGTTTGGAGAGGGACGCAAAAAAAAAACCTTACCATAGTGTAATTACGATAATGGCGCATACGTATATGATGTACACATATTGTGTTAAGGAAAATAGAAAAACGGGCGTCTGGTTTCTTATATACACTGTTTTACTCACATCACCACCCGCGTGCGTTACACATATTATAATATTATAAAAATATATGCGTGAGCCGCCGGACGTGCGAGTGATGACGACCCTTGTTGTGTTAATTAGTCGAGTGCTCCGCATGCGTACAAATAAATTATTATATATACATGCAGGTGGGTGATTTGTTCGATGAGTCAGCCCCCCCCGATGATGACTTTTTGAACGATACACAGTTATTAAAAAGTGTTCGTATTATGCTAATTGTTGGTTTATTTTAACCCAAACTCGGAATAAAAAAAACTTAAATTGTTGTTTTTGTGTTAATTTTCTTAGTGTCGATTTATTAGTTGTTATATGGCCTACTATATTAGGTTACTGTGCACGCCCTTATAGTTTGCTTTATGCGTATTGAAAGCACTTGCAAGTTACAAGTATACGCAAGTCGAAATATAGTCTTGATTGTTATGAGATTCTCGATATTTCTTTTATTTCCTGCTTGATGTATCTTGCGTACTGTATCATTCAAATACAAAAAGTTAGGTACGTTTTAAAGTTTAGGCAGGAGCTGGGTTATACGAGGACAAACATACGAACGGTATATTAGTACAGTCACTGTACTACAGTGACATAGCCAGGATTTTACTTTAAGGGATATCCATAATTTATTTTATACCAGAGACTTATAACTAGGATCTGTTCTAGTAAAGATTTGGTAATACATTTGGTATGCTGATACCGTAGATATGTTTTTAATTTTGTCTCCGTATACATAATTTTGTGGAGAAGACGCGTGACATTGACACATTACCGCAACAATGCAACACACTCGAATATCAAATATTCTAATACTTTATAACATACAGTTTTGTTAAAAACTAAAGTTTTAATAATATTATAAGATAAAAATTAAAAATCTGTAAACTAATACATTTTAGACTTGCAGCAACTTTCGTATACAAATTACAATTTTAATACATAGTTACATTTTATGTACCAGAATACGTCCACAAAATACTGATAGCGTTTTTAAAATTTTCCTGAAATTTGGTGGGAGGGGTGAGGGGTTTAGCCCCTGAAACCACCATGGCTACACCACTGGTATAATATAAAGAACTTGTTTGTGTACTCTGTCCTATAACATATTTACTATGAAATGTGTAATCATAATATGAATACTTTTGTACTCGTACACGTATACTTAAATAAAACACACACTCAATGAGCTAGCAGGTATATAATAAGTAATAACATAATATACCTAATGCCTAGTGTTCGATGCGATTGGTGAAAAACTAGTATCGTACATATTATATTATATTATATTATGATGTACATTGTACATGAAGTCGATGTCACCCGGAATGGTCGAATGAAAAAACTCGTTATTTCCTCCTGCAGTATATTATCGTTTCGACGAATTCAAATTAAATTTCTTTCTATTTCGTATATTATTATTACACATGTATAAATGTATAAATCAGCGAAATCATCGTCACCCGGTTTTTCTCCGAGTGCTAACTGATCAATTTCGTTCGAAAACTCCCGTCATATAATATATAAGTATATTGTATATATATATATACACATACTTATATATTGTTATCATTGTATTTAGGTGTAATAGGTGTATATATATATATACTATAATATATTTATCGAGAAATGAATAAACACGAAAACGAGCACGCCATTTTACATTCGAATTGTCGCTATTCCAGAAAACCATAACGGTGCAGCAATGACTGTAATGTAATAAATTGTTCGCGCGTAACTCAAATTTTACTGCAGTGCCTAAAGTCACACACTTTTAGGCGAGCCTTAAAACAATATACAGGGTGATTCAGCAAGGCTGATAATCTCCGTTTTTTCTTTAATAATAATAAATTTAAATGATATTTTCTGGAAATTAGTAGGTAGGTACCTAACATACCTATAGGTTAAAGCTTTAATATGCTTAAGGCCCATATTTTAAACTATTTTGATTTTTATATAATTTAAGAAGAGTCCTGTGGTGATAAGTACAAACTTTTTTTCCGAATGAGAGAATCAATCTAACTTAATCTTATTTTGCTGTAAATTATTAAGCTGATGAATTTTTTATGAAAATATTGATGTACTTATCTAAATTAAAATTCAAACGTGAGTAATTTCTTCTAATCACTGCAGTTTTTAATTTCTATATTAAGATAATAATATTCTTTAAAAATGGATTTACAAAAATATAAAATTGACATTAGGTTGGATCTAGTATTTTTTATACTTAGACTGCAATATTTTCAAATTACCATAGTAGCACCCATATAATCCAAACCCATTATCATGGACATATTATCCTTAGTTCATAAACTATTTGTTCAAATTTCGTTTTCGATAGGTAATTATGTAAGTAACTCAACATTTTCAAAAAATTCATCCAACTAAAAATTCAAACAAAAGATGCTGATGTTCTTTTGAAAAAAAATAAGTTGTTATTTATTGTGTAGATATCCTGAATATGCGTCCCGTTTATTTACATTTTTCATATCCCAAGTTTTTGAAAAATATTAATTCTTGTAGTTGTGTTTAAAAATTATTATCAAATAAAACTGAGAAAGTGGCCCGACTGATCTCAAGTAGACTTCACGCTTAACTCCAATTATTTTTCATAAATGTTATTACATCAATAGGACTGATTGTAGTAAAATTAATAGTTTTGACGGAAAAATTGTATTTATTGCCTGAAAAGCAGCGATTTTAACCCACAACAATGAATTATGATAACAATATAAGTTAACAACTAGAATAAATGTATTAATAACATTAAAAATTAAAAATTGGGGGTGAACTTGCTTGGCGGTGAATTACCTAGTATGTATTATATTATAATATATTTTTTTAGTCTGTGTGTTTGTTTTAATAATAGTTACTGTCGTGTAATTTAAATTAATGAAAACTGCAGCGCACAATATGAAGCACATCGAATGGTCATTATATCGTTGTACAGACATTTTAATAATGATGATAATTATAATATAAACTAAATCACACGCCGTTGTCATTCATTGCCACAAGATTTAATAATTGTTAAAACAGATATTATGTCGATATTAGACTAATTATTACAATTAAATTGTGATACTTCAACAAACAAGTGCAATATTGGCGTTAATATTTTTAATGATGGGATTTAATTTGATGGGAAAGTGAATCTAGTTGGTGCATTAAGGAGGTCAACATTTGAAATTCCCAATAGTTTTCAAAAGCGCCGGGAAAAAGAACATAAAAATTAAGGGAAAACGGGAATTTCGATTTTGGTTTTTGGTGTAACTCTAAAACAAATGACAGCTGTATATACATGAAATTTTTATGGTTGTAACAACTTCGCATTTTCTATACAATAAAAATGTATTTGTTGGATAAAAAAGATTGACAATTTAATACAAGGCTCCTTACTACATATATTGTTACAATTACATCTGAAAAATATTAAAAGTCCATATTTATAATTTTTTTATAAACATTTAAACTTCAAATCATGACAAAATATACTTAAAAACCACAAAAATAAGCAAATTATTTTTAGTTTAAATTTTTATTTTTAAATCTAAGATTTTAAAATGTAATACAAGATCCTTATAAAGTTATATCTACCTTTATCAAAAAAAAAAAAAATGTATAAGAAAGTCAAATTAAATTTTTATGAGCGTTTAAACTATTGAAGTTCATATTTTTACAACATTGACTCGTTTTCTCATGTAGCAATTTTCTTCTTTTGTTGTAATTCAAAAACGAATAAACGTAGACACTTTAGATTTATATTATATGTTTATTTTATCAATTCCTATACTTGATAACAAAATATTTTGACTTGTTTTTGAGCTGTTTACGAACAGTTTCAAATTTTAATTTTTTAGTTTATTTTTATAAATATCAATAACATTTTATTTGTTGGGCAAAAAAGCGTCAAAATTTAATACAAGGCTCTTGATATATTGCTTAAATAGCAGTTAAAAATATTAAAAATACATAACCATAATTTTTTTTTTAAATTTTTATTTTCGACAACATTTAAAATTTAAAAACGATTTTATAGTTTAAAATTTATAAAATGTTCAACTTTTATACCTAAAGATTGGAAATTTACAACAAGATTCCACATTAGTAGTTTATTCTATAACCAAAAATTCTCAAAAATTTAAAAATACAGTTGTTTTTTTTATGGTTATTTAATTTTTAAATTTGGAGGAAATTACATATTAAATAACCAAGAATAAC
The DNA here is from genome assembly GCA_008086715.1 of Sitobion miscanthi. Classification (NCBI taxonomy): domain Eukaryota; kingdom Metazoa; phylum Arthropoda; class Insecta; order Hemiptera; family Aphididae; genus Sitobion; species Sitobion miscanthi. The sequence goes on from CM017798.1 coordinate 752,838, forward strand.
AATTTTAGTTACTCTGTTGTAATTTTTTAATATTAATTCAACTTACCGGCTAGCGTATTAATAATAAGTAATAATAATATAAATATCCACACTGACAAACCATCACCGTTCAGAATCATTTTTCGTATATAATGATATTATATTATTGAATTCTAATTTAATACCATCCATTATACAGTAACTGTAACATGTAACCTACTGTACAGCATAGCGACATCCACTTACCCATCTTTTTTTAAAGTTGTATATTCTGTTATAATCATACATCAATCAAATATCAATTTATAAAAACTATTTATGTTTCCCCTTGAAGCCATCATTTAAGTCAGAGAGGTTTTATTTAAAACGCGAAACGCGAAGGCTCTTCTTAATTAAATTTAAAGTTGAACAACAATGTATTTCGTCCGATATAATATCGTATATAATATAATTATTACTAATTATTATTTATCAAACATTCTTGATCGACTAAATTACGATTTTATAGCATTTTTTTGGCGTTCATTAAACAATAGTTGGTATAAATTATGTAACTTTTTCAAATAAATCTTTTAGTCGGGCTTACTATGCATAAACTGTTAAGTATTTAACATTATTTTTTAAAGTGATTTATCGATATTTTTATTATTTACAATCAAATTTTGTTGGAAATAAGATCTGTTCGGTATTTTGGTATACAAGTACTGGTTACAACATATTTTATGTGTTATTACGTAGGTATACACTCGCGGTTAACTATAATATTATGTACCACAACTCCTTTATAATATAATTATGACGTGTATAAAACATATTTTTAATTTTTAATTTTTATAATATATCAATTATAACGACAATATTGCAAGTGCCAATAACGAACGACATTTGTAAATTTGAACAGTTTATTTAATAGGTATGAAGATATAAAACATATATTATATCAATTTCTTGGGTTTAATAATAAAATAAATAAATATGAAATAATTACAGGATGGTATACTTTTACTTATAGGAAGGTGTACAAGCTGCATTAAATAGATAAAACAAATGTTCTATTTACTTATTTATTTATTTTTTTATTAATATTTTGTTCTTTGTGTACAATCATGGTTTGTCCTTATTCACGTGGCTGTAATATCATATTATTTATTTATTTATATTATCCAGCGGTTAATGTAATTGAACGAACATTAAAGGTTAATTAATTCATATATTATAGCTTTAAATTAAATGTATTAGAGAGAACGCATATTGTGAAAGATGATTTAGTCTGCTTAATAGGTATTTCCGTTATTCTTAGAGTACTAGGTATCTGCGTTTATATTGTTCATGGTTTAAAACGGTTTTATGAAAAAAAAGGGAAATTGAATAAACCTTAAGCTCTAACGTTTGTTTGAAATACGTTATATAGGTAGGTATATTATTATATGACTATTATAATTTGAATTTCTCATAATTTCGTCAAACATTTTTGAGATGAACCACTGCAGTGTGTGACGTTTCCGTATAGTATATGTAATAAACTCAAAGGCTATGTAAAATTGCTTACCCATAATATTCAGAGTACCAATATTATATTTCGTAAAAGACTTGTGTATTAGGTACGAAGATAATAATTTTAAAGTCAGTGTTTGCAATTTATCGGTAAATATTAAATAGGCGTCTATTGGAGCAGAGCCATTATAGGGATCAGTAGTATTTTAATGCATTATGTAAAGGTTATTATAACTAGAGGATTGGGCAAGACGTTATTTTGTGGTTTGTTTGGTGGTATTACGCGTCGATGACCGTAGATGACGCGTATGCCACAGGTATATTAATAATATATTAATGAATTCAAAAAATCTAACGTATAGCCTTCACTCAGAGTTATATACTAATATTATAATATACACTATGCTTGTTCGCATTCCGGGATGTATTCTGTGTCCGATATTTACAATTTATATTTTAATCTAGGTATATGTATACATAATATTATACCGAGTGATTATTTTAACATTGAACACACGTTATTTCAAAAAGTATAAATGTTTAAAAAAAATTTTACTTTATTTCTAGTCTTTAAAAAAATATATTTTCTAAAACATTAATACTTTTTGAATAATGAGTATCCCATACGTTACATGAATCACCCGGTATATAGGCGCCATTATAAATAGGTATGTATATTGTATATAGGTAAAGCAGTTTATAAAAAAATATTAAGTTGAAGATTAATGATAATAATATTATGTTATACATGTGTGTGATTAATTATTTTAATTAATTTGGATAGATACGTAATACATGTTTCTATCATATCATTCCAATTTCCAATTATTCTATATAATAATATTATGCTTTACGCAATAGTTCTAATTCGTAATTCGTTTTCATGTTACTAGCTTACTATACCGTATTGAAATCGTAAGTGAATTTTAGAATTGCGTGTGATTAAAACGATAAAACACAGGTACAATACTATTATGAAAATATTAAAAATAAAAAATAGTACAAAGGTTGTCGATCGATTTATGACGAATTAATTATGATTTTCACCAGTGGCAGTTTTTAATAACGACTTCAAATCGATCACGTGAAAATATATAATGTAACTCTATAGTCTATCTATACATATATACCTATGTAATACGTACATAATTATACGTTATTATTATTTTCCAAACTGTAAAAGCAACAATAATGTCAATAAAATACTTGAGAGTGTTCCTATATAATATATTGTATAATTATTATTTCGTGAAACCATTAAAATAATAATAAATTGCTATGCCTATATATAAATACATTTTATGTTATTATGTATACCTACTGTTGTATATTATTTATAATATAATAATTTTATTATTATTAATTTAAATGTTATCATATCAACGGCGAAACGATTTTCGTTGCTTTCGACTATTAGCGTATACATCATTTTTGTATGGATAAGAAAGGGAGAACCAGTAGAAAAAACTTAAGCAATAATAAATTGCTAATATATTTTGTAAATATTACAAAATTAAAAGGCTCCCCTCCAAAAAAAATTATGTTAGTGGCGCAGAAGGTGAGTTGATTCCCGAGACCTAATTTATATGTACGAGTTGATTTCCGGGTCATTATGTCACGGTATACTGGTAATCTCATTACCAATACCAATTTTGAATAAAATGTGATATACATTTTTACCAAATTACTAAATTTTTTTAATAATTTTTTTTACCTAATTACTAAATTTTTTAATAATAATTTTTTACTTACCTAATTTTTTTATTAATATTTTTTAACAAAAAATTGAATGATTTTCAAAATATAAAAAATTTAAAAGAACAACATTTTTGAGAAACTTGTTAGCTAACCTCCTCGTGGTGTTTTTTGGGTTAGGCTAATAGGCTGAATATTAAAAATAATATATAATGACCAGGGAATCAACTCATACCTCTTGATGACCCGGGAATCAACTCAAACAGTACAGGTAAACAGGTACCCGGGAATCAACTCGTATGCAGCCGTTAGTGGAGTCTCAAGCCGCCGAAATTCAAAGGCTTAGGGATTTAGTTACGCCTATGCATGTGCAATTACATACCTAATATGTAGTTGTACAAACTACTTATGAATTTTTGTGTTAACTATAATATTTAGATATAATATGTATATTGTATATTAGAATAATAAATAATAAGAAGTTAAAAAGTACCATCTACCATTGGCCCTTTCTGACAAGACACACCAAGACACAACTAGAAAACACGAGATATCCATTAACCTTCTCAGGATAGGACATTATACGTGTATCACACACTAACACTTACTGAAAAGTAAAGACCATCCTGTAGATATATATTCGTATCAGTTGTGGCAACCCCCTCAGAATTTAAACACATTTTTATCAAATGCAGAACAAATGAAATGAGGAGCGAATCCGAAAATGTACAACCAATACAACCATCTTTCAGAAGTCCCAAACCAGGAACTAAGCCGCATCCTCAGATTACTCGAATTCATATCAAGTACCTCATCAATCGTAAAAATATATATAAATCATATATAATAATGTACCTACTATGTATATCTATTTTTATAATTTTTTTTAAAGAGGTATACTATTAATAATGTAGGTAACCTATTCTTAAATCAATGTTACGGCGCCCATGGCCGTATAGAGTACAGTAAATATAAAGGTTTAATAACAACAAATGCCTAGACTAGGTTATATGGGCATAATTATAAGGGTGTATTCAGCTAGTTAAAAAGTTTGTCCAATCTTGTCTCCTGGAGGAACACGAATATGTCAGGTGATGGCAAGACTGGTCCAAGTATTTCGAATAAATCGCTGGAAAGATAATTGCGGTTCCTTGCATTGAGGTAAGCAAAACATTCCGTGAGAAAGTGTTTTACTGTTAGTGCGACTCCGAACATCATACACGAGGGAGGCTCATCTCGGGATATTAGGAACCATGGGTTATTCTGGTATGACCTATTCTTAGCCTGTTGATGATGGTTTCCTTTTTCCTATCATGATGATAATTAGGCCAGTGAAGAATAGTTGATTTAATTTCGTTAAGTTTCGTTTTTTGTTTTGCTCGTGTATTTTCCCAAGCTTTGTATTGATATGTGTTTTATCGTTCTTATGGTGTCTTGAAAGGTATAGAAAAAAAAGTCTTATAGTTAATAATAAATATTGATATAAATGAAGTAACGTTACAATAAGTTTTCAAAGTAATATATTTATATACTATTTGTATACATATATCTAAATATATTATACCTGGGACTTCGCTATTACCAGGTACGTATGGCTCTGAGTAAAGATATGGGGTTGTCATGACCAAAATAAGCTCGAATGCAGAAAACGAATGCTCGACGTCAGATGACAGTATTTAAATTTATAATATTATGTGCGCGCACTAACGGTTACATAAAATATTATATTACCATGATATTTTAAAAACTTGATAATAATATGATTTTTCCAAGTATATACAATACCGATTGACGCTTAGGAAGTAGGAACTATAGTCTTAACGTAGTCTATTATGCCGTTTGCACTGCGAACCCATGTACTCGTAATATATAGGCAATATAATTTCTTGTAGAAAAAAGCGATTTTTTGGTGAATTTTCATAACATGCTCTTATGCGAATGCATTTAATCCGTGTTCCAATCGTTGTATTAGCTGTCATGATTTTTATAACTTATGTGGTTTACCATCATCTCGAAAAAGCTAAGTTATTTCAACAGTCGATCAAACTAGTTAAGTTCTTAAGTTAATTAGACAATTAACCGATCAGGTACTTAGTTAAAAAGTTAAAAAAATTAACTTTTTAACTAAAGTTAGATAATGCCCACCTTTGATTGTAAACGTATGACATGTTATTGTGTATTATAGTAACTACATTTGTCTTATGAATATTATGAATAACAATATTATATTTTTAAGCTTAAAACACATATTACCTATATCATACAATTTCTATAAAAAGACATAATAATAATGTACATGGGAGGGGGGCAATATGATACCCCCCTTGTATATGCTCTCGTTTTCGACGTGCCATCTTCTGTGGGGTGCGGGTAGTGCCTTTACCTACCTACCGAGCGCGAGAAGAAAATAATATTATTATAATTTAAAATACGTCTACACATTATATTATAATAATATACATGTTGAAAATTCCGACGTTGCCGATGTGGAGAGACGATCGAAGAGTGAAGTGTTTCGTCGTGTCGTGTTTATTTTCGGAGGGCGTACATTATTAATATATATGTATTGTAAAAAAAACTTATACCGGCTGAACAGTCTGCGCCCTTGTGATTTGTGCGTGAAATTCTATATTGTGTAAACACTATTATAGGCAGTCTTCAAGTCGAGTAAGATGTTAATAATGATAATAATCAGTGCTCGTAATGTAGTGGTTGTATGGTGGTGGGGTGGCAAAGGGTGGTGGAGTGGAGCCGATAAGTGAGAAGCAGGTGGATGGAAAACAAGCATCAAATTTGTCATAATATGAATCTTGTGAAATTGCATTATACAAAGAATATTCAATGACATGAAATACATAAAATACACTTTATGATTTGTTCTGAAAATTAGATAAAAATATTTTTATATATATGTATATGTTATTCAGTTTTCATTAAAAATATAAAATTGAAAATAATAATACATTATATTTTAACAAAATTATTGTTGTGATTAAACTGGAAAAAAAGATCATAGTTATAACATTTTTATTTTAATTCATTGTTAAAACTTTAAAAATACTTACAGTACCTATAGTATAATTATCATATTATCAGCGCGTATTGGAATTATCTGTATTGTGAATATAAGGGTGTCTGCCTGAAATTACTCAACACTTGGAACTCAGTTTTTAAATCGTTAATTGAGTTCCTCCACTTATAATTACCTATTTTCAACTTGAACACTGCGATGGTGATAATAATAACAATAACAATAATAGTTTAGTGCGTAGCAGAAGAAGTAATAGTAAATAAGTAAGAAAGGAGATGGCCAATGAAGGAATTTCGTGTCGCTAAAAACAACAAAATCGTTGTCTTTTTCCCTTCGTTTTTCTCTATTTCCGGGTATACAATATTAAGCGTTCTCGACTGGTTTTATAATTCAATAATGTACCGATGACTACGCGATGATAATATAATTGAAGGGTTGTTGCGCGCGCTCTGATAATATATAATTCGTTTTTACGTGAGTCCGGCCGACCGTGTCCACTGTCTATTGTCCGTTATGATTTCTATTTTAGGTTTTACATACAGTTTAATAATAATAATACAATTATGGGTGGTATAAATGGTAACAGACAGTGGTGACGAGTAGCAACCGTGTATATAATTATACATTTATATTATTTGTGTCTACATTACACGGCGGCAATCGTTTCCACCCCATCCCACAGTATTTCGGTACCTGTCGAGAAACATAAAAAGACAGAAATGTGCTACATATATAGTAAATACATGGTAATTCATTATTTTGTCGCGAACCTGGGGTATCACCTTAGAAATATAACTTGGTATAATATGAATTCCAATTTTAATTAAATACATATACATAGTTACGTCCACTGCAGAACACTAAAAACGTTTTTAAATCATTTTTCTGCTGAAATTTCGGGTAGGGCTGTTACCCCTTCATCCCCTCGTTGCAGGTTGACAATGATAAAAGAAACGCTCTGTGTATAAAAAATAATAACGACAACGACAACTGCAGTAACAATATTAGTGTCGCGTTTTCATCAGGGCAAACGCATCGTCTAGCACGTTTTTCGCCGCGAAATCGGAAAAAGAATAATAATATAATAATTTACGGACGACGAGGACCGCGTGCAATACGACCGAATCATATTAGAGCGTATATAGTAAAAAAAAACACTTCAGTGCGACGAATTTTTTTTTCCTGTTTTTGTCTTGTATATTATTATTATTATAATACGCGTGGCGCTTTCTCCCGGTTAATTATTTCTACTAGCTCGCGTTGCTGCAGCACACTGCGATCAGAATCTGTTTCCTCCCCTCCCCAATACCCCCTCGCCCATGGGTTCTGACTTCCTATTTTACCCGTACATATAATATTGTACAACAAATAATATTTTATTTCTATAGGGGAACGCGTGAAAAACGACTGCGATCATTGATTTCACCTGTAATATACGCACGCACGATCGCGAACCCCCGCATAAATCATAGTCGTCGTCTCTATAAAATAGTGTAGTTCCTAGGTATATTATACATTTATGATATTATATACGTATGTCTTACACATTCGAGTTCGATTTTCATCCGAGAAAGCGTTTCCGTAACGGATTCTCGGACACGCCGTCGTCTCGGTGGTATCGTTCATTTGCGATTCACGGCACATATACGCTTTATATAATATGTTGAATGTATATGTATTGCATTCGTCATGCGAGTAACAACTATAGTAAGTATTTGTATAAGTAACTCGGGGGTGGTACATATTATTATGTAGGGGAACATCATAGGGGGCAAAATGAGTGAGCAGATACACGGTGTAATATGGAACAACGGGATTCCTCCTTATTCTGCGGTTATAATTTTTACAAAACGTCTTTAGAATACTTTATCGTGGACCGTGGTATCTTAGGATGATTTTTGATAAGAGTGTATTAGTGTTATGGACTATTTTTTTGGATGTATAATATATAAGACGTAGTTTAGATTAGTGCGGTATAGTGGATTAGGAGCAGGGTATCCCACAAAAACAGTTAATCACTCCAATTTTCATAAATCGAAATTAACAGAGAAGTATTAAGTTCTGCTTAGGAATGTAAAACCAAAAATGTGCGCAGTAATTAGAAAATGTAAAAACTAAAGAAAAAAAGTTACTCATCGTAATTTATTGACGATACAATACAATAAAAAATATATTTATAAATACTTTTCGCTAAACGTTAATGTTTCTTAAAAAAAGTTGAGAGCGTTTACCTTTAAATGAATTGCCTCGTTAAGTATAAATAATATACATAATGTATTAAATATAATACTTCGGCACTAGACTGTGTGTGGACCTTCTAGACCTTCTAGCCTGCTGTATAAAATGCGTACGTGTGTGGTGTATGCCAAGGAGTGTTTAAAACGGTCCCGAGAATTTTCCTGTGACTGCGTTTTATCGTCGTAAGTTTAGGACGTTTCAGGCGGCCTGAAGGAGGGTGGATGGGCTGCGTATACGTATATACCCCAATACAGTTATAGCCGTTCCCGGAACGTTCGGTCGAGAAACGATGCGCTTTAATTTCGTAAAGAGCACGATATAATAATATACAATATACGCAGCCAGTTTATATCGTATGATATTATTTATAAAGTTGCCGTCAACGTCGTTTGCGTCCCGAACGCGCAGGTATACCTGATACCTCTATATATTATAATATTTTATATTGTCGTGCTGTATGTATAAATAGGTGTGGCCAAAACGAGCTTATGGGTACGTGCGTTGTAAATACTGTTAAAAAATATATACGTTTTCCTCCCTGGTGGCGGAGGTGGCATACGAGTCGCTTTTCTCTTATAGGTGCCCATTGGCCATTATTTGTATCAATTAGGATATAGAAATGAGCTCTTCTATAATATGTATTATATGTGGTGCATCCGCCGTATCCGGTATCTGTAGGTATTTGATAATCGTATAGGTTAGTGGTGATGGGTGATTTTGATTGGATATTTAAAGTGAGACAATATTTCCTGAATATATGTATACATTTCCAAATAACAGGGCAATTTTTTTTCTATAAATTATAATAAAAGTTTATATATATATATGACGCAGCCGTCACAAAACCATTCAATTAAGTGGTCACCAATTGAGACATACACAATAGCATTGTCCTAATTTATAATAACAAGTAAAAGCATGACAATATAATATGATATAATATAATATTATATTTTTCTATTGCGGAAACATGAAAACAATTTAAAAATTACCTCTGAAGTATCATTATTGCCGCTGAAGAGGAATCCGATAAAACTTTTGCTTTATTATTTTTGAAGAAGAGTTTTTATGAAAAAACAAATTTGTTTGTATAATCAATAATACCTTTTACTTGGCTCAGCATTTAAAAACAACTACACGATAAAAATACATTTAGTGGAAAAAATAGGTTTAGAAAATATTTCTGTTATATTTTGGAATATATATTTTATTTATTTAAGGCTTCGACAACTGAGGTCATTAGCCTGTTACTGTGGGGGGAGGGTACTGTTGGTTTTTGACACGTGTGTATATGTGGTAAGAGTTTGTCATTAAGAACACGGGAGGTCACCCATCCGGGAACTAGTGGCACCCCCGCATCGGCCGGTGCTTTGGTACTCTCAGATTACGTTTCGTGACTGATTCACGCGTAATGTCGGCATGCAACTGTGCACTATGCCACTATACGTTTTTACTTTTTATTAATTAATAATTGGGTCGTTTAAAAATATTATATTATTATAGTGTTGGCGTCGAGATGATACATCATACTACACTGTCTACACACGTGTATTGTGTTGTGTGTGTGTGTGTGTGTTATTTACTACGATTTACTGTGCCGAAAACGCGACTTTGAGCACGTACCCGCGTACTTATATACATATATTATATATATGCGAATCCGACGTCGAGCGCCTATAATATTATTGTTGTAATCTAACTCGGAACTCGCTGACTAAATAATTGCGTTGCTGCAATAAACTATAAAACGCACGATGCGCGCGACGTCCATAAATACGATTTAATACAAACGTTCGATGCATTAAAAGTCCGTAATATATGATTCGTATAACATCGCGTAATAATGTTATAAACAAATATTGGAAAAAAGATCATTGTAAATTAAGCTAAAAAAAAGCTGTTATATTATGTATTAAAATAATTTAGTCGAATACAATTAGACGCATAGCTGTAAACTGAATAAATGCATAATATTACTAATTATATACCATATATTATTTTGAATTATCATATTGATAAACTACTACTATAATAAAATATTAGGTTTAAAAAATAATAAGAAATAATTTAAGATATGTGTACAAATTAAAAATAATTCAATAACATTGTTTACCGATGTACAATATTAGTGTATCCGCGATCTGCATTCTGTATATTTTGTTTATAGACTATATTGTGCATATTTTTTTTCTGTATACAGAGGTTAGGTTTCTGGGGCTATTTTTTTCCCACAGCCGAATTTTTTTTACTGTATTTTTATTTCATGACTTTGTAGGTACTTCTGAGGCTTGGGTCTAAAAAGGCCAATATCACTTTTTACTGCAACTTTTGGGGATATAATTGCATTTTAACCATCGGATTGGCCGTTTTACGAGAATAAAACTAATTAATTGTGTTCACGTGACATTATAATATAATATATTATAATATAGACTATATTATAGCCCTTTATCGTCTCGACTATCATTTATCATAGAGTTACGCCCTTTTAACTTGAAAAAAATTAACTCAATTGGGTCAAAAAATGACATTTGGTCCTTTTAGACCCAACTCAAGCTACAGATTTATGCTCAACATGCAGTGGCATGTTTAGGATTTTGCTGCCCTAGGTTTTGTTCTTTGTTGTTCTTTGTTGTTCCTCTCAGTTAGTTTTAGAGAGAGATTCAGAGTGCAGATCTGTTGGACGGTGGTGGTGACATTTGGCATTTAATTTGAATGTACGCCATACAAATATTTGTCTTGAAAATGTTCACAATCTTATTAGGTATAGTAGGTACCTACGTCTAAAAATGTTATTTCAAACAAAACAATTCCCAATCGTGCATACCCTGCCGATTTATGTAGATATAATATATAATAAGTGCATATATTATGGCCTATCTACCTTCATTTAATTTGTCTTTGTATACTATCATTATCCATCAACTAAATATTCATACCGCCTATAATATAATTAAACCACTAGACTACTATTATACATTAAAAAATAAAAGTTGAATTATTTATAGTTGTGGTGTGCCTATATACATATTACATACACACAAATAAATGTACGGACTCCCCAGCAGTTTCTAAAAAAATGTCGCCTGCGATATTTGTTCCATCATCCGCATTGCACTTCTCTTTAATAGTTGTAGCACTTATCAGCACTCAATCATTTAACCTTAATCATCCTATAGGCGCTGTGATCAGTTAAATCTTGCGGTTAGGAAGCGGTACACCACAATGTTTATTTAGTATAAATACCATATTGTATTATAATATTATGCCTGTATGTAGAATCCAATCGTACTTAAGCCGTATAATATGTTTATTTCATTAGTCCATCAACACAATCATACTGAATCACTTCACCACGGTAAAAAATGACGGTAAATTTTATGTGGAAATTATTTTTCATGGAGTGTAGCTATAGTCGCCTTTAGTCGTGTTTTTGTGGCAGAGTTTCTTTTCTCATATTGACTGACGCGGAAAACGCGTCTATAAAGTCTGTGAAGTTGGCCGCACGATGTCAACATTTTGGCTCCAAATTTTGTCAATAATTTGTAAGTATTTGTAAGCACAACTTGGTAATTTGTAAGTACAGCCGTTTTCAATTATCCTCAAAAGTTTAAATCACGGCTAACTTCCGCAAAACTTGGCCGTTTTGGAATTTCAAAGTTTTTGACTACTCCAAATCGTCATGCGCAATTTGTAAGTATTTGTAAGCACGAATTTAGAATTTGTAAGTCATCCCTTCCTTAGTTATAACTTCTTTTTGGGATAATTAAGGAAGGGATGACTTACAAATTCTAAACTCGTGCTTACAAATACTTACAAATTGCGCATAACGATTTAGAACAGTCAAAGTTCAAAAAGCTTGACAAAGCACGGCCAAGTTTCGCGGAAGTTAGCCGTGATTTAAACTTTTGAGGATAATTGAAAACGGCTGTACTTACGAATTACCAAATTGTGCTTACAAATACTTACTAATTATAGACAAAATTTGGAGCCAAAATTTTGACATTGTACGGCCAACTTTACGGACCTCGTCTATATGTATAATTATAGGTTTTTTCGTTTTAAAATTGGGGGTTATCAAACTTCGTGTCTCGCTGCTCGTTTTTGTTGTATTATTTATTACCGTATAGACTGTAGATCGATTCTCGGCACGGAACGGTAAAAGAAGTGAAAAATAAACAGGCGCCACATGTGAACTGAATTCGTTAGAAGTTGATTCAAAGTAAAAAAAAAAGTAGAGAAGCAATATATAGAAACGTTTTTGTACCTTCCATATATATATATACAGGGTGTATCTTATGTCATTGTACGCGGGGTTTTTTTTAACGATTATGGATCGATGACATAGAATTTCGTTAAAACGAAAAAAGACGTGGTTCTTTATTTTTAACAGGCAATTTTTTTATAACAATTTCAACATTTTTAAACACGCAGGTGTACCAATAGCAAAATCATCTTTATTTTTTCAAATGGCAACTACTATATTTTTAATGGATTCTGGTAAAGCTTTTTTTCTGAAAATGTTTATAGTTAAATCATCAGTTTTGGTTCGCTAGTTTATTACAATACTATATTATTTGTACAATTTCTGTATAATACCTGCACCTGCATTAGATATATTAAGAGATTATTTTTTAAGTAAACACTCTTTATTTCGAAAAGTATGAATGTTTTTGGAATAATTATATTTTATTTACATTATCTAAAGTCATTATATTACCTACATATTTTTTGATAAAAACATCACCATTTTTTATTCTCATCAATTTTTAAGTATTTTTTTTTTGTAATGATTCAAGTTATGAGGAAAAAAAATATTTTCAAAAACATACTTCTTGAAAATTAGTGTATTAACATATACGCCTTTTAAAGAATCACCTTGTACACGCGTTTAGCGTTACGACATTTTTCGGTAAACTGTTCAGTGTATAGGGCACGACTTACCAACCTATACCTATATATAAAGGTATAGTACCTAGGCGCGTGTTATTATTTATTTTTACGTGACATAGCAACTATATATTATGCAAATCACGAATGTTCATTATGGGGTACTGACTTCCGGTTACTCGCAGTAAATTAAATACATTCGCCGCTTAGGTACTTTGCGTTTTTCGTACACTTCTTCAAACAGGGTTTTCGAACCTATAAAACGAAAGTTTGAACGTCTAATATACGTGGGGTAGGTATAATATTGTGTATTTGTGTGTATAAAATATGCACGACGCGCAAGAATTCGTTGGGAAAAACGATTTAAATATTTTCGCACTGGAATGTTCCGAATGTGTAGTATACCCGTCGCGGTCGTCATCTACCGCCATACCCGCCGATTATTGTGTTTATATATTGGTACCTAGGTAGATAATCGAAGTGAACTTATACCGTTTTTGATTTATATATTCCTGCGTTTATAACCAGCCGCGCACCACCAGAGGGTTATTGTTATTATAATATTCATGGCGCGCGCGGCGTATCCATGTATATTTATTATATAAATGGTCAAAAACTGAAAGTGGGTAAACAATATTGTGGCTTATATTGGTATAAAATAATGAGAAACGAAATAATATTATAATGCTGTTGGTTTTTCGGCGGGGGTTGCTAACCCCTAAATTGATTTTTTCGTTTTATAAGTTCCCGTATAATAAGTGGTACCAAACGAATACCTGGTTTTATATATACGCGCTAGCTCATCCAATGCTCGACGACTCGAGAAAACTTGTAATTGGACACGCACTCTCGTTTACTTTTTAACGTGTTTTCGTAGATGAGTGTAAAAGGAAAACAACACGGTTAGCTTTATCGCGTGTAACACAATTCTACTATAGCGAATTCCGTTTTTCGCTTCTCGTTATTGCAGATAGTGTACATATTATATATATACACAAAGGACCGAGGGTATTATGTCATATATACATAAGTCTTCTTGGCAATATAATAATATATATTTTACTCTCTACGGATAAGTGTGGTGTTGTTGTCGAGTCACATTCGCGCGCGTCAAAATGACGACGACGCGCGACGGCGGAAAAACCATAATATATATATTGGAATTTATTCATCTTCCATCCTGCTCCCCTAAGCGCGCCTTCCACGGCAGTAGGGTTGTAAGTCGTTTGAGCACCACAACCGACTTTTCTACCCTAAAAAGTCACAACTCATTTGGGCACCAATCTCGTTATTTCCACAACTTAGAGCTTATACAATCATTATTATATGCGCATGTTTACCGTGTGTCCCACGTCTGCACTGATCAAGAATGTAGTCCAAAAATGGTTTTAAAGACGATTTTACAGTAGACTGCAGTTATACGGGTAAAATGTTTGATGGTGAAGTAATATAGATATATATGTTATATTCTTATGATAATATGATATACATGATATAGGTTAAGGTTAGGTATACATAATATATAATATCTATATCGATTTAAATCCGATATGATCTAACCGGACCAAGGTCCTTAAAATGCTTGGTGCTCAAATATGCGACTATATGTTTTGTGCTCATAACGTGGTAGGTTGTACATAAGTGCCCAAACATGCTATAATTGGGATCACTAACGCTCACCAAACGTCCCCTATGCCCAGTGATGGATACTATAGGAGTGGCGATCAGCTCCATCCTCCCTGGGTAGATTTCCAAATACAAAGAGATGCATCGATTTAATGTTATATGTTATAGTTTTTAAAATAAAGTTTTATTTAATCTTGGCATATACATTTTATAAATATTTATGAGTTATGGATATTGATGAATTAAGTAGATATATATTAATTGTATGTGTTTGTACCTATAGCTTCGAAATTTGAAAAGTCACCTCCTCCCATTGAAGAATCACTTCTGGAGACGATACGCCATTATAATAACCTACATAATATTATTATGTAAGTATTTCATAGCAGCGCACAACAAACACATAATATGTATATTAACGACGTACATTGTTTTGCTAAGCTACTGGGAAGGGCAGAAACTTCAAAAATATCAAAAATATGGTTTTCATGAAATATTGTTAGTTAAAATATGAAATAATTCTACATATAATGTAACTGAAGTAAAACCCCTGAAGAAACGACATCATCTAGTGCCTTAAAATTAAATGATAAAACGTAACTGCGGACATTTCCAAAAGTCATGCATTTCCTCGAGAAAAACGCAGTAAAGAGCAATTCCTGCAGTTAAAGTAGCTGTATGTACAGTGTACACTGTACACACCACGCAATTCTGCGTTTATGGCTTTTACTGGGAATTTTTTTTATATTAGCTAATACTACTATACCATAATAACAGTTGTTATATTTGCAGTTGCAGTATATAATGATACCGATAATATAATTTCGTTGTCATTTTTTATCAACCATTTATTTGGTTACTGTATAGTTACTGCATTTTCTACTAGTAATGGAAAATTATATTGATGATTGCATTTAATAATAATTGTATAATAATAATACACTAGTATTTAATAATATGTGGGTAATACTGTAGAGGAAAAAGCAGCAGGCACCTAACTTATTTATTATGAAAAATTTTTAACTTTTCTTAAATTTCTGCAGAATGGTGTAAATTTCCTTCTATTTCAGTAAAAAGGTACCTATACTTAAAATATTTGATGAACTTAGAAAAATACTAAAACACAAGACTTCATTTTTCCAAGAAGTTGATTTTTGTAGTTACTGCTTTCACCAATAGCAGCGCAGTATACCTATCGCGTTAGAAAATATAGTTAACGAAAATCAAAATCGGCGGACTTGCGTGGTTTGTCTTCGACACGAAATCGAAAACCCACGCGTCAGCGATGACTTTACAACCACTCCGTTCACGCGTGAAAATGTACGCGCGTGTGCTAGGCCGTATACACCCGTAAGTCCCGTTTACATATTATATTCGTATTATACATTATTAAAATATATAATACGCGTACAAGGCGGCGTTGCGTGCGCTCTGCAGTTCTTATCGCGTTGTGCGTCGGTAATTGTCACCCGTCCCCCACACGCGTATTATATTATAAGCGTACACCGAAAGAGGGTGAATTTTAAGCGTACGTTTTGTATTTTAAAGTCTCCAGACCAACGACGATTGGATGGAGGTGATGTATATAAATATACTAAATAGATTTCATTCGTATATATATTAGGTACGGTTTTTCCTTCCCCCCTTTCATCAAAGCACACAAATCCTTTTATATCCCGTGTATGATTCTCGAGCGTATACATCGACCACGCTGCTAGTCCGTCACTTTTCTCCCGGATGTGTATATGACTATTTTTTGTATCGCTGCAGCTGCTGCCGATTCAATACGTCTTCTCGTACTCAACGTCGTATATGTATAATAAAATATATAATACACAATTGACGACAACGTCGTCGTTCGTGGCTGTTCAGTGTTGCGTGGCGAGATTATAATGACTAATGATGACGACGCGTGTCCATACATATATGTCGTCTGTGAATATAAAATATAAAAATAATGATAATAATAATAATTCTCGTGTCCGAGTCGTCGCGGCTGTCAGAAATAATCATGCGAGCCGTCCCGATATCAAAAATCACGTGGTTGTGGTGTTTTTTTAGGGAAATATTGGTGAGGTACTGGGGTGAGAGAGAGTGAATAATGATACAATTTTATTCCCCATAATTTAGACTTAATTTGTTTGTTGTTAAAAAAAATAAAGTTTCCTATTTTATGACAGGTAGATCCCATATTGGTGTTTTTCATAATTTTTCATAATCAATTAATCTGAAGTCTTAATAGATAATATAAAGTTAAAGAATGGCTGAAATAAGTCTTTTGAGTTGATATTCTATATTCCACGTATTTTTTACAATTACTATTATTGAGCTTAATTTTTAAACTAATAAAACATATATTACTATCACGTGATGTATGTAAGTATACAGTTATATTTCCTACTAATAAACCTATTATAGTACATGTTAATACGTTGGTCGCTGAATATACTATTACTCGTCAAATGTATTCAATCGCGAAGTTTTTTTACGATAATAACTATTTGATATGCAATGCATCAGCTAGCTGTTTTATCGCGGTTATCTGTAGTATAGGGTCTGGCTCGTAAGTGGTAATCGTGGACTTATCTTATAGTGCGTGGTTGATGTAACGAGAAATAAAATAATAACACATTCTTAGGGGGTATATATTTTTCTAAAACAAAAATTATCGTAATACATTGATTTTATGGGAGAGGGTGTCCTCTCTAACATGCCGATTCCTTTAAGCGAGATTATAATATTATGTTAATATATAACATATATATATATATATATATATATATATATATAATATATATATATATATATATATATATATACCTGTCGTGGTGTGATGTGTAAATAAAACTAGTAAAATTACAATTTCGGTATATTAAACCACGATTATAGATTTATAGATTGTCCGTGGAAATCGTATGTATCGTATCTTGACAATTTCGTGAATTTATTCGTTTTAACGCATAGTAATATGCTTATAGTGCGAAGACCTCTGTATTAAAGTGACGCTGCACTTACAAATGTTATAAATTATTATATTATACTTTCACCGCGACCGGGACACGCATTTTATAAATTATGTATGTATGTATAATGTTTATGTATGTACCTATGTATGTAATATGTATGTATGCACGTACACACTTGTAAGTATAATAATGTATTATGTTGTTATTACGCTATGAGATAACCTGCAAGCGGTATCGCTGCGTGCTCGGTTTGTAAATTAAACAATGAAGGATAGACTTCTTGTCGATTTCTTATCTAAAATAACGTGTGTACACTTTACACTGCGTTGACTGAACCTACACCTATATAAGTTATAACCTAACGTATAAGAAAACTAGCGATATAGTATACTCTTATGATTTGACCAAGAATGTGCATCACCCACCCACAATCTTTTCTTTTATAATTATTAATTCATTCAAATCCTGGTTTGCGTAATTTTTAAATATGATACTAATTAAAGACCATATTTTCAATTATTTGGATTTGTATAGCTTTTATAAGGAGTGTCCTGTGACGATACAAACGTAT
Organism: Sitobion miscanthi; assembly: GCA_008086715.1. Classification (NCBI taxonomy): domain Eukaryota; kingdom Metazoa; phylum Arthropoda; class Insecta; order Hemiptera; family Aphididae; genus Sitobion; species Sitobion miscanthi. Next base: position 771,328 of record CM017798.1, read on the forward strand.
ATTTTACAAATGAACCAACACTGTAAATATTGTTAAGATTATAAAAAGTCAATAAATTAATATTGATATCTATAAAATGTTCAAATTATCGTAGAATTAAAATCTACTCGTTTGAATCTGATTATTCAATAATTTACAGAAAAAAAGGTGATTTATAAACAAAAAAAGAAGTTAGAATCCCTATAGTACTCCGTTAACGGTATACAACTCGGTATGTTGAAATATGGTCGTGATGTAGGTATATTTCAATAATTAAGGATTTCCATTAATTGCTTAATAACAGAAAAAACTGTGGGTGAGTATGCTTAGTGAATCGTCCTGTATACATTATTTTCATTTACCCGGGGTTGCAGCGGTGCGTCGCACCGTGACGAGCGTTTTGGCGCACAAAAGGATTGTACTACGCATCGAGGACGTTATTACCGCGCAAAATAGCAAATATAATATAATATAGTTATAACAGATACCTACTTAGAATATAAACATTACCGTTTTAAATAGCTTCGTGTGACGCTGGGCGGTCCTTATTAGAGGTGTATTCATCATTATAATATATTATAGACCGACGATGACCTTGGTTTATTACGTATTTTTGACACCTGTTGAAGTAGGATGAATCGGCCGTTATCGAACGTTTTTACGGTCTCCCCGCAGAGACGCCAGAAAGTCGTCATGCTGTATATATAATACCTATTAATAATATTATTATATATCCGTGTTATTGGGACTAATCTATCATTCGCCGTCGTATAGTTTTATATATATAAGTTCATAATGTGTTTGGTTCCTACCTCGGTTGAATATGCGATATACCTAATAAATATATTGCTATTACTATATTGGTATAGATAATATACAATAATCACATCGAATAGTGTAGTCGATTGTATATATTTTTTTTTATATGCATTGATTGATTGTGTGTTCATTCTCCGTGTTCAAAAGATTATCTGTGCGGGCAATGGCATTGTGTTTTAAATTTGTATGTTGTAAAAAATCAAAAAATACGTGATTCGCGTGCGCCGCGTAAATAATATAATATACTTATGTCGTGTGATCGTTGCGAACGGTATTAATATGATTGTGTTTTATCGTAAATATTATTATATAATATACCTAGTTTACTACGCAAGGACAAAGTTTTACCGTAAAGTTCGTGTTTGAATATCCAAACAATTTTATTCATTATTTACGCATATAATGAATTGATCCGTTTCCGTTTCGACAGTAGTATACGTATACGACGTGTGACGGCAGTGACCTCGTTTACGATTTTGATTCTGTTCCAAAACGTCTGGGAAACGTCGTGTACACGCGCCTTTGTAGATTTTGTGATTTCTTTTTAAAGAAAAAGAGTATAAGTAATAAATATGCAAGCAGTGTTTCCGACCATTGTAAATAAATCTAATTGTCTTCCAGGTTGAACTCTCAGGTCCGATTGAACGTATTTGTCATAATATGCATTGATTTATTATTATATAAAAATGTGATATAAAATGTAAGAAACAAAAATAAATAAATAATTTAAAAAAACGATCGATTATCGTGGGGTAGTTAAGGAAAGTTATTATTTTTTTAATTTAAAGCGTACCTATATAAATTTTATATATTATGGAATATAATATATCGTACGGTTATACCTTCGACCGCAACGGAAGAAAACCACATAGGTATCGGTTTTGTATCGAACCTCTTTTTACGGCCGTATATTATTATATAATATGGGTGATTTCGATTGAAAGTACATAAAACCGCAGACGTGCATTAAACACACTCGCACTCATATTTAAAAAGATAAATACTTTTATAAAACGTCGGCAACGATGCGCGTATAATACGTGCCTATAATGTAGCTTGTAGATTATGAGTGCACCGCTTTTCCGCCAAAATCGACTTTTCCGTTTCCTGGCAATTCCGTTTACTGCCAATATAATAATACATATTTTCATTTTCCGCCACAACAAATTTCAGCTTTTAGATTTTGAAGGTATCCCCGTTCCGTCTATAAAAAACGTGTAGAGTTAGTGATGGCAATTATTTAAATAGCTTTAATTTTAAAAACATTATTTAAGGAAATCGATAATTAATATTATAAATATTAAAAAACAAGTAACAGCATAATAGTAAAGTGATATTTACAAATTAAATAAATATTGAGAATTTTATAATGTTATTAGTTATTATAAAAAAATAAATATAATATAAATTAACGAAATAAATTCTATTCCCTTGCCTAATCTAATCTAACCTAGACTACTATATACGGTGGTAAATGAACTTGGTGGTAAACAGAAAACTAAGAAAATGGGATGCCTGGATTATATAGGAATGCAAAGAGCATATTATTATTATTGACAATCATAATAAAAATAATACGAGTAGTATAATACATAATTTAATATGCGCGTTGGACGTAGGTACATTTATGTACATATCGTGTATATTACTATATTTTCATATATTAGCTGTATTAGTAGTAATAGTGATATTAACGATCGAGTGAGGCGTAAAAATATTTTTAATTTTGTAGGTTTATAAATTGTGTACGTTTTTACTATACTAAGCTTTTCGGAATGCGACCGTTAAGCAATAATAATAATAATAACAATAAATAATAATACACTCCAACGACACACACACACACACACACACGTACACTTATATGATTATAGTATTACGGTGAAATAATATGTTAATGCACACACGAAAATGTCGATATAAGAGCTGTTTTACGCGTTGGACGACCGCATTATAATAATAATATGGGGGAAATCTTTGCGGGTATTTTTACTACAAAAATATGTGGGCTAGCGCTATACTTATATACGACGGCGACGTCGCTCGGTTGCTATCTGGACAGATGTCAAACTGTCCAGAACCAAAGCTTATACCGTGCGGGGACTCGCGATGAGAAAAATCTATTTACGACTCGCCAAATCCCTTCGGTATAATATATATTATTCTAAAATCTGTGTCGCGCGTTCCTTTCTAAATGTAACGCCAACTACGGTTTGCTGCACTCACCTGAGTCGCAGCGGAGTGAATCAATCGTCATCCACTATGTGCAGTGATATATTTAAGTCAATATATTTACTGTGTGCTTTATTATTCCCCCCCAAGCCTTTTTTATTTTTATTTTTTAATTATCTGTTTAAAAATTTATATTTCTGAACCGATAAGTATAGATTGGTATAATAAGGTTTTTTTTGTTGTCACGCATTGGAAAGTGACCTTCGTATGTCCAGCACTCCAGCGGGAGGTAAATCATTTTATTATTAATAATTTTGATACGTCATGTCTAATATATCATATACGATATACTATAGCTGTTATAGGTGATTTCCTTCAATATGCTGTTTTATATGAATCATTTTAGCGAATCTTTTTATACCGAGAACGGCAAGAGCGGTTCATTATGACATTATGGATTACCGCAATATCGATATATAGAGGTGGTATAGTGGAGGCGTGACAAAAAAAATAGTATTTGCGTGGCTCGTGAGGAAAGGCAATTTTCAGTCCTGGCGAAATGCTACCCTTGTCTGCAGCTGCCACACTGCTGCACGTCGTCTGCGACTGAAATAGCTCACTTTCCGCCCTCGCCATGCACAATATATTATGCTACCTATTATAGAAATATATTTTATTATATTTTGTTTGTTCGATAGGTATATATATATATATATATATGACAGTTCTAGACGAATAGAGAGAGAAAATACAATTTTAGGCCAATCTGAACGGTACAGTGCAAATAGGGAGATTTTTTGTATATTTGTTCATTACACACCCCATATTTTTTATAACTTTGCCACTGACAACGCGCTTTCAACGCCTCGGGATATTCCAAATAAATACGTATTATAATATTTGGAAGTTCTGCACCGCGTTTTTCCTCTTTTTTGCGTTATATATGATAACGTCATAACGATGATAAACACGATCTGCATCCACCCTGTAGACGGTGCATACAGACGAGTAGCCAGGATTTTTTTTTCAGGAGGGTGTTTTAATGTTATGTTAAAAATTTAAATATAACTTGTTGGAGTTTTACACTCTCTCCATTTTAGTTATCTATCTTCATATTAGTAATAATATCAGTTATGAAATAGAACCATGAAATATGAAATATGACAACATATTTTGTAGAAATCTAAAGGATATATAGTCAGGGCAGTATTTAGATATGGTAGAGTCCGTGGTAAATAATTGTATTTGCGCCTCTCCTTCTCTCGTCCCTCCCAAAAAACATAAGATTACATTTTCAATTTTTTTTAACTCATCGAAAAATGTATATAGCACTTATAATATTTATTACTATTATAATATGATATAGTTAGTAGGTACATTTTTCGAATGAATACGGCTGTTTCAACAGCCAAAACACCCCTCTGCAGATTGTACACTGCAGCGCGCATATGCATCCGTCATTTTCGCGGCTGTAAACACAAAAAAAGAATAAAAACCAGAACCTAGTTTCTCATTTTGTATATTATTATTTTCTACGTCGCGGAGCACTCGTTCCGAATTCGCGTCACGTTGACGGACGGTCGGTTTTTTTCCTCAAGATTTCCCATTTATTGTCGTCGTCGGGTTCAAAGCCACACGCCGCCAACGACAACCATTGTTCCCCGTAAACCTTTATATTTGCATGAATAGTATATTATAAGCGTATATAGGACCGAGAGAACCACTCTGCGGCCGACAAAGTTTTTTTTTTATCGTTTGACGTGGACTCTTCGGTGACTCTGCCGCAGTGTGCTCATGACATAATATATATAGTAAGTATACATAGGATTCACCGACCATGTTCGCCCCCTCCCTCCATTTTCCATTTAGTTATGAAATTATTCAAATTCGGATTTTTGGAATTTTTGAACATACTTAAGCTACATGCTATATGGGTAATTAAAAACCATATTTTCAAATTCTTGAGTTTTACCTAAATGATCTAGGGATTATCATACTTAGACAATGTTTACAAATTATAAACATTTATAGATTAATATTATGGGGGTGAGCTTCCTTGGTATATGGTATGTATATAATATATGTTTGTATTAATTAAAATATGTAGGTATTTGTATGATTTCGTGTATCATAATATGTATAAGTAATCTTTTTTACCGTTTATTATAATATGCAAAACATCATCACTGCGGATGAATTTATTTGGCCATATTCCTTTCCCTCGTTCGGTAACGATCGATTTATAATCCAAACGAATACCTATTCTATAAAATAAATGTAGTATTGAATATTATAGTGAAACAGTTATATATAATAATGGAGGTAAATTGTACAACGAAAACCTATACAAAGTTCAATATAATATTCTGTATACACTGCACTGCAGAGGAATCGTCGAGAGAAAATCAAAAATCTGATAGACTTAAAAATTTGAAATTGATCACAGTATAAGAGAAGAATGGTCCGATCACCGTGGCGTGCGACATGATGATGTACGACACGAAACTCGGCGATATATACATCATATATATATATAGGGTCGATTCTGGAGGGGGAAGGAGGAAAGCTGAAAATCCTTACGATTCGGCCGTTATAGGGTAGCACGCGGGATAAATCGCGTGTGCCTCGATCACCCCTCCGACGTATAATAAATAATAACGACCGCGATTCGCTTGTAAAGTCAACGGTTGTTTTCTAACGTGTCTTTATATATATATAATATGGTACTATACAGGATGCATCAACGTGTTTGTCCTGCTCGTACACTTCCACGTGTTGTTTACCTGCTTCCTGATTAAACTTTAAAACGCACATAATATTTGAATATTCGTTTCTATAGGTACAGTTATTAAACTTTAAACAATTTTAATAATCCCATAGGACCTAGTATAATAGCAATAATATTTCATCTAAATCGTATTTCAAAAACGTTTAAAATCGCTATTCATCCCACCGACAAGCCCATATTTACGCAGGTATCATTTTTTTGTTTCCGCCATAACATATAAATAGTAAATTTTGTTTGAAATTATTAACTTTTTTCTTGTTTATGAAATGTTTAACGTTATCAGTTTATCACGCTTATTGGCGTTAAAGTCTGCTCTAGTGTGAATTAGCCATATGATCACAGAATTCAGTATACATACCTATATATTATAAGCTATTGGTCTTCTAAGTACAATTGATAAACATGCAAAACGCCACATACTAAAATATATAATAAACATTATTTACAATAATCATCGAGATTGTTTATTTTATATATATTTTCAACTTTAATTAATTTACCCAAGTTTGATAATTTCTTGAATTCTTATATCGACTGTGTAATTTAAACGAGTGTTAGTTTCCGTAATTACAAATATAGTGAAATATCACATAATATATACCTTACAATATATTCATGCACAATGCACGCCATATTGTTATGTTGTATGAATTAATTACAAACTATCTATTATTTTAATCCCTACTCGCTTTGAACACGATAGTTTCATATTCAATGAGTTTGTCTTACGAAAATGTATAGTATTATCATTGAGGCCACGGTCTCAGGTTTTGCTCCACCGGGTCCTATATATTATTATTATTTTCAAGCCAAGCCCTGCGTGACAGATCGACACAAACACCGCGTGGAAACACCCTGTATAAAATAATATATTGTGGGTGCGTATACGCGTGGGCTTGGAGGGTGGTAAAAATAGGGGGAAAAAGGTAATTTCACTAGGTTTTCGGAGGGGGGGGGCTTTTAACGGCGCAGACTTTGTCGATCCGTGGTAGGAGGGTGGTGTGCCCGGCCGTCATGTCTTTCTCAGTTATATAATATAATATGTACCCAAACGAATCATCCCGTATAGTTTTGGCTGGCATATACCTACGCGTTTTCGATTCCGACCACCGTCATCCGCTTCCCGGATATTATTCTTGTAACATTTGTATATTTAGTGTTATTGCGCGTGTAATACACGGTGTATCGAATGATGACATTTATTGAAACATGCGGTGTCGGCCCGGCACACCAAAAGCCCCCGGAGCATTCGTTTTAGGGTCCTCATGCTTAAAAAATACAAAGGCCTTGAAAAACTGATTAAAATATAATTTATTTCATAAAATACATTTTTATTTTATTATTAATATAAGATAGTACCTGTTTATAGGTATATACAGCATGTTTTTTCACCCTATAAATCAACTGAACTGAGTTTTTTTTTTAACATTTTCCTGTTAATAGAATTGAAAGTATATTATTATGTGTTAAAATGAAAAAGTTTTTGGAAATTAGTTATTTATTTTACATAGGTACAGATATTTTGAGAAACTGTTTAAAATACTTTGTCCAAGGGCCTATACTTTATTCAAAAGTATTTAACTTGCATATTTGACTGTTTGAGTATGTTTTTAAAATGCATATTTGAATACTTTTACTCAAGTAGGTACATTACATGGCTGGTTTTAGGTATGCCATGTGTTGAATGAAGTTTGTATGTAATACTTTTAATTTTAGAAACTGCCCGTTTGCAAGTGGTTTGTGTTTGGCAAACTTATAAAGAATAAATATACTTGTAGTAACTAGACGATATTTTATAAATGTTGCCCCCCCCCCCCCTAACAATATAGACAAGACCGTGGGCTTTGACTGCGTTGCAGTCAGACTGACATTGCTCAGACTGCACAGCGTGCATTTCACTTACCAACGAAATAATATACCTAATGGCTAAAATATATTATAGTATAGCGTGCGGAGATATGAAATCACGAGGCGTAATATGTATACAGAGTGAGGCATCAAGCATGCTCACCCCCCAATTTTTCCTTTAATAATGAATTTATTGAAATTCCGACTTTTGGAAATTTTGAATATTCCCAAAGAGCAAAATGGTTTTACAAACATGGAAATAGATGTACCTACCTACCTAATATATAAATCCCCCTAATAGGGGGAGGGTTCTCATTTGAACAACAGACGTTTGTTCCTCCACATGACACTCCACTAGTATAGTACATTAATTCGCAAAAATTTTAAAATATGGTCTTTACCCTGTCTTTAAGTATATATTATAATACTCAGAGCAACTGCATTATTGAAAAAAAGGGGGATGCTTAGTAAAGCACCCTGTATACAGCTGAATTATGTACGTGCATTGTATTATTTATTCGTATCTACAGTTGGGTTGGAAAATATTTGCTCGAAATTTCGCATTAAAACACAAACACGAATGCACACACATTATATGTACACATAGTGACCGTGTATAATGTGTGTGTACTCATATCATCCATGTTATATTATTATTGTATATAATATACTAGCCGGTAGTAAATGTGTATATATTATATTACTTTATATTCGTATACAAATCTTCCACGTGCTGCCTATATTATAATATTATACGGAACTGGCGTTCCTCGTCTGCATCGCCTATTCGCCTCTGAACGTTTCAAGTTGTGGCTCTCGTGCGTTTGTTTTAAAATCGACCGTTAAAATAATATGTATAATATGCGTCAATGCGTGTATAATAGGTAATAGACAGTTATTATTATAATATCATGTATTATGTTAACGAATGCTTAACGAGAAGTTTCGTGTTTGGGTTCGAGTCATCACAACTCGTTATTATTTTCTTCGTAATATATTAGGCTATTATGCATCATACATAATATATACGTCGTATAATATGTATAATTATTTATAAATACAGTAGTCGCCGCTTACTTAGTAAAATCATTTTGGATTCATTAACCAAATGAGTAAATAACGTGAAAAGTCCAAAAAATATAAAATATATACTTAAAACTTAATAATAATATAATACATGACTTGTATAGTAAAACAAATTAATTTGGCTTAAGTAGTAAGTACACATAAATATTATCATTATTCATATGTAGTTATTTATTTATATATGTATTTTAAATATATATATGTAGGTGTATAGTAGAGAAATAATAATAAATTCAAAATAGATAAATAATCATGAAAATTATTAATTAATTGCGATAAAAATAGAAAAAATATATTTCGTTCTTGTTTCGAATAAATTCAAATGATTTAAAATCAGTATTTTTAAAAACTTATACTTTTGGATATTATGGTTCAAGAAAATAGTATTAATCGTCAAAATGTATGCGATAAAATTTGAATAATGAAGAAATATGCCCTCATAAAAATACTCATTGACCTCATTAACTATAGTGTAATAGTGAGTCCATCAGGCGAATGAGTCCATTTACCGTGAATTTAATAAGCGGTAAGACTATACTAGATTCTACTGGTATAGAGTTGGTATACTACTGATATTCTGCAGGTAAAAAAATTTAGTGAATATATAGAGTATAAGTGTGTGTACACTGTACAGTCGCACGCGGCAGAGGAAATGTCATTCACGCCTCTCTTATAACAACCCCGTATTTCTAGAGTAACATCGTGTTTTTGTTAAAAAAAAATAAAAAACAACGTGGCAGCTAGTGCACCAGTCGACTTGAGTATTTTGACTCGCCGTAGTTCTGTGTAATGTATTCTACTTCGTATATTATATGCAAATGCCGCCCCGCACCCGTCATATTATTATATTCACACTGCCATAGTACATATAGGTACCCACTATTCCACTATAGTATATAATACAGATAGGCATTAACGCGTGAAAAATCGATATTTGTACCGCATTTGTTCGGTATTGAAAGTTTTTTAATGGACGAGTGTACCTGTACCTATGTATTTTGTTTTGTAAATGTAATTACGGTGAGTGGTACACACACATATATATATAAATATTACAACTAGATATGGAGTCGACTAAGAAATAACGTTGAAATCGGGTAAATAGCTGACTTCTCTTCTCAAAAAGTCTGTTGTTTACATTGTGTTTACTGATTAATGAGAGATCGTATAAAAATTATTTTAGTAAAATTAAGTATTTACTTGAAGAATTTTTGAGGTCAGTATTGTAATTTATTTATTTTAATAATTTTAATAGTATAATATAGGTTTATAATGCACAAACTCATAGAAGTTTAGAAGTTATAACAATAAATTCTTTCAATATACAAATTTCAATACGTTATTTCGATTTTACCAACTATAAATATGTAAAACAAGGGGCTCTTTGATAAGAAATGTTGGCCATTTTTTCGACTTCTATGTAAGATATTATTGTAATAGGGAGTCTGCTGTTTATAGTTGTAATACTGGGTTATTCACCAAGCATGCTCACCCCTATGTTTTCCCTTTAATAATGATTAAGCAATTTGTTAAAAATTATGATTTTTGGAATTTTTAAATACACTTAAAACTATTTTTAAGGATTTTTCCTTAATATAAACATTTAAATAACTGAAAATTACTCGTTCAAATTTTGAATTAGATACATCAAAAGTTTCAAAACAATTATTCTCTAAGTAATTTACAGTTTAAAAGAAAGTTTCTCATTTGAAAAACAGAAGTTTGTATCTCCATATCTTCCATAGAACACTTTTTGAGTTGTACAAAAAATATCAGGAAACTTAATTTAAATAAATTTAAGCTATTAAAATCAGTTTTGAATAACTGCATTATTGAAGGGGAAGAAGCCCGGCGAATCGCGCTGGAGTTGTCTCATACGATTAGCCGTGTGCTAGATGTTAAGCGCGGGTTGCTCTCAGCATACATCTATATATATATAGGTACAATATCCCCGCCCTGGGTAGAAAAACTAAAACACTCGCAAATTATGAATTAAATTTCATTAGCTGCTGCCGAGCGAGCGCGTTTGCGCAACCCGGTGATAGTGATTATTAGGTACTCGATGTAAAATATATACATTTGCAGGTCGATAATTATGTATAAACGCATAGTGCCGCAATGTAGCGGGGATAATTGGGTTATTGTGAATGAGACATCAAACTTCCGGAGTAAGTATATGTAGTATCGTATAATATGGTTGTCAAATGCCTTGGGGTCGTTCAAAACGCCGTGTGTGCAGGGCATATACAGTATACATATATATACGATCACTCTATGTGGGGTCTTGCCCGCCTGAGTGTATGCTGTGCAGTATGGAGATGGAGGATTTATATTATATAATAGATCTCTCTGGGCGTACGTTTTACGCCCGTACGTGTACTATATTATATATATGTATGTGAACTTGGACGGTATATTTGATAGAGTTCTACACATAGTTTAATGGAACGTATTTTAATAAAAACAAAGGTTTATAAATTATATATATACAGTGGAAGGGTCGGGTGTAGTTAATAGCTATATACACTATACTATATATTATAATCTATATACTGTATAATATGTAAATTACACAACGCGTTGCTAAGTTTTCGAATAGGTTGAGACGAAAACGCTCGTAGTGTATAATATGCATCATGCGTGTGTACAATTAAATATTGTTTGGATAGCAATTTAATTTGTTATTTTCAATTTTTTCAGACGGAACTATCCCAGAACCTACAACAATTATCCGAAAAAGCTCGAACCACTACAGAGTTTATTCAGAGGTTAAAGCAAATGTCTGAAAAACTTAATGTAAGTCACTGCTGTTACTATATTTATTAATTCATTATAATATAATATCATCGTCATCACTGGCATTTAAAACTTTAGAATCTGCGCCATCACTATATCCCTCAATTTCTCCCGATGTTGAACAATTTCCTACCAATTTTGCACTCCCAGAGTTTTAAGATCCTCTTCTACTATCTACGGCTAACCACCTTTTCATCGGTCATCATTTTAGGTGTTTTCCCTATATTAATACATTCTACTACGATGTTATAATACGGCGTCGTAGAAGGTCGTGCAGCGTAATATTTCAATATATTACAGTACAATTAGCTGCGATCGAAAACGATGGGAGTGCATATTTTAATAATTATTATGCATGACGTACTATCGTTGTTCGGTGATTTCGATTTTTGTTTGCGTTTTCTTCGGTATATCGTATTTTAATGGAAGTTAATTGAAAAACAAATATAAATTCGTGGAATCGAGAACAATACAATATTTAATTGCGATCGCTGTTGATGTCACAAATAATATTGTTTTATAATACAATCGCCCGGTGCGTGTAGTTATTAACAGTATGCGTGTATTAAGCGTGGACTTAATTTGCAGTATATTATATTCTACACACTGACAAACCGACCAAGTATAATATAATATATTTATACGGTGTAGTCGCCAATATAAAAAGTTCTTTATTATATTCTATACGTTCCGAGTTATTCAGCGGTGGGTACAATTTAGGTATATTTGTCAGGGAGGAGGGAGTGAATAAAAATCGATTTTTAACTTCACATATATAGTATAATAAGTCTTCGTTGTGGACGCGGTCGTAAAACACGTAAAGCCCAAACTAGACGAACGTGCACGTCGCCAACGACCCGCTGTATAATATATATATTATATCTAGATTATAATATATAGGTACATATATGGTGAAGTACGCGACTTGGTGTTGCTGGGCACGTATAACAACACTCCTACGCATAAATATATATTATATAAGTTTGCAGCAGGATCCAATTTGTCCGAGTCCGCAAGTTGTTTAACCGCGGTATATAGAACTATATACTTATAATAAGGTCATAATATATTGCGGTATCTTGGTAATGGGAGGGGAGTGTTGTTGTCGGTGCTCGAGAGGAGAGGAGAGGAGAGAAGATGAAACGCCTAACCATAAACTGTTGTCGGGTTTGTGCTTGCAGGGCGAATGTGAAGAACTGGAGCGACAAGTGGACGCCAGGTGTGACGCGTTGATCCGGTCCATCGAGAGGCGGAGGCAGTGGCTGATCGACGCGGTACGACAGGACAAGGAGATCAAACAGCGATCGCTGAAGGACCACGTGACCAGCTGTACGTGCAAGCTGCAGAAAACTACGTCCCTGTTACAGTTCTGCATAGAGGCCCTCAAAGAGAACGATCCCGTTTCGTTTTTACAAGTAAGCAATCACGCGATTTCAATTTTTTCACTCGCCGCTGTGGGGCTAGTCAATTTTGAACCAAATAACAGACCCGTCAGCTGGCCACAGTACCCGATGTTCATCCCCCACAATCCAACACAGAATAAAACATTCTCTGCACAACTATACTCATCGTATACAGCATTTTCGGAGGGCCCGATTTTAGCTTTCGCGAAGGGGCTTAAACCGCTCCGATTCCCCCAAATTTCGCCGTGATAGATCGTGTTTCACGTCATATAATGTACTACATCGAACAATATAATATCATAGGGGTCGTTCAAGCCCACACGCTGCACACACTGTATAATATAATCTATACACACGTGTCAGCTGTCGTCGTGATAACCCGTATGCTCGTACCTGCAGCACTACATTAAATTATATTATATTATATGATAACATAATAACATTATTATGTATGAAAACTTATCGTGTCATGTTTCTGTTGTTCCCCTCTCCGTTCTGCAGGTTGGGTCTATGTTGATAGCCAGAGTTTCGAACACGGACATGACCTGGCACAAGGACGTGTTGCCGTCTCCTCGTTCGTATCACCAGCTGGATTTGACCCTGGACGATAACACCGTGTTGAAAGCTATCGAACACATGAACTTTATACAAATGAAAAGTACGTAATTTACACATACACCCATTCGTTACTGCATTAAATGTTAACTGTTAATTATACACACACGCATTCACACTTGTATTATAATATAGTAAAAACATTATATACTTAAGCGTCAATTATCGTGTGCGTTTTATTTAAAGTCACGTAGTATTTTTTTCTAAATTTTATCTTACATGCGTTTTTTGTAATGTTTAGGATTTTTTTTATCAATAACATTTATCTCAAAAATTATTAATAGTACCTACCATAAAACACTTTTAAGATTATGAATCATGATAGTTGTTCCTCGTCTCGTAACTAGGTACCTATAGTTTTTGAATCATGATGTATAATATATTAGCTCGATGCCACATCTGCAACTGGCGTGCTGGAGCTGACCAACTTTTCTTAAACTTAAATGGTAATCTAATTTAAATATGTAAAATAAGTCCATTTAAAAATAATTCATATACACCAATGCCAACTCTCGTGAACCGGGGGTTTATTTTTTTTTTTTATTAAATCGACGTACGTACAATTCCTGCAAAAATTGTGTCATATATCATAATATAAACGCCTTTACAGTAAAAAAAAAACTTCGATTTTTATTGAACGCCCTCGATATGATGCCTCATATGTATACATTAATGTTAACCGAGTAATACAACAACACATATAATAAGCATACATATAATAATATATGCAATCGTTTAAAAAAATTGAAATTGAACTAGTCGTTTAAAAAGTATTTAAGATGTATTTCCATTATTTGAAAAATAATATTTTAGAATACTTGCAAGAAAGAATTTAAATACAAAATATAATTTTTTTTAATTTTAATTTTTAAATTTATTGTAAAATCAGTTTTTGATGGAATTATAATAGACGATAATCAACTATCGATAACTGTGATTATTTCTGTTGAATAATTTGATTCTATTTTTATCGCTATAGTATACATGGTGTTACAGGAAGACTTGACAAAAAAAAAACAAAATTATGTTACTTAAACGTATTACAAAAATTGTGAAAATTATATATGGTTGTTAAATAATTTAAGAAATATACTCATGTCAAAAATTCCCAAAAATCATATTTTGAAAAAAGTTATTATACTAGCTGGTAACTCAAAAAATATTGATACTTTAAAAAATTCTAAAAAATAAACTACTTGACTGAAATGTTTTTTACCATTAAAATTGTTCTTATAATCAGATTTACAAATTGGTTATTTTAAATTAATTTATATATACACGGGTAGCGCAAATGACTAAATTATATATAAAAGTAAATTCAAAAATATTGATTATAACAGAATTTATTTAATCTGTACAGTCTTCCTGTATACTCTGCAGTATATAGGTAGTTGGTACATTATAACTTATAAGTATTATAAGATGTATCAATAATATACTTTGATTTTAAAATGTATTAGATATTACCTTTACGAGATTGTTTATATATTATTGTATGAGTGCAGTATTTTACACCGCTAAATTATTTTAATATACTAAACAAATAAACCATTGTTTTTTTTTACCGCTTGCACTAATCTTGTAAAGCTATCGGGGACGGAGAAGACTTGAAGGCAACAGGTATAATCATAATAATTAATATATATATATTATATAATATATATATGGGTGTTCTAATTAACGTGAGACACTCTTTTTTTCAGAAAACACTAATCCGTTTTTGAAAATATTTCTTTTAGGTAGTTACCTATACATTATTTTAAGACGTTAAAAAACGAGATTTTAGGAAAAAATAATATTTTTTACTTTTTTTTTATCATTAACATTTGAAGTTTTTACTCTTTTGAATGACAACATTTATTTTTAATTTAATATTCTGGAGCAGACTATTATTGGAGTACTTATTTTGATCCATAAAAATCAAATTTCGGACAAGCAGTTTATTATACTTAAAGTACCTGTTTAAATTTTAAATTAGCGGAGTATCCAACGTTTTACGGGGTACCACGCTCATCTAAACTTTTAATACTAGTGCTAGTCTTCAAAAATTCGATTTTTGTAGATTGAAATACTCCTAATAATATTCTACTGCGGAATATGAAATTAAAAATACATGTCATTAAAAAAGTATAATGATTAAAAATTACGGTAATCAAAAATAGTAAAAAATATTTTCAAAAACGATAATAGTTTTTGAAATAATAAGTGTCTTACGTTAAATTGATCAGCCGATATATATCATCCGCTTCGAAACATATGTGGTATACTCAATATATACCTAAGTATAATGTTGTACGGTTTTACCGAAATCATGGTTTTAGTGAACTCATAAATGCATGCGACATTATAACATATATGTGTACACAGCTGCTCTGTACTTACCCGCAGTGCGGTGTTTTCGGCCGTTTTACCATAAATAATATAATAATATTGTATACTTATTGTACGTGCGTCTTCTTTGAACAATACACTTATGTTTTTTTGTGTGTTTAGCTCCGAGCGCGGCGCTGATCATCGCCGAAGAGTGCAGCGCCGAGAACAATAGCGTAACGATCGCGTGGCAACCTCCGGCTTCTTCGTACGTCGAAGGTTACGTGTTGGAACTGGACGACGGTAACGGCGGAGACTTCAGGGTTTGTACAACAAATACAATTACAATAATATCCTCTCGGCGGATCGATTTTTCGCGAAAAACTATGAGTGTGTACGGTGTAGGTACCTATACGATGTCCGGAATCGTTATAGAAAATTAATTACCCCTGGCGTCGGTCGACCGGTTGTGCTGCGCGAATCAAGATTAACGATCGGCCGTCGTCCTCTATTATTACTGTCGCAGGCGAGATTATTACGATTTTATACAATGTGATCCGTTTCACTTGATTTTCTATGAGTCAATTTTCATAATATTAATGTATTAATATAGCTTGAGGTATTTATTTTGAAACACTACATGTATGTACGATGTATTTAATACAATTTTTTTTACCACTGGGTATTCTGCTTCTGATTGCGAAATCAATAACCACTATAGGGTAAAAGATTACATTTCTTTCATGCTTTGTAAAAATGATGTATAAATATTTCAAACTATATATAATTAGTATATATTAAAGTATGACACATTGACACTCGCATTATTTAAGGAATTTTTTTTTTTTTACATCATTATAAGTTGTTAAGAACAACATTTTTCTAAAAAAAGTATAATATTTACTATTTTTTATTGTTATCATTCTTGAAATTGTTTAATGACGACATGCATTTTTAATTCCTTATTCCAAAGCAGAATATTTTTGGAGTAGACTGCAGGTATTTTAATATAAAAAAATGAAAGTTTACCTGCAGTTCAATATTGTCACGATTTTCACAAGCCGCATAAATTAATTTTCCACGAGCGATTTGACGCATTTGTTAATAATAACCAATAGTATAATAATATCAAATAAAAACCAATTAAATAGGTAACGATGTCACAAAAACGTTTAGTTGTGTAAATCATAAACGTATTTGCAGTTGGTATAACGATCTTATATTCTAGGTATACATATTTTTTTAAACTAGAGTTCGAGGTTCTAACACTATCATATTATAAACTCTGCAGTGTATCACAGAACATAACAATATCAAACGCGACATAACAATAACGTCTGACGAAACGCTTTGTCCTCTTCCATATCGACATGCGCTTGGGTTTAGCCGCGGCCCTTTTAACCGGTTCTGTTGCATCACACCGGCGGACTTCGGTTGCGTCCTGCAGCAAACTCGCGGCGTGTACAGCTATCTGCACGTGAGCTATCGTACAGAAGTTTCCTAACTAGGACGACTCGATCAAATCTCGTGACGGGACGTACTTTATGTCGGCCCAACAAAACCGCACATGTATTTTCGGCATCGAACGTGAAATCGTGGCTTGACGGCTGCGGTGACGAGACGGACGTCGAAGATACGAACGGTGAATAGTCGGACGGCAAAATTACGGACGGCGTATCCATATTGACTTCGGTGGAACAGGGCGTCATAATTGCCGTGTTCACCAACGCAACGTAAAAGCGGAACTTAGGGCGTGCATAATCAGCCACGATAATTTCGTTCGGGCCACTTGACGGCTCGACCGAAACCGTTTTGCGCCGAGTCCGTTGGCAGTTTGTAAGTCGATCGTCACCGGCTCCAGCGTCGAAGAGGCAGACGGCAATCCGACATCGGGTGCATCATCCACAGAAGCCGTACAGTGTACCACTGTGTAGATCATTGAACTATACCGTCTTAACGATGGGCCGGCGAAATGACCGCGACTTGCCGACGTGATTTTGCAACAATTTGGGGTTACTTCGTCGGATGGAGAACGAATCTCGACTTCAGACGACTTAATATCATGATTTTCTGCGATATTTGACATGACCGTAGACTATATTAATATCTTATCAGAAAAGTGTGTTTTAACTTTTAGAATAATTTTACTATGAATATTCGTAAAGACGTACAGTGTTCGTTGTAACGAAACAGAAATAATAAACATTGACACAGAAACGAAAATATATATTTCAAACAGTATAGTTATATATATATATATATAGTTGTCCATATCAACAATGTTTTTAAAACTTTCGTCTCTGGAATAAAATATATATTAGTTTATTAATTATCATTAAAATATTATAAATTCAAATTTAAAAAAAGGTGGGCAAGTGGGTGTCGCTCTGCTCTACAGTAGGTTACAAGTGGGTCACTGTAATGGATGGGGTTGAATTGGAATTCAATGAGATTATATCATTGTATTAGAAAAACGATTCTGAGCGAAGATATTACTAATTACTGTAATAGTATATTTGATGATATTATTGTGAATAAAGTAATTTATACATAACCTATTTACATGGAACCTTGTTTTAAATTTTCAATCCTTAGATAATATAAAAGTTGATCATTTTATAAATTTTTAACTACAAAATAATTGTTAAATTTTAAATTTGATAAATTTTGTCAAGATTTGAACTTTAAATGCTTACAAAAAAGACTGTGAATATAAGGATGGAATAATGAGTGTTTTGCGTGTTAAATGGATCACCCCGTGGATGAAAACGTTTTTTTGAAAACATAAAAAGCAGACTTGGCATAAATTTATGTAACCAGTTATAAAACGTGCCACCCCGTATATTATATGCTCGCCGAGAAAAAACAAAAGTTTCATTATTCTTTCGTCTTGAAACAATATTTTTTTTCCAAAATGATAAATTGAAGTTGAAAATATAATAACAGCATGTATATTAAACGATGGCACAAAGCTTCGATTTACGAATACTGTGTCTTGTTGCAATAGAAGCGAAGTCGTTGGCGGGGTAAAAAAAAGTGGTAGATGGTTTTTCATGTTCAATCCCGCCGGCTGTACATTATGTTCCAAAGCGTATACTAGAATGTCTGAAGAAATAACGTTTATCGCGACGTCTGGACGGGCAGTAAACGCGGTATTTTTGTAAACAATGTCTTTGGTCGTTGATGGATTTTAAATTACAGAACGACATCCGATTTCCAATAACAACACCTCGGCCCACAAAATGTAAACCATTATATATTGTATAAGGTTTGCCGTCGGCGCATGGAGATTTTTTGTTGTTGCTTTTGCAGTATATATATAAAATACCATTGCATTTTAATAACCTATATATCAATATTCAATATAATACGAATGCGTGTTTCTACGAAATTGTGATAAAAAAATAATCATAATAATACACGCTGAGAAAACAATAGATTTTTTTATATCGCATTTTTTATTTCGCGAGTGTATACACAATATCGGATATACATACATAATAATTGGTATAATACTTTTGAATAATAATATAATATTGATTTTTGTCTTTCGTAAAATCACACAAACAGTATAATATCGCAAAAAAAAAAAACCAAAATAGTTAGTTGATTATGCACATAACCTTAACGTGACTGGCAGACCAAATATCTATTATTTTGCTTTTATGGCCCGTTATAGACGTGCAAGTCAACATAAACTCGACGTCATTCATATTAATGTATACTAAAAAATATAATATGAACAACTTTAATATATATTTTTTTCGTTTTATCTAAATCGAAATTAATATAGCTTGCGACGAAACTGTATTATATGATCGCTAAATTACATTTTATGAGACCATAAATCGTTTTTAAATGTCGATAAAATAATAAATTATTCATAGACGTAACAAATGAATTCAAACTCCACAAAACGAAATAGGGGTTTAAACGAACCATTATATTGTTGTATAGAACCCATACATGTTTTAGTTTTTACGGAATGGTTTTTCGTTGCATATATTATAACAATTATATTTCTATTTTGCATAGTATATACATTGAGCAACTCGCTATAAGGTGTTGTCAATACCATACACTTTAAATGATAATTACACTGCATTTTCAATTAATAGTTAAATAATATTTATTTTTCAATACGACTTTCTAATTTAAAATAGTTCCGTGTTAAACTTAAATTATTTAAAAAATACATATATTATATTATATCCACTTAAGTAGAAATTAAAACATACTGTCTCTAAGAGCTTAATTAATACACATGTAGTGGGCAATAGGTATAGATTAAAATATATTTTCATTAAAGCTAGTACAAAGTAATTCGATATTAGTTGTATTATATATGGAAGTAAATTGACTTTAGTTATCATAAGCTTAGGAAAATAAATGCGTAAATTCGAAATGGATATCTAGTTATTTATACACGAATATTTGGCATATTTTGGAGTTTGGAGACCGTCCTCTGTTATTAGTGGTCGCAGTAAAATGTTTTTATGAAATCAACATAACCATAACGATTCTATAAAAATAACCTTTAGACGACCATAATTTATTATGAGAGGGTAAAAATATGTTCCAGGCGACACTGTACTTAACATATCTACTTATACGCTTGCTACAGTGTTTTAGAAACGAAATTAAACATTTTGTCATTTTTATTTGTTATTGTAATTTACGTATATTATTGAGCGTTAATTACTATTAAAAAATAAATAAATACGTAGAAGACTTGTGATATATGTACTTTTACGTTTTGTGATATTGACCTTTCGTTCTAAAAACACTACGTTGGAAAACGATCAAAGTTCTAATAAGTTGGTTTAATTCCATTAAACTTATCTATGAAAATTTAAATAAATACCTTACTAGTTATGATTGAGATACAAATTCCGTGGAAAAATAATTGATTATTTTAGGAAAAATGTTAACATATTAGGTAGAAGTTTTATATTACAACAGTTGGTATCTTTATTGAGGTCTAATGTTAATTGATCTGCTTATTACTAATATTATCGTTATACTATTTATACTAGCACGTACATAATACTATTATTCTGACTAATGAGTATTAATGACATAATACTACTACTTAAAAAATAATTGATTGTATACACATAATCCCTATATTGTGTTTAAAATTGTATTGTTTTACTGTTTCATGACTCATAAAACACACAATTCAAATTTTCAACCTTAATTTTGTTTTTATTTGTATGTTTGTATGTTTTTCAAAACTGATAGACAATTTGATACCTACTTTAAAGTTATAACTAATTTAATACTTTACAAGAGTATGTATAACTTGTGCATGGAAATGGACGATTTCTTTTAAATCAATATTTTATATTGAGTACGCATCGATTATTATTAATTGGTAGTCTCCGACACACAACTTTTGAACGAAAGCTAATGAAAACCTTATTGTTGCGTGTGACATTTGAACTAGGAAAATTGCTATTTACTAAATTGTTTACACAGTACATCACGTGAGTGAACCCAAACCACGATATTGGTATCGTGTAGGTATCAATTACATTTCGTTCTTTAGGTACCAGTTGAACGCCACACTAAAAAAATCGAAATCCATCAACGATATATGGGTACTTATACCTAGTTTTTAGTTACATTGCGTTCACCAAAAAATAATATTACTTCCTATTGTCAATGAACTACAATTACGTTGAAACTTGAAAGTGGCGATCAAAAAACTTTAATTTGTATAATGGTAACAGGTGTTTAGAGATGCAAGTCGGTATATACCGTATATAAAATAATTTTATGCATACGGCAAAAAGTAAGAAAATAACGTTTTTCGTTATCACAAGGAACCGTTATGGCTGGTTATTTTATTATTATTTTTTATTGTAAAATAAAAAAAACTTTATTCTACTTTCATCATTCATTTTTAATAATTTATTAAATGGCACACTTTTCTTATAAAACATATATTCCTTATTTCGTTAACTTTTTAAAAATACAGATGTTAGGTAGGTATTTAGTTCATAAGTAGGTACTGTTAAAATCCAAAGTTTAATTATTTTACTATAAAGCTTTTTGAATCAAAATAATTCATTTTATCAGTATATATTATATTCTATATAGAATGGTTTTTCTGCAATAACTTCTGTATAAATTAAATTCTAAAATATGGATAATATTCATTTCATTAAAGTAATCCCCTACCTATCCGTTTGATATTTTTAATTTAATTTCTCATAGTAACAATACTTTAAAGGTGTGTAATGTGTATATTTTTTCGATTAAAATTAAATTATTATTCGCCAGAAGCCCCTTTATATAATACTATTCGGTGTTGTTGAATTAATTCGACCGTAATATATTTGTTTTTGCGTATACAGGAGGTGTATTGCGGCACAGAAACCATCTGCACCGTTGACGGGTTACACTTCAATTGCACGTACAACGCTCGAGTAAAAGCATTCAACAGCGCAGGCGAAGGCGAGTACAGCGAAGTAATAGGATTGCAAACTTCTGAAGGTAATATTAAATAATATATAAATATATCTAAGTTACAGAATCGATCTACTGTCGAGAATATATTAGTAAATTTATAATATGTATATATATTTATGTACCTATAGCTAGTATTGGATTAAAATAAATTGTCTCTTTAGACTGGATTTTTTTTTATAATTCTTAATAAAATAAAAAAGTGCCATATGTACAGAAATCGGGTAGTAGGTACGTCTGACTCTGTTGTAGGGCGGTAGTTTGTGTTTAAATTTTAAAGTGACATTGAAGCATCGCACTCGGAAAACGATCTTGATCGGTACTCGGTTTATTACTAGTTTTATTGAATTATAGGTCTATCGTATATATATTATATATAATTCAATGGAATGCATGTCGTATCGAATATATCAAGTAACGATCAATGAATATAGTATGATTGACTATTCAGATTATTGGAAAGTCATACTATTGGATTATTATAGGTCACCGTTATTCAAATTTTTAATTTAATAACCAACAATCATTATGCGCGAGTTTTTTAAAGACGTTTTAGATTTGGGATATTATATAGTTAAATAAAACAAGAGCGGTAATATCTTTTGTTAAACATTTCATAAATGTTCATAACCGAAAAGCGCTTATTAAACAATTAATAAAGTTTTTTAATTACCTACCTACAGTTGAAATAATATATGAATAAGATTGTACTTAACTTCTCGTTTTAAGATTAAAAACTTTTAATTCTATTTCATTAAAACAAAACATTTTTTAATAATTTAACGGTTTCGTTAGTGCAGCTACGTTTTATAATATAATATTATCTTATCGTTTTTTCAATATTTTTTCGTGATTTACTTGAAACCTATTGGGGAAAATTTCAAAAACAATCTCTCAGCTTGTACCATCTGCGTTTGATTTTCAATTTACTTTCGCAAAACTTTGGTAGTTCAGAATCTATAGAACAATTGTAATTAAAACGCGATTAATGTACCGTCACTCTATTTTATCGCGAGGGCGTTCTATTAAAAGTTGAAAACATCGATACATTATTTTCTTTATTTTACCGATGAACAAAAACAAAAAAATATGTAACCTCCCGTGCTTTCTGTGGACGCCGGACGGTATATTTCTGTATACATTTTTGAGTATTAATTGTAACTTCACAATTACACTTAAAAAAAAGCGGGTAAGTGGATGTCGCTCTGCTATACAGTAGGTTACAAGTGGGTCAATGTATAATGGATTGTATTTAACTTGAATTCAATGATATAATATCATTGCATAAGAAAAATGATTTTGAGCGGAGACGGTTCATCAGTCTGGATTTTTTAAATAAATTTTTTATTATTTATTATAGCCCTTAAGTTGAATTAATATTATAATATTATAATTTTTTATTCATTGCTACGGTGATAAACAAATCGTTAGAAATTAAAATCCCATTTTAAGCGGTTTTTCGTTATTTGTCAGTAGTTTTTCCCGTGGCATTAAATAACTATTGAGAAAATCGAAAAATGACCTCTCTAAAGTACCATCTTGATCCAATTTGCTAAAAGATAAAGTACTATATTATGTTGAAATCAAAGCACTCCTTCCGGTAGAAATTTTGTTTACAGGATATAAAAAAAATAAATATATTAACACCATTGTAAAACCACTAGCTTTCTCACTCCGCTCAGAGTCTAAAAATTACTAAATACTGTTGTTAATTTTATGAATTATTACTTAACATTTAAAAAAAACTTTCGATTGTTTAGTTTATTAATCTTTATTGTTCGATTTTAATATTAAAATATTGAGAGTTGAAAAAGATGTGGGAACTATTGTAAAATCTCAATCATACGTCCTCGATTTTATGTGGATGAAATTAAAGTATAATACCTTTATTGATATTTTGAAGTGCCATAAACACCCCGGGAGCGAGAAAATTTTAAATACAGTAGGCACTTCTGTGCACTCTACTGCGTTTATATAATGATTAATGACCGCTGAATGCATTTATTTTTTCAGTGGCTTGGTTCACATTCGACCCGTGCCTGAGCTCGCCCGAACTGTGCTTCACGCCCGACAACATGACGGTGACTTGCGAAGGATTCGAGCACCGCGTGGCCCTGGGAAGCGTCGGGTTCTCCAGAGGCGTCCAT
Source organism: Sitobion miscanthi (assembly GCA_008086715.1). Classification (NCBI taxonomy): domain Eukaryota; kingdom Metazoa; phylum Arthropoda; class Insecta; order Hemiptera; family Aphididae; genus Sitobion; species Sitobion miscanthi. The sequence continues at coordinate 795,765 of CM017798.1, forward strand.
TACTGGGAGTTTACGATCGACCGGTACGACGCCGATACCGATCCGAGTTTTGGCGTGGCCAGACTTGATGTGTCCAAGGAGGAAATGCTAGGTACTTATACGGATTATAAATCACGTGTTTGAAGTTTGAACAGCTGCGACGTGAAATTTAGTACAATTTTTGACAAATTGTTTTATTGCACGAATCCCAAAGCCGACCGCGTCACGCACACTAATTTATTTTATCGCCGATTTTACGCACTCTGTTATTTTACATAATATATTATTAATGTTTCCAGTGGCGCAACTAGGACTAAAATGTTGGTGGCGGGGGCTGTAGCTCCACCTTATATTACATGAAAAGTAACCTGTGGGGGCTATGCCCTCACACCCCCATATATATTCACTCTAAGAAATATAAAAAAAATCATTCAACAATAAACAAATATTTATTTTCTCAAGTTTCATTTTCTCACAATAATAATATACTATTTGTGGTAATAGAAATAAAAATGGCTGGGTAAAAAAATCCCAAAACTATAATAGTACATTAGTACTCACGACATCACAACCACATGAAAATAATTTTTAAACAATAATTAGTGTAATTACCAAATTATTGTTTAGGCTAGGTTAGGTTAGGTTAGGTTTTATATATAAATTAATATATATATAATTTTTATACAAAGTTTGAGTCATATAGAGTTGATACATTTAACGGGCAACGAAGTGCAAGGAATCAGCTAGTCTATATACTATTATATAAAGAGGAGTTGTTAGTTACCATTGTTGAGGGTAATCTCTGGAGCTACTGAACCGATTTCGAAAATTCTTTCACCAATAGAAAGTAACATTCCTTGTAAGTGTCATAGACTAATTTAAACAGGGAATTGATCACCCCTGGTAGGTTCTCAAATAGGAATTTTGAGATTTACGATAGAAATTGTTGTTTATTAATGATTGCTATGGGTTATAGGAGTTGAGAATAATACCGATTTATTATTACGTAACAGGCCATTATTTATAATAATTGATAACTCCTTTGTTTATTAAGTTAGAGAATCGATCAAATGTCATGTTCAGTAGTTTCCTAGAACATAGACCTCAAAGGTTTTCATTTTCACATTTATTTATAAAGATTATAATATAGACTATAGGTATACTTATACTTTAATACTTATATCATTAAAAAAATTAAAAAGCATGCCAGCATCTGGTATCAAAGAAATATTAAATCAAAAAACCAATCTATGTCTAAAGTTTAAAATATACACCTTTTGATACAATTTAACTTACTTTTATATTTATTATAATTTTCAAACATTAACAATAATATTTTGTTTTGTATGAGTAATTCCATAAAAGTTAAATCCCCAAAATAAAATATTACATTTCCAAATTATATTTTGACGATAATGTAAATATTATTATTATTATTATTAGGAGTAGTTTTTACAAGATAAGTTATACTTATAAATACAATATTTAAAATATAAAAAAAAAATAAAATTTTTTTGAATGATTTATACCTCAAATAATACAAAATAATTAACAAACACTTATATTATTTTAAAAGAACCATTAACATAATATGTTGTTTCAAATTGTGATATAAAACAAAATAATATTATTGTTAATTTTTTAAAATAATTTATTGTAATATTTACATTTTTTGAATGGAAGTATACCAGATACCTATATTATAAGTATATATTTGTAATTAATAATGTGGTAATTAAACTAATTAGCTTTTAAAAAATATTTTATCAATCAATTTCATGTGGTTGTGAGTAATATTGTAGTCCGGGGATTATTTTTCTTAGGGTCGGGGATTTTTTCCGGGATTCACCATCTGTTTAGTGCATATACAGTAAAATTATGTATAATAATCTTACCAATTTAGCGACATAAATCGTTTTCTTAAAGCAAATATAGGCATATAGCTAATCATATTTATCATATTTATCAATTATAATAAACTTTAAATAAAAAAAAGATTTTCAAAAAAAAAAAAAAAAATAAGAAAAACAATTAAATTGTTTAAGGTTTATTAATATTGTAGGAAAAAATTAAATAATTTATTTTGGGAGGTTATTCAAGCCCCCCAGCCATCCCTTAGTTGCGCTTATAAAATATTTCATATTATGTACATAATACAATATACATCACAATAAGACATAATTGAATGATATATCTAATTATAAAAGCAGAGCAAGCGGAACCAGCCAGACGTGTGAGTTGTAGTGCCAGGCCGAAACATTTTTAAAGATTGTGTATTAACTTTTAACTTAAATCTTAACTAAGTTAACCAAAAATCAAACTAATTTTTTCCTATTAATGACTTAATAATACAACTTAACTAGGCTAAAATAAAATCTTTAACTTGCTCAGCTTTGATTGAATGTAGTAAGACATCCCAGATTATTACCATACATTTCAAGTATATACAGAGAATTCAAATATGAAATTAGATTTTGTATATTTATTTGCGAGAGGGTTAATTAAAGTGTTAATTATATCAGAATATTTTAATTATGTATGCAACAATAGTTGCAAATATTTGATTAAAATGATAGGTACACAATCAACGTATGTGTGAACATTTTTATATATATATTTTGGTGGTGGAGTGTGGGATCAAGCTAATGAACCCCCCCCCCTCCTCAAATGTATTCCTACAACGCTTGCCACTCGCACTCTTCAACTTTTGGATCAATTTCCAGAGTTGCTGTTGTTTTTGCTATTTACATTTTAATACGCTTTTTGTTTTAGGAAAAGACGAATCTGGTTGGAGCATGTACATCGACAAGCAGAGGTCTTGGTTCATGCACTGTCGTAGTCATGAGCAGAGATGTGAGGGTGGCATCCAGGTGGGATCCACGGTTGGCATTCTCCTTGACCTCAACAAACACCAATTGTCTTTCTTCGTCAACGATGAGCCACAAGTGAGGATTGACGGGTGGAAATTTACTTGATTTTTCACTTTTTGTTAATATTGGATTCACTGCAATAGTTGTCTGTATCTTTATTTGTTTTTGTTTAGGGTCCGGTGGCTTTTAACGGTCTATATGGCGTCTTCTATCCAGCGGTCAGCGTTAACAGAGGTGTCGCTGTTACGTTGCATACAGCCCTCGATGCTCCCAGTGACATTGAAGACTGTTAGAACTCCCCTATTGTATCTTTTAAAGTAAAGCGTACGTGCATAATAATATAATGGTTATAATGTTATGTAGGTACTCGATTGATGAGGTTTTTTTTTTAATCATAAGAGTATTTTTTATTTAAAGTTTCTATCTAAAGTTATACGAATCCAATATTTTATATTTGTACGTATGTGTGTATGTATAATCATTATGTTTTTTTTCTTCATTTTATCATTATCTCAAAAGTAAATTTAACTTGAACAGGGTGGGAAAGTTGTTTTTTAGATCACTACAATATACAATTTGTACACTGCGTATTTTTCCCTTCCAATTTGCTTAAAAAAAAACTAATGTATATTTTTAGTTACTCAATAATATTATTGTGATTGTAATATTATGTTATTATGTACTTATACTGTTCGGCTGTTTAAATATTTATGGTGTGTTTTGGACGTATGAAAATTGGATAAGTAAACCAAACGATTATGATGATGACACACTATTATTGTGATTATTTAATTTTACTTTTGAATATATTATGCATTTTTGAGCCCTTAGTCTAGTTTATATATATATATTTTAACTAGTCGACATATCAACTAAATATTGTTCTTTCTTTTGCATTCTATATTACCTACTAGTAGTTGTTTAAGTTATATAATAGCATAGCAGTTTATTTATAAAGTAAATATTGTATCTATTTTTTTATTTTATTATTATTATGTACAACAGTTCATTATTCTATAGTTCATTCAGAGTATTGTTCAAAACTGCTCGGGTACTAAACAATAAGAAACTAAGCCCCGAAGCTGTTTGAGGCGTTTTTATGTTATGTATTTTGAATTTCCTATACATGTTGTAGTGACCTAACTTAAATGAAACGTGTTAGGTTAAAATAGGTTTAGTTGTTTTTAATTTTATACATCTAGTCAAATAGATTTAGATTTCATATTATGATTTATCATAAAGACTGATGGATATGCGTGAAGAAACAAAAAAAATGTAGAATACTAACCTAACGTCAGTGTCACAATTTTCAGTTTTAACGCATCTATAATAGAGAAGAATTAAATCTCATCTATGATAACTATCCAACCAACCAAGTTATTTTTTTTAAATCTCATGTAGTCATCATTAGTGTCCATCACGATTGTTTCAGCTTTCTTTCTTGATTTCAATTGCTGAACAAGCAAAATAATATACTCTAGAGTTTAGTGTTTAACAACAACATTCATGTTGCATTTTATATTGTCGTTGGATAAACATTTTTTTTTAATCTCCAAGTCCAACGTTTGGTGTTTAACATTGAAATATATCTTATTGTGTATGTACCACAATAATTGAAGTTTTTTTTTTTCAAAAATTCCAATTAATACTATTGAAAAAAAAAGTAGTAGTAAAAGAAACACACATATATGATATGTATTGTTGAATTGTGTCAATTAACTTTACTATAGAATCCATTAAATTCCTCTGATTGATAATCTGGTTATAATAGCTATAACTATGTACTCGTGTACTCGATTTTATATTATGTACATTTATACACTATAGCGTTTTATATCTGTACAATATATTTATATTATACATTTATACTTATACACATTTTATGTAAACAATATAATATTATTAATTGTTATGTAATATGATTTATTTGTAAATTTGTAATACTTAACATTTAAGTTTGGAAATGGAAAACAATAATAATTAATATTATTGTTTTTGATTCTTATACTCTACTATATTATAATATTGTATATTATACAGTAAAGGCAGAATATATGGTACTTTGAATCATTATGTTTTAACTTTATGAATATTATCCACTACTTTCCTTAAATAAATATTGTAGAATGTAGACCATTCTCATTGTCCAGGTATCAAGTGTGATGTATAAGACATGTGTTATGTACGCCTTTGTTTTTTTTTTTTGGTAAACCAATGACTAGAGAAGCTTTTACTACACCGATAAGTTCTTCTAGATTTTCTCATTCCATATCTTTTATGTCTATTATTATGTATTATATGATTTTTAAAAATTTTAAATATAAATATGATTGGTTTGAAAAAATCTAGAAGAACTTCTCACGTTTTTTTTGGTGAAAAAATCATGGTGATAAACAAAGCGTTACGCAAATTTGTTTAGAAACTCTAAAAGTATCTGTACCCAGCCCAATACAAAAATTTAAAATGTACGTTAAAACGAAAAATAAACAATTTAGGAAAGCTCACTTATCAAGCGTGCTGAATATTCCCGGTTTTTAAATGTACCTATAATTTTAATACAACACCATAAATTATAATTTGATATTCAAATTTTAAAAGAAATTTGCACTCTTACCTATATTTATTTTGGTACCTTATTTTTCGCAGTAGGTGAGTTGATTCCCGGGTCATTATTAGGTATGTACAAGTTGATTCCTGGGTCATTATATGTCACGGTTACAGGTCAGAAATGTTTTTCATATACCTAAAATGATTACTGAATTCAAATTTGACAAATACATTACAGCAGTGACTCTCTAGATACCTAATGTACAGCAAAATGTTACACACTTATCTGCTTTTTTTAATTTCAGAACTCTGAACCATGAACAAATTTAAGTTTATTCTGCTATCACATAAGCATTTTAAAAGAAATATGCAAATGCTATAAAATCTTAATCTCAAAAATCATAATTTAATATCCCCACAAATATTTTTGATTTACAACAAAATACCTAACTAAAATAGTTATTCTTTGTTTCAATATCCAATTTTGTCAAAATGTCTATAAAAAAAACTGAGACATTACAAAGTTAAGATTTTTGGGTTTATTTAAGAACTATACTTATGAGAGACGACATTGTTCTACATTTATAAGCCTAAGCTATGAAAATTAAAAATTGTATTATTTTTTAACCTTAAAATAACTTGAAAATCTTCATGATGTTGGTAATGTCAACATTTGAACTTCATATGCTTATAAAATTAAATTCTGCCTATGTATTTTAAAATTATATACAGAACTACAACTCCTTACCTAGGTATGTGAGATCTTATAATACATTTAACTGAGCCACTATGTGTACATCAATACTTTTTAAAAAATTATGAAAAACAATATTCAATTTTAAATGGCTATAAATAGCTTAAAATAATTAAATATTTTGAAATTGGTGTAAGTAAATATATTTTTTAATTTAATCCAGTATGGAAAATGAGAATTCAATTTTCTCTCATAATTAATTTTTCAGGAACATTAAAAAAAAAAAATCTTTTGATAAGAAATTATATTCTGTTTTTATTGTTTTTAGCTTAGAAACGTACCACTACCACATATTAAATTTGCATTCAATAATATAACCAATTTTGTTAGTCACAATATTTAAGTCGCTGAAATTCTATAAAAAGTTTGTTTTTACTTTTTCGGTGGACAAATAGAAAACAATTCAGCTACAAGAAATAAACTATAAAATTATTGACAAAACAAGACCAATGCAAAACTTCAGGTTTTAAAATGTTTTTTTTTTGTAATTTGAATCAATGTACCTAAGTCAATTTCTTATTTTAGATTTTATTATGTTTTGCCAAAATCTAATTGAACTTCTATTATGCTAGAACATTTTTGGGAACACACTAGTTTACCATGTTGTTGGTCATTCAAAAGGACAAAAGTTACTTCTGATAGATATAATTATGTAGCAGTTGTTGGACGATACACTGTTTGTAAATCACATTTCAAAGTAACTATAGCTGAAAGACCATTGGAAAACTCTAGGTAATATTCTGTAATCGAAGAATAAATTTGTCTATTAATTTTGAATTTCTAATGTTGGTAAATATTGATAATTTTAGAGTATTAATGAACTGTATTTACACTGGCAATTATAATGATGAGCAATGAGAACTTATGAGGAACCATGAGTTACAGAGCAAAATATTTTTATCAATGTGTTTATAAAAAAAATTTATAATTACTGTTTTAGAAAAATTTTAAAAACTAGTTATAAGTTAATGAATGTTCTTCCATTTAGAACTAATATATAAATTATATATTATGGATGTTGATGATATCAGCATAATAATTTACCTTGAATACAATTTTTTCATAATTATAATAAATTTATAATATTATTGGTACATTATTGATTAGTGATTACTAAACTAAACATGTTGGAATTTTTTTCAATTTTATTACAAATAAATCAATACTAAAATTATTCTTTAAAATTAGCTAAAAAGTATAAAGTATAAAGAAAAAATGATGATTTGTATTATAATATACATATATTATACTGTATACTTTTAAATATTTGTAGGTGATTGTGAACCACCAATCTTATTGTTATTCCTAGTGGAAATTTATTGAGGGCTTTGAAGTCTACAAAGTTAGCATCTGAACGAAAATAAATAAATAAATGAAACCATCAGTCCTGATATCTATGGCTAAGACTAAAAACGCACCGTGTGAATAACATAGATTAATTATCTAAATACAAATTAAGTAGGTAGGTACCTACATCTTATCTAGATAACTAAATAAATTTGTTTCTAATTGATACCTATCTAATATTTAAATTACCTACAGAAATCCACATAAATAGGGAACATGGAGCAAAGTGTGGACGCTAATGTCTGAAAACTGTAATTCATTTAAAAATCAACTTTTTCCTTTAAAATGTTGTTCACACAATTTATAGGTTATGGTAATTGATAATACATTTTTTATGAAAATTTTATTTTTTTTATTCTATGTAAGTTCAAAAGAATGTAAAAAACAGTACAGTTTGCGTATGGGGCAAAGTGGGGACATGCGAACAAATTCCATATATTTTAATTAATTTTATAAACACAACCAATTATTTATAAAAAATGTTAATATACTTAAATGTATAGCTTAACTTGAAAGAAATAAAATTATAAATTGTAACTTTTCATATTTGAACATGGTTTTCTAATTTATTTCTAAAACTAAGCACAAAAACAATGAAGCCATTTTTTACATAATAGACACTGAATCTACCCATCAACTGAAGTTCTTCCTTTATTTTATATTTGGGTTGTTCCCACATTGCCCCAGGCAGGTATAGACCACTTTGCCCCAAATAATTAAATTATCTAGAGCCATTGATTTTATTTTATTTAAATACCTAAACTTAAATACATAACTTTTATCATAGAACAAACAACATAGACTTTTTATAAAAAAATAAATAAATTATTAATGACAAACCGAAAAATAATTGAATATATAAATAAAAAATTATGCAATTCTATTATCAAGTAAATTATAATAGGCATATGTCCAGCTCTTTATTGATACTTTGCAAAAAAATCGATAGTTTTTGATTCAAAACTTCTACGACACAATCTCAGACGACCAACTGACCAAGGAAGCCATAAATCTAATAATATTATAAATTTTTTACATCAAATAAATAGATAATACAATGTCTCCACTTTGCCCCATTTTCCCCTATCTAGATAAATTTTGTTGAGTGACGCGCGTGTATTATTTTCAATAATCATTTACTGTTTAGTTATTTTACATCAAATATAATATTACCACAATACTATATATACCTAGGTGGCTAGGCGTGATGTAATTGAGTTCAAAATAATAACATTTGCTGGACTGTTTCCCCGTTATAGTTTGAAGTGAAGCAATCCAAGTAATAACACACAGGAGAAACCGCCTAGAACAGTGGTGCGCAACCTTTTTTGATCCACGACCCCCAAAAATAATTTATTTTTAATACGACCCCCCCCCTTCCTACCAACATCATGTAAGTGTGTAATTTAAATTTACTTAATAGTCTTAATGTATACACACATTTTATTCATGTACATTAAATCGTTAATTTTAGAGCAGTTTTAATATTTCTTTAATTTAATTAATCAAAAACATGAAAAAAAAATACAAAATTAGAGTTTTATAAAATCTAAAATTAAAAAATGTATCATTATAATGATAATCAAACATTTTAATATTTTTAAAATTATAAAATTACTTTTTAATTATTTTAATGAGAGACCTGAGCTTGCATTGTAGACATGATTGATTCTATGTTCGGTTTGATATTTGTCGGCCGTTTAATTAAAAATTTATCCATATCGTTTTAGTTTATATATTATAAAATATTTAAATATTTAAAATGTTAGTTTAAAATAATACAAAATACAAATAATTATTACAAGCTATACAAAATTATAAGCATTAATACGATCAACTCAACGGCTCGTACATGACTATCGGACTATTTCATAATAACCGTAAGATTAAATAAAATTACTGATTAAATTCAATTTAAAAATAACCCATATACTGCGTGGTTCAATAGAAATTGTTATCGCAACATTAAAATATGACATAATGTCAAAATATTACGATTGACACAACCATCAACGGTACAAAATAATTTTACTTTGTATAAAACTATAAAATAATATACAATATACATAGTATAAAACTTTTTTCATTTGGTGATTACTGGCGACCCCCTAATAAAATTTCGCGACCCCCAGGTTGCGCACCACTGGCCTAGAAAATAAGACATTTGAGATGTCCTACTATATGTAGCAAGTCAACAAATTAAACAATCATCATGAATATCATTATAGTTTATTTGTTCAACAATTAAAATATTGTTATTATTTATATCTGAACGAGTTGGTATGTTATTTTAATTATATGTATGTTATATTATATAATTCATATTTTCAAAAGGAACAAAAGTTTTATTTATAAGTTATTAATTTTCTGTACTTATTTTAATGTGTAGCTTGAATATAATATAAAAGGTCTATGCTTCAAGTTTTTTAAGTTTAAACCAGAAAATATGTGTAAAGCAGTAATTAATACCTATATGCCTACTTGGGCATTCAACCACGATTGTGAGTAGATCGTAAATGTATTTGTCAATTGTCATACATTGAAATCGATACTGTACACTTCATCTTTTACTATAAAATGTATGTATTTTATACGAGTATTTATTCTTCAATGTATTTTCGACACAAAATTAGCCTTCTTAGTTATGCCTCACACAATCATATTAGTCAGCCAAGAATGCAATAGCATGTCAAGCATTAGTACAAAATATTAACTAAATGTAAGATGAAAATCTAGATAAGAAAGTTTTATCTACGTATAGGTAAAAATTGAATATTCTATGTTCATATTAATCTAGATATTTATTTAGTTATTATTTATGCTATCTGACCTTGCAACACTGCCCGGGAAAAATTTGATTTTCCGGGAAATCCGTTAGAGCAGGAATTATAAACATTGGGTCAAGAATTCACAAGTATCGAGTTTTGAGTAGGTACTAATAATTGGAGCAAAACAATACATACAGGACTTACAAATGTTCGATTTTTATGCTCATGAACGTTTTATAGTGTTTTTTTTACTGGTTAACTGATATCAATCGACTATATCAATTATTTGAGAAAAAGCTAATGTCGCGTAACGCACATTTTCGGGTGAAAATCGTTTTTTTTTCTTACCAGTGAACCATTATAATTGAATTATTACTTTTCGACTTTCGTAAAAGACGATGCGCAAGTGTGAACGTGAAAAAACTTTATCGTATAGTATACGTTTTCCCAAAGTAGATAGATAGGTTTAAGGGTAGGATAAACGGTCAAGTTTCAAAATTGACAAAATATCTATTGGATTATTTATTAGGTATCGTAAAAATATGATTAAAAATGATATTATCATAATTGAAACCATTTATAGGTATGACTAAAATTGTACACAATGTCATTACTCACTAGCTACAGTATGAAAAATGAAAACCATTCAAAACAGGAGTCATACAATTTTAGGTTTCTAAACATAAGTTTAGGGACGGGTCCATTATCCTCCAAAAATGAGATACCGTTTCTTCCACTGTCCATTTTTCACCAAAATAAAAAAGGTTGGATTCCATTTTAGTCCAAACATTGCTTTGAATTATAATTATATAAGTACATTTGATTAGAAATGTGTGCTTAACGGGCTAACAAATTTTTATTAATTTTATTCTAGGACGAATAGTTGAACTTTCCGAAAGACCGCGGCACACTCAGTGAATGCTCGCGGCACCTATAGTTTGAAAACCGCTGTATTAAAATATCAAATTATAGTGATACAAAATTATTACGTAGATAGTAGTTTTGGACGCCAACAACCCGTCAGTAAATTGCGTCTAAACATTATTTTGGACGTAACTACTTACCATTGAGCACTGGCAACAACTATAACAGCCGGTATATAGGTAATAGGGGCTAATACCCACTTGCGTCCGAAATGTGCGGACGTGAGTAACCTGTTCTTTTGGGACGCATCGCGCATGTACTAATAACAGCGCACTTGGAGCACACGATTAATACATTTATAACTATATTATAATACTCGGTATTACGTTAGCCGTATCATTTTGTCACGGTCGAATAGAGGGGTGAAAAAAAAGAATAGATTTACGTGTATAGAAGCCGTTTAATTATTACCCGCCATTGTCTTCTCGGCGGATGCGCACACACACACTACCTCCTCCACCACTTTCTCCACCATCACGACCACCGCGCCACCAACACCTCCACGACACCTCCACCACCACCACCTACACCCCCTACTACCACCATCGCAGCGCACACTGAAGCACACGTGACCGCGTTTTTTAATAAAGTCTTTGCCCAGCCACCCCCCCTCACACCATATCAACGACCTCGCAGTTCCCCACGACGTTCCGCCCCGGCAGCGGCCGCTGCAATATCGCTGACTCGGCGGCAACGGAGAAGAGCACTTAATCTACAAGCGAATGACGCATTATAATAATAATAATATATACTATATACATATTATATTATATAATTTATATCATGTTTTATGTATATAATGTAGGTACACACGCACACAAAGTATATAATATGATGCACTCGATCTTTATCCTTTTCCCAAACACCGTCGTGCGTCCGGTCGGCAAATCATCCCTGCATATTATTATAAATTTGTATCGAATGCAGTTCAGCTGTCAGCTAAAGTGGTGAAATACTGGCAAGGAGAAATTTAATTTTTAAATCATAAACAACACAACCTGCAAATATCACCTCATTTATATCCATAGTTTTAGAATAGTCAACTCGCCTGTGATTTTATATTATATAGGTACTGTATACATTTTAACCGTTTTGTTTTGTTTTTATTTTACCTGATTATTTTAGACTCGTGTTTATATATAATATTTATTATAAACATATGCATACTTATATTTATAGCAAATACCTATATGTACTTGTGTAAGACTATGGTTGTAATTTGACACTAATATAATAATAAAGCTGATAATATTTTATAATATTATATTATTATGCTGAATGGACAAACAAATCATTTAATCGTATCCTGTCGAATATAAAATAATCAAATGCACGCCTATATGGCTGTAGGTATACGGGGTGATCAATTTACCGTAAAATTCACTCATTATTTCGGAAAACACGTTTTCGAAAATATTTCCTTTACATAATTTTAAGTCATTAATCATTACAAAACAACGTAAAAAAATAAATAAAACTACTAATAAATAGACTTCTAGATACCACACTAGAATACTATAGGTACTACACTAGGTACCCACATATACTACACTAGATAAGGAACTCCTATATAATTTACATTGTTACAAGTGAAACTCAGTTGTGGACGTCTGCCATTTTGTCTGTTGGCAAAACATTTCATTCATTACCTATACAAAATGTATTAGGAATGACATCGTTCAGTGGCGTGGACGTGTGGGTCAGACCCCCCCCCCCCATTAGCTTTTTATTTCCTTAGTAAAAAGTTTTGAGAGGGTGGGGGATTTTCCTATTTTCCCCTCCTTTCAGAAATCATGTCCACGCCACTGACGTCTGACATCGTTTATATAATAATACCCTTGCATTATAATATAGGTACGACCATGGCGAAATAACAAGGTATGATCACAATTCACAATAAACTGAATTTCGTTCAGTCAACGCAGAATAGGGTGGGAGTCATCTTCGTCATTTGATTGGCTTATATTTATCGCATGTTTTATATGAATTAATAATATATATATAATAATGTAATATTATCAAGGACAAATGAAAAACCGAGGAAGACTCCCAATCCTATACTCCTATTTCAGATAATAGAGATTATAAATGATATAATGCGTATCACAAAATTGTGATCATACCTTGTTATTTCGTCATGGGTACGACCGTAGTCGCTTATAGATGACATGTGTGTGGTTGAAGAAAATTTAACGCGCTGCACACAATATCCCGATAAAATAAATTTAAAATCCCAAATAAAGTACAACGAAATTATATTCAGAACTGATACTATAATATATTATTGAATAATAGACCCATTAAAATGGGTTAAGTACTCTTTCTCGGTACCTACTGCGTCGTTTTCGTCTGCATTTCGGATTTATAGTTTTCTCTCATAGTTTTCTCCGTAGGTATAGACCTCACTTATCAGATTCACCATTTTCATCGTCATCATCATCGAATTGAATCTCAAACGAACTTCCCGAAGACGACTTTAAGCTAAGTTGATCGGCGTCAGCAGCGGCTGTAGAAAACGTCGACTCAAACGGTATTATGGCTGCCATTATGTTCAACGGACCCATCGCATCCGCGGGTCCTACCGGATTGCCGCCGCCGAGCTCGCTTTTCGCGGGTTCTACCGGATTTCCGACGATGAGCTCGCTTATCGCGGGTCCTACCGAATGGCCTCCGCCGAGCTCACATTTCGTGGGTCCTACTATAGTGCCGAGTTCGATGTTTGCGTCGTTTTCGTCGCCATTTCCGGCCGGTTCGTCTGCAGGCGTCGAGTTAAACGGGGTCCAGTACGAACACCGCCGATCGGTGCACTGCGTTACCGCGACCTCGGTTGCCGCAGCAGCCGATCGGTCCGTGTATTGACGACGAAACACTTCGTCACCGATGTAACAATTTTCTCCGAAATGTATGGGAAACGTGTAAATGGTTTTCTTATCATCCATGTCGCGGCACGTTTGAATGAGGGTGCTTATAATATAACGCTAGTGTTTGAAGTATTTCTAAAAAAGTTAAAATGTCATTTTTTTTATTGTTGCTTACATCTACGGCTTCATTTATTATATATACATGATTGGGTTGTTATATATTTTTATAATTATTTTATTGATATATTTTTACGTTGCGGATTTTCGTGATATTGTAATTAAATACCTATTTTTATAATTAATTTTTTTTTTATTAGTTAACCCGTGGCAACATAGGCCATTGGGTGGTTTTTAAATCGTGGGGGAGGGAACAGTAGGTGTAAACACGTGGGTGTAGTTTGGCAGATTTTCTAGTGGGCACCCGTAGGTATCTGCCATGCCCGGGTAGGGGATGGCGGCACTTGTTCTCCGGACACCGTGACTTGCCCGAAGAAAAATGCCGCCCGTGGACCGACATTTAAACCAGCGCCGGTGTGTGTCACAACCGACGCCTTAGGGCCCGTATTACAATCGTTAAACTAAGGTTAAACCACCGGATTCGGCCGGTAAAATCAGTGGGTTAGGCGTAACCGAGGTTTAAACTATGATTGTAAAACAGGCCCTTAGTCCGCTTGGCCACTCCGTCCCCCCCCCCAACCTTTATTATTATGATGTATAATAATTTAATTATATTTGTTATTTAATTATTTATAAATTAACATAACTTGGATTTGTTATTTATTAAGCTTATATAAATAAAAACCAGTTAAGTTAAAAATTAAGTTAATGAATTAAACTAAAAAAAAGTGGGCAAGTTGGTGTCGCTGTGCTGTACAAGAGGTTACTAGTTGGTCAATGTAATGGATGGTGGTAGAATTGAATTCAATGATACAATATCATTGTACATGAAAAACGATTCTAAACGAAAACGGTCACTCAGCCTATGATATTACTAAGTATATTATATTATTATGATGATATTAAGGTGAATAAAGTAATTTATATATAACCTATTTACGTGGAATCTTGTTTTGAATTTTCAATTCTTAGCTATAAAAGTTGAACATTTTATAAATTTTTAACTACAGAATAATAAATTATTAAAATTTAAATGTGATAATTTTTGTCAACATTTGAACTTTAAATGCTTATAAAAAAAATATGGATTTTTAATTTTTTTCTAAACAATAAACTAGGAGCTTTCTATTAAATTTTCAAGCTTTTTTAACTAACAAATCAAATTTTATTGATATTTATAAAAAAAAAACTAAAAATGTCCGTAAACAGCTCAAAATTTTTGGAAAATGTTATGGTGTATAGAAAATGCTAATACAAACATTCAGTCAAAATGTCATGTACCTACGGTCAATTGTTTAAGAGTTGCACCAAAAACCAAAATCGATTTTTTCAAAAAAATTCCCGTTTTTCCTTAATTTTTCTTTTTTTTTTCAGTGCTTTTGAAAACTACTGCGGAATTTTTACTTTTGGCCCCCAAAGTACCAACTAGATTTACTTTCTTATCAGAAAAGATACTATTGAAGAAAAGTATTTTTACTGTCCTAAAAGGTAATGACAAACACAAAAATAAAAAAAAACACACATCATTGCAGTAAAATCAATACATTCATCGTTCCACTCAGAATCTAAAATCACATATCTATGTTAAAAGAAAAATTAACAGTTGAAGTTGAAATTGTAGTACAATCATCAAATACCTAACATAAAAGTTTGGAAATATTAGAGCTGGAGAAAATTAAAAATAAATTTGTATATTTTTATTGTTCTTTATTTGTATGGTTAATAGTTTTTATTTTAATATATTCTATGTTTCATATCAGTAGGAGCTCTTACTAAGAAAAAAACTACTTTATTTTTCAAACCTAATATTGTGAGAACTGTGATTTGTTATTAGTTTTCAAGCCCTCCCCTGTTGAAAAATCATACGTATGCTACTGATCAAATAAATTGGCTCAAATAAGGTGGCTTCCATCCTCTTCTTAACTTTTGTATTTAATAAGTCCCCTTAATTGATTTTTAGAATTTTTAAATATACTTTAAGATCATATTTTCAAATTTTTGATATTTTTTACTACTTAAGGAGTGTCCTGTGGAGATACAAACTTCTGTGTTTCAAATGAGAACATCCTTTTTCAACTGTAAATTATGTAAATTGTATACAATGGATATTTTTTCTGAAAGTTTTTACGTATCAGAATCAAAATTCGTAGGTATAGACAGTATTGCTTTAAGAACAAAAGGTCCATGATAGTAATGAGTTTATAAGATAAGATTGTCAATTTTAGTCATTAATACTAATAGTTTGTAAATATGGCCCAAGTACCTATAGTAAATATTATATACAATTTAACGTTTGTTTTATACTTGTGTAAACCATTTTACATATTTTATATTTTATATTATCCTTAGTACAAACATTTTAATAACTAAGAGACTACTCATTCAAATTTTGAATTAGGTACTTACATCAAAATGAAAAATAATCCACTAAATAATTTACAGTAAAAAACGCGGTTCTCGTTTGAAAAACAGAAGTTTGTATCACCATAGGGGACACTCCTTAAGTAGTACAAAAAACAAAAAGAGAATTTGAAAATATGGTCTTTGAGTACATTTAAAGGAAAAAAGGTGGGTAAGTGAATGTCACTCTGCTGTATAGTAGGTTACAAGTGGGTCACTGTAATGGATGGTGTTAAATTTGAATTCAATGATATAATATCATTACATAAGAAAAACGATTCTGATCGAAAACGGTCAGTCAGCCTATGATATTACCAAGTATATTTGATGATATTATTGTGAATAAAGTAATTTATATATAACCTATTTACGTGGAGCCTTGTTTTAAATTTTCAATCCTTAGCTATAAAGTTGAACATTTTTAAATTTTTAACTACAAAATAATTATTAAATTTTAAATTTAATAAATTTTGTCAAAATTTGAACTTTAAATGCTTGTAAAAAAAACTTGAAAACTACTGGGAAATTTTTACTTTTGGCCTCCTAAAGTATCAACTAGATTCACTTTCCTATTAGAAAAATAACTGTTGAAGAAAATCCAAGCACTTTTACTGTCCTAAAACGTGATGACAGATACAAAAAAATTTAAAAAAAAACACATCATTGTAAAATTAATGCATTCATCGCTTCGCTCAGAATCTAAAATGAGAGTGAACATGCTTGGTGAATCACCCTGTATATACAAATTAATGTTTATATTTTGTTTGTTTGTCCTCTAGTTACAATTCACAACATTATCTTATACCTAGTTCCAACTATTTTAACATTTATGTATTTTTAACTATACCGTATGAATGTATGATTATAATTATAATCCTAAAATCGATAGGATCTGTTATGAGGTTGGCTAAATTAAATCTTTATTTTAGGCTTAAATCTTCATTTAAGGTTCTCTATTGAACTATCGCCGTTCGGCCTATATTCGAATATAGTATTTTAATTTAGGACCCGCGTATTTCCGATAACGTTCACTAACTTCAAAAGGTTCAGTGAAGGTAATATGAGATTTGCAAGCTTCTTCATGAGTATTGTCATCGCTTGTCCACGAGTCGAGAGTCTTGGATTAGTTTCATTAGCATAGAGCGTTGATATTTTTTTGTGACTACATTTTTAAAAGGTCTATTAATAGGTGATGTTACATTTCTTTTAATTAATCTTAAAAGCCCCAACGATCCAATTTTTCCTCGTATAAGTAAATCTCCAAATACACGAGCGTAATGAATCCATAAAAGTTTGATATCGCCTTATGTTAATACGGTCCCCAAGCCTTTCATTTTTAACTGTTTTTAGATTCTGAGCGAAGCGATGAATGTATTGATTTTATAATGATGTGTGTTTTTTTTTATTTTTTTATTTTTGTGTCTGTCATCACCTTTTAGGACAGTAAAAATGCTTGGATTTTCTTCAACAGTAACTTTTCTGATAGGAAAGTGAATCTAGATGGTACTTTAGGTTAGGTTAAATTAGGTAGGTTAGGTTAGGTAACGTGAAAAACAAAAGAAAAATTAAGGAAAAACGGGAATTCTTACGCAAAATCTGTTTTCGAGAAAATCGATTTTGGTTTAACTCTTAAACAAATGACCGTAATTAAGTACATGGTAACCTACCGTAGGTATATGAAATTTCGACTGAATTGAATCGCTTATATTAGCATTTTCTATACACCATAACATTTTCCAAATATTTTGACTTATTTTGAGCTGCTTATGGACATTTTCAGCTTCCATTTTTTTCTATAAATATCAATAAAATTTTATTTGTTCGGTAAAAAGCTTGAAAATTTATTAGAAGGCTCCTAGGTTATTGTTTCAAAGGCAGATGAAAAAAATTAAAAATCCTTTGTCACAGTTTTTATTTATAAGCATTTAAAGTTCAAATCTTGACAAAATACGGAAAAATCACGAAAATTAGCAAATTATTTTTGAGTTGAGAATTAATAAAAATTTTTTTTTAATCTAAGATTTGAAAATGTAATACAAGATTATCCATAAGTTTGTCTACCTTATTAAAAAAAAATGTCTACAAGAAAGTTAAATTAAATTTTTATGAGCGTTTGAAATTAATATTTTTATAACATTTGATATTCACTCGATATCTCATGTAACGATTTACTTATATTTTGTAATTAAAAAACGGATGACTGTAGATACTTGAAAATTTCAATGAATGTTTATATAAGCATATACTATACACCATAACGTTTTCAAAATATTTTGACTTATTTTGAGCTGTTTACGAACTTGTTAACTTTTTATTAAGTTAAAAAAAAGTTAATTTGTTTATACAACGCTAGCGTACTTAATTTTTTTCCAACCCAAAACTAAACTATAGGATATAGTGTTAATACTTCATGCAGTATTTCCATATAAGTGAGATTCGAATGATATACTTTTTTTAATTTTAAACAATTTAAGATACATATTTTTTGACATGAAAATAAAATAGACTGAAATAGTGAAATATTTAAAATTAAAAAAATAAATTAATTTACTTAATTTACTTCTTAAAGTGAAAAATTAACTCGTTAATTTCACGTTAATTAAGAAAGAAATTTAGTAAGTTAACAGTTAAGTTAATGAAAAGCCAAAAGTAACTAGTTAAGTTAAAAAGTTAAAATAAAATTAACTTTTTTACTCGTTAACTAATTAGTAATTAGGTATTAATATTCCGATGGAATACGACATGTTTAAAAAATATTGTTTATACTTACATTTTATAAATAATAACAAGGATGATGACAATATCGACTACGTGAAAAATCGTAAATGGCCGATAGAAACAAAAACAGTAAAATATGCTGTTTTCTTTGATCGTTTCTTTTTCGGTTCGAGACCATAGAGCCCCTTTGCCAGTGAAGCACGTGACGTAGGTACAGCTGCTTGGTCGACATGAAAATGAGCTGCGTTAATGGGTAGTCACAAATATATACAATATATTACTATACTATAGTATATATCTGTGTGGGTAGTGTTAAGTAAATAATTGTTATCAAAATACTGCGAAGGCAGTACAAGATTTTGTCGAATTATAAAATCCACCTTGCACGAAACCTTAATGTACTAATTTAATCCACTTTTGTGTGCATAAATATAAACATAAACTTTAATTATTCAGATAATATAGGATCCTAATTCACCAAAAAACCAATTAAAATTTAATAGGTATTAAATAATTATTTATTTATATTTTGTATTGAAGATAACCTAACAGTATCGATAGTTGGGGAAAACGGGATAAGATGATGAATGGAGGAAGATGATGAATTCAGTATTCCTCACAGTTTATCACAGATAGCGGCATGTCCCAACGTGCATATACCTCCATGTGATTTGAATATGTTACTCTATGGAATAATAATTATTATATATTAGTCGTATATTGACGTTGAACCGAACTATGATAAAAATCTCATATACAGTCATAGATATAAATTTTTAATTTATTATCTATATCTGTGTGTACAGTGTAACTATTTTAGTGTAATTTTTTATTATTATCATATTAAAATAGTCAAAAATTAATGTTACTAATTATCCATAGATGTAGATAGCCTTATAGGCTAGGAATGTCTTATAATAATAATAAAAAAGTGTAATTTTTTAGCGTCAAAACGTAGAATATCAGACCACGGTAAGTTTTTCAACTTCTTTACTATAATATTCTGAAAGTACAACTCAATAAGTACCTACTAATTCATCGGGGACCTATTTCTTTTACAACAGTTTTGGTGAATGATAAACGTTCTGTTAATAAAAATAGCATGAGGGGAAAGTTGACGAATTTTTAACGGGGAAAAATGACGCTTCGTTTTTAGTTCGCCACCATACATCTACATATTATTTTAAACGATTTATTACTTTTAACATTGTTTTTATAATTATTATTTATTAATTTATTAGTAGGAGAGATACCAAGATGCAGGGAGACATTAATATTTCATTTTCCCTATAATATAAAAAATATTAAGTTAGTTCAATTTTAGTAGGTACCAGGTACCTACTTAACTTTTTTTTAGCAAATATATTTGGCGTTTTAATCTTTTGTTTGATTATTTTATAATTTATACATTATATACATTATATATTATATTATAGTATATTGTTATTCGACATTTATCTACTACAAAACCTCTAATAAATCAATATATATATATATATAATATAATATACCTATATACATTTTTTTTTATTGATCAAAAAACAACGCTTCAACGACAGAGTTTACTAACGTACTTACAGTAAAGTTATATAATACATTTTTTTTACAACCTTTTTTTCATATTTTGCTAAAATAAACTAAATTAGATTAAGTTATATAATTTGTCTATTTTTAAGAAATGTATTACTTTCGTGTTTACTTCTTCGTTAGATCCAATGATTTCGGATAAGTGTTCGGGTAAACAATTTTTTTCGGAAATTAATATTAATATTTTGTTTTTATTGCACTTAATCATAATTGAGTCATTATTAAATTCTTATTTTTTAATAATCAAATTTTTATTTAGGATTTCAGCTATTTTATTCAACAATTATGTTATTTATACAACTTATTTAATAAATAAATAATACAAACTATGAGATTGGTCCTGTCTCAGTGTGTCCTGTCTTACCCACCCCGGTCATCCATACTAAATTTAAATTCAAACATTGTGTAGTTATTTCATGTGACCACGGAAACTTGTATATTTATAAGTTATAATATTTTTTAACCCAGACGAGTGACTTATAATTTTTTGTAAATCTCTGAACTGAATTATTCCATTCTCCAATAATCAATATTCTTTGAAATTTCATAACATATACGCTCATGCACAAGCGTGAAATAGAATGCCAACTTATAATCGCATAACTCACAGTTGTAAATAACCATTTATACATGGAATTTTTTTTTACTTAACATAAATTTCACGGCGGCTCTGGCCATTGGTCTTATTGAATTTAATGTAATCAGTTTTTACATTTAAAATAAAATGTAATATAATATGTAGCTAAAAATTAAATACTAAAATATTCACGTTAACATCCATAACTAGCTTTTATATATGAAAATATCTTAAGTAATAATAAGGATAATTTAGTAATACACGATATAATATAGTTAGTATAGCAATTTAGCATATACCTATTGGTATATCTGGTAGAGTCTTAAATAATAATTATGAGATGACTTTAATAGTATATGATTCATATATAACATATATTATGATAAGTATATGATTTTATCAGGATGATAATATGTATCAATTTATATTGTTTTACTTGTATAATATAATATATGGCATTACGTGAATTGAGGACAATTTTTTATAATTCAAAACTAAAATATATTTTATCTTATGCTGCAGAATGGTCATAATATATGTGATACACAATATCGTAATCTATATATTATATTATAAAATATATTGTACCTATTATTATCTCCACGTACTTGTGTGCAACAATAAATTGTTTCACTTTTGGAAGTGGGCGAGGAGAAGTGTATAAGAGCATCTACGTTAGTATAAACTCTGTATTGATTTCTGTAAAGGATGCCAAGCAAAGTTTTTTTTTTAGACCCGGTTACCCTGGCCGTCTAATGGTGCAGTTCTGATTCCCCTCATCCATATATATATGTATATATTCCAAATGATTCTTTTATCACGGACCACTCATTATTTCAAAAATTATTATCGTTTTTGAAAATATTCCTTTAACATAATTGTAAAATAAACAATGTTATTAAAATTTTTGCAATTTTTTATCATTATTGTTTTAAAGAAAAAAGTTTTTTCATGTTTTTAATGAAAAAATATATTTTTGATGGCATATCACACAGCAGAATTTATTTTGGAGGACTCCGATGCATATAAAAGAAAATGTGCATAAGATGTTTAAGAGCTATAGATTTTTAAAGGTTAGATGAGCTGCAGTGTTGTATGGCATAGGGATACCCCATCAAATGTTGGTCCACTACTCCGCTCATTTAAACTTTAAATACTTTTAAATTATAAATAATTATATACTTGTCCCCAATTATATTCTTAAATATCGAAACACTCCGGATAATATTCAGGTTCGGAATATAAAATTAAAAATGTAAGTACGCTATTATAAAAAAGTAAAAAAAACTTAAAAAGACAAAACGTCAAAAAAAATATATTTTTTAATCCTAACCCAACTAAATTTGACATAGATAGTTATTTAGTTGTCATGAAGTGATTCATAAAAAAATATCCAAATAATTATTAATGATTCATAAATATATTTTTTATGTATCCTTTATTTGGTTACTGCATTTTCTACTAGTAATGCTAAATGATATATATATTGATGATACAGAATTTCATAATAATTGTACACAGCTATATAGTATTTAATGTGTACGGTTAATGCTAGAGTTAGTAACTTTTTCTGAGAATATTGTCAAAAATAATTTATTCATCTCAAATTTAATACCTAGTTTTTTCAATTTCTAGCATAATTTCCATCTATCTTAGTAAAAATGTATACTTAAAATAATATGTAATTCATTTAGAAAAAATACACCAACACAAAACTTAATGTTCTCAAAAATTGTATTTTTGTACTTACTGCTTCTATCAGTAGCAGAGCAGTTAGAAAAGTTTTGTAAAAGTATATTTCTCGTACAGTTGTACTTATATGTCTTATATACTAGCGATTATGTACCTACAAATAAATTTCGTTTGTATGACACGTGGCAAATAATACATACATTATTATAATATATTTATTCATATTTTTTTTTTTATGTGCTACGCATATTCCAAATTGCATGTAGGTAAAGGTACTGTACATAATATTATGTACATGTGTAATGTGTTATTTGTACCTATGTATATTTTATATATACTTATGTGTGTACCTATGTAAATACCAATATAATATTATGTATGCCATGTAAAATGGTAGCGCGTGTCGCTGTTTGAGTTCTGCTGCAGATCGATGCGTTTTCCATGGAGACGATATCGAATAGGAAATAATATATAGAACACATTCACACACAGACACCATTTTGCGCAATCATTATTATAAAGCTGCGGGGATACCAGCTATATAGGTACTTCGACCATGTTATACACCTCTATACCAGCCGTATTATATAATAATATTATATAATTTACGCGCACTGCAGGATAATAATAGTAAATATTAATATAAAAACATTGTTATAATAAAGATTGTCAATAGTAATGCAATGGTATCAGGTATACTATTATCAATAAAAATATAATAATATATACTGTACTATAATAAACTATGGTTATGAAATTATGTATATTGCCTAGTATACATAAAAATTACAAAAAAAAATAATTTGCAATATTAGGTTAAATTCAAAAACTAAAGCTAAGTTTTATATTTTATTTTAATTATTATAATATTGTTATTAAATTTTGCAACAACACTTACTCGTAGATAGTAGACAAGCTGCAGGTTAATGTACATTTTCTAAAAAGTATACTTTTATTATGCACTGTTTTAATTTTTAGATTTAATTTATTTTAACATTTTATTGTAAATTACAATGTATCAAAATATAACTAAATAGCGGATTCAATTAATTTAGATATTATAAAATCGGGTATAAAATGTATTTTTAGATTTCGATAAATGTAGATAACTTCGGCCAATATGGGTGTTGTTCTACATATTGTTATAATATACTACACTTAATTAATTAGTTATTAGTCTGAATATGTTTTATTACATACCTATACTTTGTAAAAGGGCAGATGCCCGTAAGGCGTTAATACATAACATAAATATTAAATAAATAAATCTTCCTTCCTATCACACTCAAAAATCGACCTCTCCCAATAGCTAAAAATGTTCGTTACCTAGAGCCTAGATTCGCCGTCTCACATGGGCTGTCCTCATACGCAACGACTAGTTATCTACAATCGTCAAAGACAGCTTCGCCTCCTCCTTTCGTCCAAACATGGCACACTACATAATACAATTCTTATCAACAAGCTACTCCTCAAACATATCTCGGTATACGGAATTCAACTCTGGAGATCTGCCAAATGCATCCGCGGCAGATAACTAAAGCTCAATCTGACATTCAAAAACGTTGATAAAACTCAATATAAACGCTTCCATCTTAAACTAGAAAATCACCGAAAACTCTTTGATTCAAAATCTCTCTTTCTGAACAATTCCAGGTGACCGTGGCCGACGTTTAAAGCGTAGCTTACTATATAGTATACTTACTAGTCGACTATAGTCGACTGACCACTACTAGTTACTACCCATGCCATGAAGTACTATATTATTGAATAGTTTCATCAATAAAACTAATCAAGCCCTCTTATGTATCCCTCCATTTATTGTGCTTAATGCAAAACAATTTTTTTCAGATTGTACAAATCAAAGTTATAGGACAAAAACAATTAAATATATAACAGCTGAGATTAAGTGAATTCATAACAAATAATAAATTGAAATAGCCTGTTTGGACTTATCTAGATAATTATTTGTTCATTTTTTATCTTATCTAGATAAATAGTTACAAGGTATCTAAACGTTTATCTTAGATAATTTTTTTACTAATATAAATAAATTCATCTAGATACATTTTTTATTGATAAAAATCGCGAAATTGTACAAATGCATTTTAAATATTTATACGAATTCTCAAACCAAGTTTATGGTTTATAGATAATATAATTATTTTTATTTATATCATTATTATTATTATTATTAGTATGTTCCTAGTGCCCAACTAAATTTTACCTAAATTTAAAACCCCTTAAAAAAAAATTGTATCTATTTTTTATCTAGATAAAAAAGTATTTATCTTTATTTAGATAAATATGAGTTAAGTTATCTTTTATAACTATCTAGATACATTTGAGTTGCATTATCTTTATCTCCATCCAGGTAAAATAATAATTATCTAATCCGAACACTGTAAATAGCGTTATACAATATAAATTAATAATATTGTTTCACAACTTTTTAGATACCTAACGAAATCAGATTTACACAAAATCAATATGTTGCTTGAATTATAATAGGTAAACCTATATAGGTTAGGTACCTATTAATTTTTTTAAATATTGCTTATTTACCTGTACATAATTCAAATTAATAAGAATTTTTAGATGAGTACATATAGTATAATAATCAGCTGCAATGTAGTGGTTTAAAAGTTAAAATATTAATATAGTATAGTATAATTGTATAAAGAGTTTTTTAGTTAAAACATTAAAAGCGTTAAACACGCAAATAAATAAAAATATTGGCTTTTTAAAAATTATTTATTGTATTCATTGTAACTTTTATTTTATAGAATTTTTAAATGCATGTTATTCCACCCAGGATCGCTATATACTATAAGTGAATAACTCATTAATGGTCGAGCAAGAAAAATATAAACTATTCTTAAACATTGTCGACTTAAATTAATTTACTTACTTTAAAGTTTAAATTCTGAAATGTATAAAATAACTTATGAACTATTGTTGTATTGTGTTCTATGTGGCAATAATTTAACATTTAAGCTTTTCAGCAATCATCGCTTTCCGTTATACTTCGTATTAAACACTATTGCACAATATTATATATAATTGTATATTATGCTATATTACAAAACTTAACCATTGAACGGTCGAATATTATTTTAAAACGCACATCGCAGCAAATTGTCAATTGTATGTGAACATTTATGAATATTATGTGTAAGTTATTTGTTTCTATGTGTGCATTCATTTATAATATACATGAATACAACACAGGTATACCTACATGGCGTAACTATATGAATTATATTATATACCGACATATCACAATAGATGTATTGCAATTTGCAGAGAGGTGTTTATGCGATACATGCAGGCATTTTTTTGAGTGGCGATAATGAAAATGTTTGTACTAAGTATATAATCCTTAAATGTGTTTTATAAAATATAAGATAAATAGTAGGTACCTATATAATATGTTATGTTTGATGTAGTATTCGATATTCATTATAATTAAGGTAGGTACCTACTTGGATTATTTTTGAAATTATTTATATTAATGGATCAATAATAATTAGTAAAATTTTTAAATCATTTAAGTCCCCAAAATCTACTTAACCCATTGCTATAGACATAGTATTGGAACGAGAATGCTTAAAAATCACCCTGTAGGTATATGTCAGCGATGGCCATAATTTTTTTTGATTATATAGGTACCTACTATTTTACCTTCGAGGATCGACGAAAAAATATTATTTTTATTTTCAACCCTCTATAACTAATATTATATTAATAAACATACTTATATAAATATAATATAACATTAAATGTTAAGTTATATAAAAAATGAGTGTTCGATTTTAAATTTAAAAATAAACTATAACATCATACAGTTAGCGTATTAGCGCGTCATGCAAATCGTTGGCCTACATCGACTAAACTAATTTAAACTTATATATAATATAATCTGGTAAGTAGCCGCTGATTGCTAAACGAAGGCACTGCTCTAAATGATCATTATAATATAGAAAGTATATAGCTCGGTATTCAGATTTCATAACTTTCATGTGATAAAATGTCAATTTACACAAGCTGCAAGTTAATCTAAAATATGAATGGTAACAATTGTATAATAATAATAAGTTATATAACAAAGGAGGATCGACTTTTAAATCGCCCGAGATCGACCGCGGTTTGGCTGCCCTTGCTATGTACCTATATACTTTTATTATATATTTTACATATATATATGGTACTTATGCCTATATATATCTATGTGTACGCCACGATGAGATGCGATATTTTCAGCGGAACTATTTGAAAAATAAAATTTAATGTATCGGCGGCGGCACGACCCGTTTTCCGCACGAACGTTTTTCCTGGCAGCCAGCCAGCCAGCCCACCCACCCGCCGTTCCAGCCGCCGACGTGTAGCCATTTTCCGAGGCACACCTGTCAGGTGCGTGAAGCGCGACGACCCGGTGGGTGGATGACTCCCGCCGCGGGGGGACCCCGGGCCGTGGGCGAACTTTGGCTCGCGTCATTGGTCGACCACCCTTTCCGTTAGCCAACCGCGAGCAACCCAACGGGCGCCGGCGCAATGCCGAGACCGCCCGTCCGACCCGGCTCATCGGCTTTCCCGGGGATTTTCCGCGTCCGCCCGGTTGTCCGCCGCTCGGCCAACGTTTCACCAATCGAACGGACATACACGCGCTTTTCCGCTGCCGCCGCCGCCGCCGTCGTCGTCGTCGTCGTCTTCGCCGTCGCCGTCGTCGCTGCCGGGCCGCAGACATGGTACGTATAATATTATTATTATATTATGGTACCTACCTACCTATTTTTTTCAATAATAATGTATAAAATATGATACATATTATTTTTTCAAATCTTGTCGTTGTATAATCTATTGCATGTATCGCGATATTATAATACATATTGTATTTCACGCATAACCTTTGCGTGACCTGCGCTACAGTTTCTGCAGGTCAATAATAGATATTATACTATGGCACTCAGAGTATGCATTAACCTATAATATTATGTTATTATTTTATCGACCCAGTATACATTTCCGAAAAAAAAGTTTATTACCCAAATGAGTGGTAGTTAGAAAATCGTTATAAACTATTTATTTAGAATATATCAGGTATAATAGTACATATTATGCAATATAAACCATTCATTATTCACAATACTTATGAAGGGTCAGTGTTGGGTATGTTACTTTAATAGTTACTCAAATAAAATAGTAAAGGTACCTAACAAAATTATAATTTATTTTTCATTAAAAAATAAACATTACACATGCAGGTATTCTCTAATTTGTTGAGTTTTGATAATTGTCAGTCAACAACCAACGTCAGAATAAAAATACCTAGTAAATATTATATATAGGTTTAATTCTAACAGGTAAATCAAAAAAATTAAAACTGTTTAAGAAAACTTAGTTAAATCAAGCATGTACCTATGAGTTTTGGTAGACACCTATAAAATATTATACAGTGCAAATATATATAGTGCAATTATAAATGAGTATTGTCTACAAAATTGAGAACTTAATTGTAACGAGTTGAAATTTGAAAAAATGTATAAGGTACCTCCTATCCATTAAATAGAATTACATTTTTAGTTGAATTTAATTTTTTTTTTAATTTTTGATAACTTCAAAACAGCGTAACTCATCATATTTGCGACAGACGAAAATTTTTCAAGGGTTATAATATTATAATATACAATTCATTAAAAAAATCAAATTTAGAAGTAATGAGTGTAACAGATAAGTTTAGAATAAATTAGAATACAATGAGAAAAATAGTTTCAGAATCAAATTAAAGTTCAATTACATAGGTATAATACCTAACATATTATCCGTATTAAGGGTCCTATTGACGTAGGTAGTATTCTATAATCTGTATGATTGGAATGATTGTGTCCATGAATATGGTTGTGTACTTGTGTGAATAGGTTTTCCTACTATACCGTTTTTGGAAGGAAATCAAGGGAAGGGAATCATGCGCATTTCTATGAAATCCTTGAAGGAATAATGCTTATATAAAAAAAAGTGCATTATATTTTAGTTACTTGGAAAAAATTCTATTGAAATTACATATCGTGTTGCTTTTATCACGTTATTATCCAACATTATATTAAATGTTTAGATACACGGTATATTTATAATAATATGTTACACAACTAATAGTATTTGTATTCAATTATAATTATAAAATAATACTGTATACCTACGTAGTATATCAATACACATATATAGTGTTATTATATACTATTAAATGGTAGATGGACGAATATACTATCTTTAAATAATATCACATGTGTTTTAAGTTTTTTTTTTATAATTAAATTTAAAATATAAAAAAGTATAAATCAGGGAATGGTACTTTTTGGTTTTTACGGTTCCGGTACTGGTTTTGGAAAATTAATTTAATAGTTAAAAGTTAATAGTTAAATTAAGTATTAAACGAATGTACAAAAATGTATATATTTTATTTATTCTATAGTATCTTCAAATTAAATGTTTTATATTTCTAGGTACATTAAAATATTTAAATAGATATAATCAAAATAATCAAACATTAAAATTAAATATAAATACCAATAGGTAATGGCTATTTTAATTGTTAAATAGTGATTCAATAGTCAATTGACAAGTACACACCAATAATAGTCAAACTGTCAACCTGTGAATTCGGGTAATTGACTGTAATCAGTATTGTAATCTATATTATTTTGTTTGAATTTCTAAATATATACTCAATGTCTTGGAAGAAAAGAAAGTAAACACTATGATCACCATATTCTATTATTTTTATTTTAACCTTAATATACAAAAATAGAGTTAATAAGTCATAACATTACTTATCATTATTTCACAAGAAATAGACAGCTCTAAACAGAAATAAAAATAATTTATCAAAACTAACGTATTTTAATCTGTGGTTAAGGCATTATGCTGATAAATTGAGCATATTATGTTATGGAGGAAAAAAATTAAATAATTTAACATTGAAAACCCATTTTTTTAATTTAAAAATATGGGTTCCGGTTCTCAATATTTTAAGGGTTTTTGGGTTCCAGAACCGGTTTTTTTCGGTTCGGTTCTAGTCCCTGGTATAAATGTTTATTTGTAAATGTTGATTACTTATTGATTTTGATTACCCTAGGGATAATTATTTTTTTGATTTTTTTCTTATAAAACGTACAATATTACATTTTAAATAGGTGATTATATCTCTAATGTAATAATTTCAAATTAAAAAATATACTGTTTATTATATATTTTTAAATAAATCTTGTAAGTACCTAGTTTATAGTTGTACCTATGATATAAAATTCTGTGTAGAACGTATCAGGATCCAGAGTACCTATTGTATAATAGAGTAGTATTTAATACTTAGTAGATATCTTCAAAATTATATTTTGAATATTATTCATACTTTTTAAATATCCATAAATATTAATTGACCTCTATATTTTAGTTTTGATTTGTCGAGAACTGTTGTACTTATACATAATATAGTACCTACAGTATATTTTCATAGTAGGAAGTAGTAGTAGTTAAAACCTACTAATATATTCTATTATTAAATCGTTGTTAAGTGTTAAATGTATTATTATTATGATTTATATACGAGTTAAAATAAATTAAAAAAATATGAAAAACGTGGAAGTGTATAATTTATAATATGTATGGTGTATACCAACTGTAAAATATCCACTATTTTCACTAATGTAGTTATGTATATTGTATACTGTATTGAGCATCAATAAGCAGAAATAAATAAATATAAAATAACATTTATGTTGCATATTTTTTATAATAATTATAGGTAGGTACCTATACTACCTCTTATAATGCAATATTATAAAAAATAATTTAGATTATTCTTTGGAAATCATAATTAATTTAATATTACATTTTTGTTTGATTTATAAAATAAAAAAAGTAGGAACATATAATTGTATAAAGTATTTTATAATTATAATTTATTTGTTTTTAAGAACAGAGTACCTACCCATATTATATTATTATGTTTGTAGCTCGTTCAGTTGTTTTGCTCTACTGTATATAACCGATTGAATTGAATCTGTGCCAAATGTGGTTAATATCTTAATGGTAGGGGTTATTTTTCTTGTTCGGGTTTCATACATTTTGTAGGTAGACAATAAAGGTGGTGTATTTCCATTGTACGCAGAACTTTATTTAGCGAAAAAACTTGATGCATTTGAGCTTTAAGATACTTGCATACAAATTAAAAATGTGTGTTACATAATATTAGGTGTGTTTGTGTATTATCTATAGGTATTTGTTGTTTACAATACATGCGCACAATTATAATAAAATAGGTATAGGTACTCTGTGAAAGAATTTTTTTATTTTATCAGTAAAAAGGCTAGAAAGTACCAAAATTAATATTTTAATTTTATATAATTAAATACACAGATATTTTCTAAAAACATATTTGTATTATTATTATTATTATTATTATGTAACACAAAATTCAGTTTTAAACATTGTGTTATATTTTATTTAAATTAATAAAACTATCTACCAGAAAATATAATATGTACTAAATACTAATCATTGCAGATTTATTCATAATTATTATAACTAAATATTAATTTTTCCTATTAAACGATTTTTATATTAAAAGTGTATTGTATTGAAGTACATATTTTAAATAAACAGTTCTAAATAAATAATTGAACTACTAAATTCATATTATAAAATTATAATAATATTATTGAGTAATATAGATAATTATTAACAAACTGTTAAATTCAGTAATATACCTATCTATTATTTCAGTAAATTTGTTTCCATTTTTTTCTTATTTAAATTAATACAAATAATGTTTTTGCAGGTTTAATTTATAATTGTTAAATTAGGTAGGTATTCAAAAATATGATAATATAAAAAAAAATATATATAATTAATACAAAATATTGAATAATAAACTAGCATCACTAGTTAATGTTAATCATTTTATATCCATAAAAACTTTAAGTTAAGACAAATAGACTGAAGGAACCATCATATTGTTAACTATTGTTAATTATTGTACTTACCTACTAATATTACTATTTAAAGCTTTAAATAATATGTTTCAAATTTACTTACAGTTGAATGAAAATTGTATTACATAGATACTGTTTATCTAATTTTTGAAATATGCATTGTTACTTTGAAAAAAAAACATTTAAAAATTAAAATAATACTTACATATTATAGTATAGTATTTAAAAATGATTAATGGCATCTTTAACATTTACTTTATTTTAGACATAATTACATAAGTGATACAATCCTTTCATTTATTACTTATTATAGTAGTAATACTATACTATAATATAATAGTATATTTAATTATAAATAATTAATTTGTTTTTTATAAAAAATATTATGTATATTTTCTGGATTTTATAATACATTTTTAACATGTTAAGAGCCACAGTGTTTTTCACGAAATATGGCTATCCGCTATGAGACCCAATTCTGATTCTCAACAAATTACCATAAGTTTTTTGTCTGATTTAAAATCTACAGTGTTGCCACTTTTAGTAGGTGTTACAAGTTTGCAAATATGATAATTCTTTTTTTTTTTTGAATCAATATTTGTTTAAATTGCCAAAACTGTATTTTAGTAAATCTAGGAAAAAACCCGTGGCGGTGAGGACAAAGATGGTGAGACCCAAATTTTGGGTTTCATGGCGCACAACGTCTTTTTTTTTTTACCATTATGTGTACCTAAATTATACAATTAATTAATTGGTTAATTTATTGAATATTTTAATAAATACTATTATATAGAAATTGAATTGTTTTATTTTTCGTTTTTAAAAGTTATACAGTTAGAATAGAATTATAAGTTATAAAATATATATAGTGTATTAAAAAGCGTATACAAAACGTTTTAATTCTTATGAAAATTTAAATGTTATAGTATGGATAACATCATAATACCTACAAGCGGTACAGCCCAGAAAACATCGCTATGGCACCAACACTGCCAGAGTGGGCTAGCATTGTCAAGAACAAAGTTCTACGAATTTTTCAGGGGTAAGTTTATTGTTTCAATTTATTAACGATAAGTTTTCGTGCTAGCCATAAAACGTGGATACATTATAATATATAAGGAAATCTAATGTAATGAATATCCTATGAGAAAGCTTCTACAAATTGAATTATTTATGTATAGGTATAAGTGTAGGTACAATAAACTCGCAACATAGACTTGAGAATAATGTAACGTGTTTTTTTACGGGCGATAAGGATCGTTGTCTTTAGTTGAAAGTCGTTTGCACTTAAAATATTTTTCAGCTAAGCATTTACCTCAAGGTATTAAATTTAAAATTATTTAAAAAAAAGTGGTTAAGTGGATGTCGCTCTGCTGTACAGTAGGTTACAAGTAGGTCAATGTATAATGGATTGTATTTAACTTGAATTAAATGATATAATATCATTGTATAAGAAAAACGATTCTGAGTGGAGATTGTTTGTCAGTTTAGATATTTTTTATAATGTTATTATTTATTATAACCTGTAAGTTGAATTATTATTAAAATATCATTTTTTTTTCGTTTCTATGGTCATAAACAAAGTGTTAGAAATAAATATCCCATTTTTAGCGGTTTTTCGTAATTTGTCGGTGGTTTTTCCAGTGGCATTAAATAATTATTGAGAAAATCCAAAAATGACCTCCCTAAAGAACCATCTTGATAATTTTCCATAAGATAAGGTACTATAATATGTTGAAATCGAAGAACTCCCCCTGGTAGAAATTTTGTATACAGAATAAAAAAATAAAAACCACCTTTGTAAAACCACTAGCTTCCTCGCTCCGCTCAGAATCTAAAATTAAAGTTAGTTAAACTGTGATTTATAAAAATGTTAGGATACTACAACTGTTTACAACGCATGTTTATTGCATTATATTTAAAACTTTTAAGTCTTAGTTTCTTAATATTATATTCATATAATCATATACCTACATTTTTTTCTATATTTTATTATTAACTATACGGGTTGAACAAAATACAGTGATCTACAGATAGGGACGAGCTCAAAAAAAAAATCATGGGGGGGGGGTGTAATCTTCAAAATTGCTGACTAGAATTTGAAATTCAAATTTTTGTTAACTATTAAGTTATTTTTAGTTACATGCTATAAATTTATAATTTCTTTATTACCTTATGTTTCAATTTTTAGTTTAAATTAAATTTGAAGTTGAAACTTAGAAATACCTAACTTATTATTTTTAATTTATATTAGAATGATATAACGTCAACAAATATATGAAATAGGTAATGATTATAATTATTCATCACTTATTATTATTGTTGCCAAATCATTATCTACATTATAAGAATCGTCCTCTTCTATTATAAATTCATAACCTATATAAATGTAAAATAATCTTAATAATTGTATTTGCATAAAATGTAGGTAAGTACCTTATTATTTACCAATGGTTTTAATCTAATTATTAAAAAATGTTATTCAATTTAATATAAAATATTAGATTCTGAGTGAAACGAGATATGTTTAATATTTTTAAAATCTATATTTTTCGTATCTATATTTAATCTATATAAATATAATCTATATTTCGTATATTATAAAAGTGATCAATCATATTATGTAGATATAAGATATTTTAAACCTTGAAATAAACAGAGTAGGTTTTAAATGAAAAATTACAATTTGCAACTCGTGGTACTTTCTAAGCCTTGTACCGGAAAATAACTCGCGAAGTAAGCACAATTATTAAAATACCGATTAAGTGTACAACAGACTATTGTCAACTACAGTTGTACAGATTTCAAACATACACATTATAATATACGATACAAGATAATCTGTAATCTTCGTCTGTTGAGTGTTTCTTCGATACGCGATTATCGCGTATTTTGGATATTCCAAAAAAAAAATGTATAGGTACATGATAACGTATTATATAATATTATAATCGCCCACCTCAACCCTCGCCGCATGCTTAGATCATATACTATGGATGTAAATACAGCGTATGATTTTGTCGCCTACTTTATAGCGACGAGTCACCGAATTAGGTGATCGATTTGCGCAAGCGCAATACAACTTGCATAATTATCCATTGGTTTAATAGGTATATGTGGATAAATATGCGAGAAGTCGCGTTGCGCATGCGTATATTGACCACCTATAATTCGGTGACTCGTCGCTATATCGGCAACGTTTTTTTTATTGATTTAATACGCTGTGGCTCCATATGATCTGCATTGCTTAAATGCGATGACGGATGACATAAATAGACTGTTTATCGATTTTCTACTGTATATTTTATGCATGATATAATATTATTAGGTATCTAGATATATCGTTATAAGTTTGCGTGTTATGATATGAGCCGTCCATTAGGTTTTTATCTTGTGCCGACTGCTGATTCTCGCAGAACTTTTGCGAATTCGCTTCATAACCCATTACGAAAATATTGAGTTAAAACAGTATTAAATTTAAACAATTTATTTAATTTTCCTTCCTAGTCTTAAAAAAATTGTTTTAATTCAGGTGAAAATAAATTCAATTTTGCCGACTGAAAATCAAATATTGGTGGACCCCCCCCCCCCCCATAACCCCCTTCGGTTCGTCCATGTCTACAGATTAAAATTTAGTAATAGCAATAATGGTAAACAACAAATGGAACAAAAATGTATGATAAGAACAATTTTGTGTTTTAATTGCCTGTAAAATGTGAGTTGACTATCTAACATCATAATATTGGTCAGCTTTGTATAAAATTAAGCTCATTTAATGCACTCCAAGTATTATTTAATTTTATAAATAGCTCATTTGATTTGGGTATAAAAGTGAACTCTTAAAATTATTTTATTCATTGAAATTGAACTTCGTTGTTTTAACTAAATCAAACAAATTTATTATGGGAAAAACATTAAAAATATGACAATAACTACCATTATTTATAATATTCTTGTTAGGTGTACAAAACAATAATATTACATTTCGTTATAAACTATAATAGAATAAAAATATATACCTATACCTATAGAAATTAATACTACTAATATTAGAAGTTAAAAGGATATTAAATCATTTCTTTTGAAATCTTGCTGTTTTATTAAAATCCTTTCAGAATATTATCGTATTATATGTGTGAAGAATAATTTCGAAAAACTGAAGAAATAACGTTTGCAATTATTGTGTAAAGTTTATATTAAAATCAATTATATTTACAATTAGAAGCCTCTAGAAATGTTAATTTCTAACCACTTATTTATTTAAACGTATTGTACTTTGGGGATATTTGAACATTTTTATACAATAGCCTTCTAATTATATTTAACAATCAAGTCATCGACTTAATTGCAAATTAGACTATTTGGTGTTGACAACATTTGTCGAAAATTAATTTGTATAAATCAATTTGAATTTTAAAAAGTCCCTTTATTTATCGACTGTGTAGTGTAAAAAGTAATATTTTATTTCCACTTTAATCCACCGGAACAGTGTACTGAGGAAAATTGCATTATCAGCGGAATGCAGCCATGTTCTCCCCTTGAGGCTTATTGCAATAAAATGAGGATTTCATATACGATTGTCCTGCACCCAAAAGTCAAGTAGTCATGTTATCAACACGTGCGATTACTGAAGGGTGGTATCGTCCGTGTGATTGATTTTATAGTTTATATTTTATAGATTTTATAGTTATTCCAATAAAATATTGTTGGTTTGTTGGAAATATCCTTAGAGTACCTACCTACCTATCGTTCTTAATAATTGGTAACGGATTTGAGAGAATAATTTTTCATTTTTATTGAATTTATTTGAATTTTAAAATATACACATTTATAATAATATATTATTAATTATTTATCATTTATCATTTATGACATTATATTATTATAAATAAGCATAAATAAGCAGCTATATGGAGTGTGTATATGATTTTATCTGTAAACAATTTTGTTAATATAGAACAAAATAATTGATCGTTTTCGAATAATTTAATACAATTATTAAATAATGTACATTTAATACATTATATTAATATACTATGTATAATAATAATAATACACGCGTACAATTATTCATCAATAGTTAAGATGTACGTTGTACACCTATAATAATAATAAGTTTAGAAAATAATAATTTTATCTTTACAGATGATGTAATTAAAGTATTGCAGAACGCGACTTAATTGAACAAAAATACTTGAATGACATTTATATAAAAATAAAATGAATATTATATAAAATAATGCTGTCCCCATAAAATTTACAATGCACAATTGCACCCCATTTATTACGACCCTAACACTAACACACAAACACAATTCCATTATGTGCAATATAGGGAAATGATGTTTTTATAAAAATGACTATAAAAGTATAAATATTATGCAATACATTCAATATTGGCCCTTTCGAGTTCGTTACTGCATCGTTTCTCTCTTTACTCTATTAATGTCACAATTTTTTTTTAACCGTCAAGCATAACATTTAATATCGTGTATTTTTTACAGATTATTATGTTGTATAATAAATGTGTAAATCTAAAAAAAAGATTAAAAAAATTAATATTATGTTTTTTTGTGCTTATTTAATGTTTTTATAATATGAATCAATTTTTGACTTTGGAATCCTCGATTTTCTAATAAATATAAAATTGTAGGTAATATGTTTGGGAACGATTAATTATTGTACCTATCTATAAATTATTTATAATAATATTGAGTTTCATCGTTTACCATCGAAAAACCATATAAGATTTCATCTCACTGCTTATTTTTCAAGAAAACCTATTATTATTATTATTGCGTTGTGTTTATAGAATAACGGTTTTTATTTCATTGTATTAATGAGCGATTCAATAGAAGACGGATATATTCTCAGAAACTCATATTTATTATACGGACCGTAATAATATTGTCAAAGCAATGTCCCTTAGCAGTCATTTATATAGCTGTGGCGGCGACGGAAAAGTCGTCTAGAAAAACGGGCCAGTCGTCCTACATATACACATTATTCGGAAAAAAGCTTTTATTTTTATCTTTGTAATCCGAGCCGGTCCCTTTTACTTTATAAGACAGTATCACTTGTTTTTAGACAACGAAAACGACGACAAAGACGTTATATAGTTTAAACACATTAACTTTAATCGGTTTTATACTTTAGTTGCGTTTATGTTCTCTGTTTTCTAAATATTCGAATTTAATCAAAAATGAAAAACATTCGTAAAAAATTATTACATGTATCGTCCTGCATCGTATACCTGTATAGTAATGTATGTGATACAATAATAATATTATAATCGGTAATATCCGATTGAGAACGGTCAATATTCTTTACATCTACCTGATTGAGCGCAGAAAAAATATTCTAATTTCGTACAACGTTGTCAATTTTTTGGTGGTTCGTCTATATAAATTAGTTTAAATGTTCGCGACTTATGAAATAATCGTATTTTTCGAGTATAGGTATCAACGCGTTTCATACGCATTTATAATTTGTACGATTATTATATTTTGTTATCTCTACATAATAATAGCCACATATTATTAGGGTTAGGTTAGGTTAGGTTATATTATATTTTTGTGTTTTTTGAGATAAACTAGTACGCTGCGGTCCAACGTCGAATTGGATTTTTTTAGGGTCAGCTTAGTGTAATTCAAACATAACTATCAGTCATTACCATTTACCACACCATAAACTTGTCGTTTACTCAACGTATCTGACATTGTTATATACAAAAAACCGACAATAATATAGGTTCCTAATAATGAAATGTACAAAATTTGATTTTTTTTCAAAATTATTCATTTCAACATAATATAATAATTTACTTTGATGTACAAAAAATATAAAAATGAATACAGTAACGTTGCGCGTATTTCTATGCTCCACCGTGTCGTATTTTGGTATTTTTTTGGATTCCTATTGTTTAATTGCATCTGTGCCCAAAAGGTTGTAAAAAAGGTAAACTATGCTCAATCGCGGGTTGCAGTCGTAAGTAACAGCAGTGGTAGTGCAAACTATCACCGTTTATCTAATTAAATAATCATAAATCAACAGTATAT
This sequence comes from Sitobion miscanthi, assembly GCA_008086715.1. NCBI lineage: Eukaryota > Metazoa > Arthropoda > Insecta > Hemiptera > Aphididae > Sitobion > Sitobion miscanthi. The sequence goes on from CM017798.1 coordinate 834,948, forward strand.
CTTATAGTTATTAGCTTATATTCTAAACGTACCTAATAATATAATAATTATGGCTGAGGAACTTCTAGTACTTAAAAACCTTAAAGTACGGTGTACTTATGCATTTAAAAACAAAAAATGCATTTATCATATTATATTACAATTTAAAAGAATGTAAGATAAAATATGGTGAGTACCTGAATAATATTTTAATTAATACAATCTTGAAAAATGAATTGCTTTCGTTTTCTTCTTCACTTTATTTTTCTTCATATTAAAATGATAAAAATTATTTTAGCGTATAAATTAAGTATTAATTTGTAACTGAAACCTATCCGATAATATTAATATTGTACGTAGGTATAGGTAGGCTGCAGGTACACATTTGGAAAACAATTTTTGATACAGATTGTTAAGTCATTATATTATTAAATATTAACATATTTTCCAAATGTGTACTATATATTATGCTCTTATAATTTGTCTAATCTACTCATATATGCATTTATATGCAATAAAGACAAAATATGTAAAATACAATTTTAAATATAACCCCCTTGTGTTATCAAATATATTAATTATTTTTATATACATCATGTCATCATTCATATTTTTCTGCAACCGCTCTAGACTAATTTGAAAAAAACTAGAAGTCCTCAATAATATCGGTCGAGTGATTGAAATTAAAAATAATACTATATCTATCTATGTGAATTAATTAATTCACGAAATGTTTTAAAATAGATATTTTTTTATAATTTTTCTTGGCTGTTTGGTAATGTAAATGATAAATGTAGACTATAAATCATAATAAAAACAACGAATTTGTTTGCGTCTTTGAGTCGATTGCTGTGAATATACCCATATGCCATATATATATAGCTTTTGTTTTGATGAATTAATTACCTTTATAGATTTTTTTGCTATTGTTTTTAAGCTTTTATAATTTTTTTTCAAAATCGACACGTTTTTACTGAAAATAACCACGTTATACCACAGGACTTATTGTACTTTTGCGTGACGACACGCACGATTTAACCACGACACACTCATATAGTGACTGCTGTATACATCCTTCCTCGCCACTGCCGCGAAATCATTAATATAATATATGAAAAAAACCCTTTACAATCGTCAATTACGTTTATTGCTTTTCCGTGGATGCTTTTAGCAGACGTCCATTAGTGTCTCGACAAACTTTTCATATCCACGCCATTAGTGTCATTCCGTATAACTTTTATGCCATTTGACGTCGACATAAAAATCAAATGATATATATTAATAATAATAAAAATAATAATAATAATAACGGGAAAACACCGTTTAAGACAGTATGTGACTCTAGGGCGCCGAAATGAATACACACGTAATATACACGCATGTGCATTTCCGTCAAAATTATATTCACTCGTTCGGATAATATAATTTAATAGTGTGTGAAATGTACCAATGTAGTAAAAAAATAAAGAGTTTCTATTGATATAAATTCTGCAAAGTATAATTTACTAAGAATGAGCTTACTCTTAATTTTATCATTATTTTTTTCTAAATTTAGTACATTCAGTTTATTTTATATTTAGTATACTTTTAAACACTATAGTATTTTGATTTACTAAGGTCTAAGATTTGCTAAGCAATTTGAGGAGTATCACCTGCAGCGTGTAAAAATCTGGTTTATAGAGATTGATATACCGATGATGGCATACTAGATTTTAAGTTTTAATTGAAATTTTACCAACGGCTAAGACTTTTGATTATGATGATATTATTCACCAAACATATGCTTACCCCCATTTTTAGTTTAATAATTAATTCATTCAAATTCTGACTAATGAAAATGTTAAATATACCCAAAGACTTTTAATTTTAAATTCTTGACATTTTTTGTACTACTTTAGGAGTGTCCTGTGGTGATACAAACTTCTGCTTTTCAAATGAGAAATTGAGAACACCCCGTTTTTATAGTAAATTATTAAATGGATAATTTGTTTGAAAATCTTGATGTATTCCTAATTTGAAATTCGAACGCCTATTTACTCTGTTATAAAAATGTTTATAAATAGGATAATAGTCCTTAAAAATAGTTTTACAAAAATATAAAGTATATATATATATATATAATATTGGATCTAGTATTTATTAGACTTGGACCATTTTTACAAATTATTAATGTTGATAGATTAATATTAATCACTTAAGTTTTCAAATTACCATATACCCCACAAAAGCTTCCAAACCAATAAATTATCATCTATTATAGTTAGTACCTACATATAGTCAAATAACTTAAAAACTACTCATTCGAATTTTGATTCTGATACGTCAAAATGTTCAGAAAAGTTATCCGCTTGATAATTTATAGTAGAAAATGGCGGTTATCAATTTAAAACAGAAGCTTGTATATAGGACTCTTCTTAAGCAGTACAAACAAATCTCAAAAATTTTAAAAATATGGTCTTTAAGTATCTATACCTATTTGAAATTCAAATTTGAAGGAAAAAAGGGGGGGACATGGCCTGGGAATCGACCTGAATTGTACAAATGTACCTATATTGAAGGAGTGAGGAGGTTGTATATTGATGCTTGGTAAAAAAAGGCACATTGTACTACGCGTATAATTATACGGTCGTCAATCGCGCTCAATAGGAGCTGGCGGTATGTATATTATAATATGCGCGTCGAGCGTTTTATAGTTGAAAAAGTTTCGCACCGTCAAACATTCGAAGGTCTTCTTTTTGTACCTACAGCGTAACAATACATATTATACACGTATATATAGTACAAAACACGCGTAATGAAAAAAATTATTTATATAATATATATATAATACAACTTAACTCGCTTTTGTCGGGCGGCAAACTTCATTTAATTTATATGATGGTAAAAGGAGAAAGAGAATGTATATATATAAAAAAAAGTACAAATCGGTGCGAAAAGTAAGCGTAGGTGCCTCTATATACATGTGTACCACAGGCGGCGGCGGAGACTTTTAATATCGGTCCGTGAAATGTAGGGTGGTGTTAACTCATCTAGAAATTCGAGATAACGTCCGCACAAAAGGTACAGCGGCGGCCCGGTGGTGCGTAGAGCAATATACGATATATTATATTTATAGAAGTTACAGCAGTACTGTATATAGGTAAATACTCCCTTTTTGGATGTCACGTTGTACATAATATTTACCTAGTAATCTATAGATTCACAACCTAACGGCCACGTGTCAGCAACAAACGTATATATAGCTCCGTTTGATAATAATAATGGTTACCATTATATTTTATATTATGAAACTGTATAATAATAATATAATTTAATATCGGTGACACTATATTGTACAATACCGTATAATAAACTATACTATTATAACACGAATATAATTTTTCGACGCTTTTCGACGTTTAACCGACATACACAGTGACACACGTTCTATATATTGGCTATTATCCTACACGTGTATTGGTCAGCGTCCCCATTCGCGTTATAATAATAATAATTTCACCGCTGTTTTAATGGATTTTAAAAATATCACTGTCTACACGAAACACAAATTACATAGTCTCTACCTATATGTCTATAATATGATTTGCTGACACTAGAAACTACCCTGTAAAACAAATTGATGTGAGTGGCGAGTATATACTGCACTAACAATAATGACAATATTACAGACAAAATAAAAGGTAAAAAATATATTGCACCTATAATACGTGTGTTTGTAGTACAAATCTTTACTGCTAGATATATTATATAATATTTTATGTTCTAATTGATACAAACAATTCTTGACGCATGTCACGTAGTCAATTTGAATATTAATTTACGAAAATTTAAAAGAGCTTTTAATACGAGTGACTGTAATTGCATTTTATCAATTATAGACGGAAATGTATAATTACGATTTACCGATGTGTAAATTACTATACATGAGTAATGTGGTACAATATTATATTTAATAAATTCGACAGGTGGCAAATAATAAACACATAATTCTACCTAAGTTATGATAATAAAACGTATATATATTACTTATATATACTCCTATATTTGGATGTAAATAATAACCCTGCTATATTTGATAAACAGCGCTAATGTATGCATTGAACGAACGGGAAAAACGGGGATCCGCGCCTTGTACCTATAATGTGTAAATTATTATAATGAAATCGTTTCGAATGCGTCGAACATCTTCCGAGAACAACAGCTCGAGATTATTGTAATGATTGAAATACGAAAAACAAACGACTACCGACGCTTTTTATACCTCCGCTGTGCCAGGGCCGCACTGTCGAGGTTAATCTCGATAAGTGTGTAGAGCCCAAGTGCTCGCATTGAAAGTAAAAACAATATAAATCGCCGTTACACGCAAATCCCTGGCATTAGGGCCCGTCGCTTGAATATTATATATATATATGAAGTGTATACTCACGGGGATTCGATCGCCTTTATTGTCATTTATTTTCCCTGTTGCTCCGAGTAATTAAACGTTCCTGTATAAAGGATTCCACCGCTGCTGTTGTCGTCGCCGTTTCCCTGCAAGCCCTCTTTTGCGCCATTTAATAATATAATATATATATATATATACACTAAACTTATCGGTACAATCTGTGAAATAGATTTCTGCAGAACGGATGAAAAAAAAAAGATAAGGACAGAAAGAAAACCCTTTTATATATAGTTGACGCAACCTTTGTCCCGACGCCGCAAACCTTTGCCCACTATATACTCTTCACGCCATCGTTGGTTAAAACTAACAAAAGCCAATAAACTCTCACGAGTTCACAAAAATAATATGAATACTCTTAAAGCGAGCAGATATCAAAGGTTCGATGACGCAATTTTGTGGATATTATTTTAATAATATAATAATATAACTGGAGGGTACCATCGCTGGATGATTTCCTTCATCTTGTGCTTCATATGTTATTTTTATTATGTATAAAGTGTTATGTCAGTCATCTATTTTACTCATTGTGCCATGTAATGCAGATTGTAAATTTTCTAAAATAAAAAAATAAAAATAATAATAATATAATAACAATATATTATTATTATTATCTTAAACTTACGTTATTATTTAACAATTCAGATTTTTATGTCGAGTTTTTAAAATCATTTATGTAGTTTTTCGCAGATTATTCGTATTCTTAAGACTATAAAGTATAATATAAAAATAAGACCTTAAGAGTTAAAAAAAAAAAATTTATAATTTAGATCCTGCACGGAGTTGCGCGTAACAAATTAATTAATGCCCGTTGATTTCCTTTCTTAAACTCTGTTAAACGTAAACTACACAGATTTTGAACACATTTATTTGGTTTGTATGGACCAAACTTAAAATTCTAAATCTAAATTCCATCTATAATAATTATTTTATTTTCTGTAAATGATATGGCAACCCTGTATAAACAAAAAAATATTCGTTCTTCGTCAGCCAATAAATCTCTGTGTGAGTCAATATTTTAAATAATGGCTTCGAGGTGCACATCTTTAGGTATAGGATAACACTATAATATACAAAATTTCAGAATTATGTACGATAGACTTGGTTTTTGATCACTTATACACTACATATACACATTGACTTTAATTAATCAATATAAATTAGGGCCTCTCAGAATTTTGCAAAACATTTCCTATATGGCCATATAATAAATATAACACATTTAACAGTAGGTACACATATTGTATAGAAACGTTATTTACATGATTAAAATATAGTGTGGCCTTGATACAAATGGTTATTGGTTGATATTGGTTAAGGACATCATTCCTATTTGGGACATTTTTTTCGTGAAATTGGACCAACTCGCTGGCAAGTAAAAGAACTTTTGAAGCATATGCGAGTTTTACTGGAAGACGAATGCGAATTTTCTGTACCAAGCGTGGTCCATCAATGTGATAGATTAGTCTTATATGTGTAGACACAAAAACAGAATGATTCGAGGAAGACAATAAAACTTGCATTTTGTAGGAAATAGGAATAGGAAAATATGAATTGATTGTGTTCAGATTGTTTGTATTTACGCACTCAAACAGTTTGAGTAAATATCGATTATACTATTTACTCGGTTAGAACTGCAGCAGGCAGGTAAAAATGAAATAGAAACGACAATATTATTTAATATTTTGTTATTGAAACAGTAATCTTTGTAAATATTTACAATGCATTGTGTATATATATCTGATAGGATATTCGAGTATTATTATTCATTTTGAAGTGTGTACATTATAGTACTACAAAATATACGACTGAGTGTCGCACGCGACAAAGAGAGGTTATATAATATAATATAATATAATATTAAAAACAAATATTGTTGTAGCATGACTGTAGATACCTACCTCCCACGTTTAAGTGTATCTGCATTATACATAATCGATAGTATAAATAATACGATTTTAAGTATAAACATTATTAAATCTATTTAAACTATATACCTATAAGATTTCGTGTCTGATGCTGTATAATATATATAACCGATTTAATGTCATTAATTTATGGTGGTCACATATTTTGGAGTGGGTAATTCAGCCGTCTTTGTGTATCGTTGTAGGCTGAAAAACAATATTTGGCGTTGCATCGTGATTTAAAAAAAAAAAATTCGGCCAAATCGTACGCCCTACTACAGGGGAGTGTATCGTTTTAATACGTTATTATTATTATTTCTGCCCTTCGTTATCCGCAAATATTCTCCGGTTTCGTTTAATATTCAAGTCATCACTGCCGGGGCTATAACTCATTGTCACCGAAGGAGGAGTTTTGATTAAGAGATACAGGCGTTTAATGGACTGCCGCCGTTGTAGCTGCTCCACTGGAACGCACCCTAAAAAAAAGAAAATACTTGCAAAGCACTGATGACGACAATAACATCAACGGACCCTCTCCGACGCCACATATATATATTATACATTATATACATATATTACTTAATATATTATAAGCCATATAAATAAGGAAATTACTATGTATATATAATATATTATATGGTATATACACGCCGAATTAACCGATCTCGGCGCTTAAATTCTTCATTGTAATTAATTATTATTATAGCAACCGAACGAAATGAAATACGCGCTGCGTTTGTTTCGCGTTTTATCGTAATCCGTTTCTCAATGAAAGACGACAATAGGCGGTAATAAAAAATATTTTTCAGTTTTTATTAATTTTTCATTATTTACCGGGCGATCCATCATTTACCGTAGTCAGACACTCATTATTTCAAAAACAATAAATGTTTTTTAAAACATATATTTTTTTTACAATTTTAAGTCGTTAAAAAAAACATTATTCTAATATTATGTATTTTTAAAATTTCTTATCGAAACAAATTTTTAATGACATCATGCATGTTTAATTCCTTATTCCAAAGCATAATATCTCTTGAAGTATTTTGATACATAAAAATTGAATTTTAAACGATGAGTTATATTTATATCAGTGATTCTAGATAGTAACTTCATAATTCTATTGAAATAATTTCAGTTACAGGATACTAACATTATAGGAAAAAAAACCGAGTGTAGACGTGAGAACTAATTTATTACTTTCTAGCCCTTTGAATTCCACATAGTAAATGTGTAAACAATTTTCTTTTTAGAAGTATCTTGACTATATTTGGTCTAAATAATATAAATACCTTTGGGGTCATAAGAAATAGATGATTGGACATTGTAACTATTTTTTCACTAGCCGATGTTATAAATAATAAAAATCTTAATTCAATATAAAAATGAAAAAATATCTCAAATTTTAACTTTATTTAAAAAAAAATTGTTGGTCTATTCCTATATTGTCCCCGTTGTAGAAACCTATACTATCAACTTTGAAGTTCAATTAACTTCCAGAATAAAGTTCAAGTTTATCTGGAACACGAGCAATTATTATATATAAATATGGTAACTCATATATTACGTCATCTTAGCTCATTCCGAAGTCTGCAGTTATGTGCAGCTAGTATTCTCTTTACATCTATGTGCACTCTGCCACCCTTTACCGTCCAACGCCGTATTATAAACCTATTCAAATTTAGCTTCCACCTAAACCGCATTACTTTAAAATATGTATAGCTGTGGCCTCCGATATTATAGTTATTAAAGTATTAAAAATAGCAATATGGCATAAAGATAGTAGCCAGAATTTTTCTTTGGGGGCGTGGGCTGATAATTTGTTATATTAAGGGGAGACTTATAACTAGGATCATTCCTAAATTTGGTATGCTGATGCTGTGAATTTGTAGTATTTTCAACTTTTGCATTAACTTAAGCAATGAAAATCGCAATTTTAATACGTAAGTATAATTCAACTACACCGCTACACCCTAGACATAGTATATAATGATACTCACACAAAGACCATTTTTGGACAGCTAAAGACTTATTTGGAATTTTATCGTATATTAAAATCGCAACAATGAATCTGTTTTTGAATGTAAATAAGTAAGTAGGTAGGTAATACCTAGCAATAGCTTTTTTCAAAGAAGAAGACCCAGCATTTTTTTTTGCACCACGGGGTACCCTGCAGAGTTCAAGATTCGGCACTTCATGTACTGCTTGCTATAATACTGCTTCACAAAACACAAACATAGGATATTTTATATTGCGTATATTATGATGGAGGGGGGAGGGGTTCCGGAGAAATAAAATATTTTTAAATCGGTCTCGTCGCGCGGACTTAGATTCGCGTTACGATCGCGCGGTGGTCGCTGGTGAGGAAAAAACGCCACCTAAAGACGTCGACCCGATTTTCGCGTTTTTGTCCTACATAAAAATGCGTACGCTTCTGCGAAGATAATAATAATGTAGACGCCGTGAAACGGGCGAGAGGCGGAGGCAGCGACGGCGACGGCGGCGGACGTTTGGCGCCAGACAGATATTCGGACTGGGCGCCAAGAAAGAGGTCCGTATATAAAAGCGCACGACCCTTCTACCCTTCGGTTTCACCGCCACCGCCTCCGCTTTTGCGCGCATTCGGCATCGAATAAAATATAATATCTATATATATATGAGTGTTTATATACATTTACATTCGAATCATAGTGCTGTATACGCGCTTAAAATACATATATATATATATATATATATATATATGTGTGTGTCACTCGCTGTGTCTGTGTATATAGGAAAATAATATTATGCCCTACAAGAAATATTGTCTTCTGTCTGTCGGAACTTTTTGTCGGAAGTTATCTCTAAATATATATTCTTGGTGGGTTATCCATTTAAATGCGGCAACACTAATTTTTCGAAATCGATTTTTGTGTTCTAGAATAAAAATGTTCTTATAATAATATTATATAACTTTCTGCAGAAGTATTTAAAAAAAGCTCTTCAATTTTAATTATTTTATTATGACGATATATTAGATATTTGAACAAGTCTTTCTAGACTAGTCATTAAACAGATTTAAGACCTAAAAGTTCTTTTCTTGTCAAAAAAATGAAAAATGAAATCACGTTTTTTAGTTCTTGATCCTATCTCAGACATGAACTCTAGAGCCACGTCAGCTATCTACGATAGGGGCTTAGTAGTACAGTTCGGAAATATTATTTAACACATCAATAAATTCGGACAATTTTTTATACTTTTTAAAAAATTGAATTATTACAATTTTAATTTTGAAATAAGAAAAAAAAGTGTTCCTCAGCATTACCTATACAACCAATAAATGGAAGCTGAACATTTTTTAAATTTTTAACTACAAAATAATTATTAAATTATAAATTTTATAAATTTTGTCTAAATTGAACTTTAAATGCTTATAAGAAAAAAAAGTGCATGTGTATTTTTAATTTTTTTCAACTGCTATTGTAACAATATACCAGGAGCCTTGTATTAAATTTTCACGCTTTTTTACCAAACAAATAAAATTTTATTGATATTTATAGAAAAAAAAACTAAAAAATTTGAAAACTGACAATGTCCGTAAACAGCTCAAAAAGAGTCAAATTATTTTCAAAATTGTAAAGTGTATAGAAAATGAAAATATAAACATTCAGTAAAATGTTCATGTATCTAAAGTTATTCATTTTTGAATAACAACAAAATAGCAAAATCGTTACATAAGAAATGAAATGAATATCAAATGTTGTAAAAATATGAATTTCATACGCTCATAAAAATTTAATTCTACTTTCATGTGGACATTTTTTTTTTTTTTTGATAAAGGTAGACGAATTTATGGAAAATCTTGTATTACATTTTAAAATCTTAGATTTAAAAAGAAAAATTTTCATAAATTTTTAACTCAAAATAATTTGATAATTTTCGTGATTTTTCCGTATTTGAACTTTAAATACTTATAAAAAAAAAATTGAGGCTATGGGTTTTTAATTTTTTTCTTCTGCCTTTGAAACAATATATTAAGAGCCTTCTATTAAATTTCCAATCTTTTTTAACCAACAAATAAAATTTTATTGATATTTTTTAAAAAAAAAAACTAAAACAAAATAGAAACTGAAAATGTCCGTAAACAGTTTAAAATATTTGTAAATTATTATCGTGTATAGAAAATGCAAATATAAGCAACCACTGAAAATTTCATGTATGTACCTAACGTTCATTTGTTTGAGAGTTGAAAACAGATTTTCCGTAAAAATTCCCGTTTTTCTTTTGTTTTTCACGGCGCTTTTGAAAACTACTGGGAAATTTTTACTTTTGACCCCTCAAACTACCAACTAGATTCACTTTTCTATCAGAAAAGATACCGTTGAAGAAAATCCAAGCACTTTTACTATCCTAAAAGGTGATGACTGACACACAAAAAAAAATTAAAATTAATAAAATTGAAAAAAAAACACACAACATTGTAAAATCAATACATTCATCGTTCCACTCAGAATCTAAAATTCGAACGAGTACTTTCTCAATTATTATTAAAATGTTTACATTAAAGATAATTGTTCTTAAAAATGGTTTTACAAAAATATAAAATAGATTTAATATTGTATCTAGTATTTAAATATACTTTTTAAAAATTGTGAATGTTAATAGATTAATATGTTGATTATTAAAATTTTTTGAACACGATACTTCCTATTCCTATATCTCCAAAACCCATTATCATGGACCTGGTTTTTATTAGCAGGACTCAAAACTGTTTTCAAAACCGATTTCAGAAACCGGTATTAACTGTTTTAAAACCAAAACCGAAACCGAAAAAGTAAAATTTCAAAACTGGTATACAAAATCGAAACCGAAACCGAAATTTCTTAATACCGGTATTACAAATTTGAAACCGAAATCGAAAAAATTAAAAACCAGTATACAAAATCGAAACTTAAACCGAAATTATTTCAATCGGTTTCAAACCCTTCTTATTTGTACACAAAATTAATAACTCAAAAACTAATCTTTAGATTCTGAATGGAACGATGAATGTATTGATTTTACAATGATATGTGTATTTTATTTTTTATTTTTGTGTCTGTCATCACCTTTTAGGACAGTAAAAATGCTTAGATTTTCTTCAACATTATCATTTCTGATAGGAAAGTGAATCTAGTTGGTAGTTTGAGGGGTCAAAAGTAAAAATTTCCCAGTTGTTTTTAAAAGCGCCGTGAAAAACAAAAGACAAATTAAAGAAAAATGGGAATTTTTACGGAAAATAAATTTTAGTTTTTAGTGTAACTCTAAAACAAATGAACTTATATACATTACATTTTCATTGGTTGTTTATACTTGCATTTTCTACACACGATAAAATTTTCAAAATATTTGGATTTGTTTTGAACTGTTTACGGACATTTTCAGTTTCCAATTACTTTAGTTTTTTTTCTATGAATATCAATAAATTAGCTAGCGGCTTTAGATTGTTATTGTCTACCTTTACAATCAGCGGATAAGTGATAATAACACTGATAACATTGTAACATTTGTAACTATTTTATGCAAAATTCCAAAATATATGATTAAAACTAAAATAGTACATTCCATACTTACAACATAATTATATTTATTATATTTAAAATAATTATTAATATTATCAATGAAAAATATATGAATATGTATTAGTACATTGTATTTATAAAATAAAAAATGCTCGTTGATTATCTGCCTAAATATAATATCATTTATCAATTTTTGGTGTAACTTTAAAACAAATGAACGTATATTATACATGCAATTTTCACTGGTTGTTTTTATTTGCATTTTCTATACACGATAAAAAATTTCCAAATATTTTGACTTATTTTGAGCTGTTTACGGACATTTTCAGTTTCTATTTTTTTTAGTATTTTTTTCTATGGATGTCAATAAAATTTTATTTGTTGGGTAAACAAGCTTGATAAATTAAAACAAGGCTCCTACTATATTTTTACAATGACATTTGAAAAATATTAAAAATCCTTAGTCACAGTTTTTATTTATAAGCATTTAAAGTTCACAATAATGACAAAATACGGAAAAATCACGAAAATATGCAAACTATTTTGAGTTAGAAATTCATTAAAAATTTTCTTTTGAAATCTAAGATTTCAAAATACAATCCATGATTCCTCATAAGTTTGTCTACCATTAATTTAATTAAATTATCTAAATAATTTTGACAAAATCTATCAAATTTAAAATTTAATAATTATTTTGTAGTTAAAAATGTATAAAATGTTCAATTTTAATAGCTAAGGATTGAAAATTTAAAACAAGGGTCCACGTAAATAGGTAAATATATAAATTCACAATAATATCATCAAATATACTTAGTAATATCATAGGCTGAGTGACTGTTTTCGCTCAAAATCGTTTTTCTTATGCAATGATATTATATCATTTAATTCAAATCTAACACCATCCATTACAGTGACCCACTTGTAATCTACTGTACAGCAGAGCGACATCCACTTACCCACCTTTTTTAATTTTTATTTGATACATCAACATTTTCATGAAAATTATCCGTTAAATAATTTACAGTAAAGGTTATTTGAAAAACAAAAACAGAATATTATACTTCTACAGGATACTACTGTGGCACAAAAAAAATCACAAGAATTGGAAAATATGGTTTTTAAGTATGTTCATAATATAGTCCTAAATTCTGATAATGAATAATTGGATCATTGAAGAAAACAGTGGGTGGGCATGCTTGGTGATTCACCCTGCATATTATAGTAATAGTTTTGGATTTAAATCGAAAATACTTCTGACAAACATTTTAGTTGTAATCGAAATATATAATATGCGTTTATCGTTCTATTTTGTAACAAAATATATTATTAGAGTTTAAAGTTTAGACGAGTATTACGGTTGGAAAATGATATACTTATTTATTATTCATTTCCACGAATGACTATTATATTTAACAGAAAATTCACAAATACATTCTATAAACTTATGCAGTTTTATTAGTTAAGTTTTAAAATAGTCGTCCAATATTATTCCTTGGAATTGGAATAACTGTTATATACAAAAGAAACTTGCTACTAAAACAGTTACTAATAACAGTTATTTGCTGTGTAGTTAAAATAACTGCGCTGTGAAATAGATGCTGAACTGTGGTTAAGTCTGTAATTCAAGCAGACTTATCGTCTGGAACTCTGGACCGTTCCGTATTTAATAATAATAATTAATAATAATATAATGTACGCGTGTTTGTTCACGATAACATAATAATGCGCGCCGCAGTACTTAAATAATATATACTTTGGTCTCAGACGATCGGATTTTTAAACTCTTTTAAACCGTGTTTGTCGTTTTATATTATATTCCGTTTCGTAAAAACATAATTTTTTGCTCTTCAAATAGAGTACGAGTATAATATAATGATGACACAGTAATTGTGTCCGGACGTCTTCATTAACGTCTGCTTCAATGTCTAACCGTCATCTTGTCTTCCTGACAACTGACGATTTAGTGACATCTACTTTTTGTATAGCTGCAGTGTAAGCTCTTTTTGTCATTCGTTAAAATAAAATATTCTAGACAATTTTTTATCAACAGTCCTTTTCCTTTAAACTGACGATAATATTATTTTATTTCAACAAGACTTGAACGTGTATTGTGAACTATCGTTATTAATAATTGACAATCGAATGCTAAAATACCTCTATTTACATACTTATAATAATTATAATGTACATAATATATTATATTATACTATACATTTGTATATAACTGCTTTCGTGACTATAAATTCTGTTCTCAATATATAATAAATAAATTTGGGACGTAAAAATATTTATTCATAAATCATAATACAAATATTTGTCTATATAATATTATAGGTATTTTAAATTTTTATTTTAATCGTTTTAAATCCGTTAGGTAAAATAAATAATTTATTAATATTATATTATATTATACTGTATTTACCTAGAATTTGAGAAATAAGTTTCAATGTTTCTAGAGATGAACCGAATTTCCAAACAATTTGATCGTTAAATGTAAGCACACCATATTATGATATAAGTACCTTTTGTAATATTATTTTCACGAGATAACTAGTTTTAATACTTAAACGTTTTATACTTTTATGTTTATCTTATTTGTATAATTAATATAAAGTGCCCTACGCTGAAAACCGAATAAACATGTTTAATTTTGTTAGTCAGAAAAACCAACTCTTAAATGCATTAAATGATTCTTAAAAAAAACCCCGATTGAGGTTTGCCCCTATTCATGGCCTATTTTTACTATAAAAATAAATAATGACAAAATAATTATTTAGAGTTTCATTTTTCTTTTATCATTATTAATGAAGGCGTTCAAGGCTTGTTTCAATTGTTCTTAACAAATTTGAAGTCAGATGTTGTATCATTTACCAAATTTTTAAAAAAGTGGTTAAGTGGATGTCGCTCTGCTGTACAGTTAGGTTACAAAATACAAGTGGGTCAATGTATAATGGATTGTATAAAACTTGAATTCAATGATATAATATCATTGTATAAGAAAAACGATTCTGAGCGGAGACGGTTTATCAGTCTGGATTTTTTAAATTTTTATTATTTATTATAGCCTTTAAGTTGAATCAATATTATAATATTATAATTTTTTATTCGTTGCTACGGTGATAAGCAAATCGTTAGAAATTAAAATCCCATTTTAAGCGGTTTTTCGTAATTTGTCAGTAGTTTTTCCCGTGACATTAAATAACTATTGTGAAAATCGAAAAATGACCTCTCTAAAGTACCTTCTTGATCCAATTTGCCAAAAGATAAGGTACTATATTTTTAAATCAAAGCACTCCTTTTAGTAGAAATTTTGTATACAGGATATAAAAATAAAAAAATTAAATAAACACCATTGTAAAATCACTAGCTATTCCTCGCTCCGCTCAGAATCTAAAAGATATATAGATATTGGGTATATATTAACATACTTTTAACTTGTATTAAATAAATCCTCTTACTGTAATGGCTGGTAATTTTGATCTATTTTTGAAAATTTAATTAAAATGATTATTATTAATTATGAATATAATTCAAAAAAATATTATTTAATAATAAAAGCTAAATGTATTACGCACGACACACCTAGTTAGTTGATTACAGTTGTCAGTTTGTATAGTTGTATATTATACAGATATTATGATGGATAGAATGATTAGATGTGAAATCAGCTTCTCATTACTTCACATAGACATCAAGCGCCACAGTCGCCACTCCTTATCCACGAGTGTTTCGTATATTATTATCTCATAATACAGATGAGTCACGATAACTCAACCTCGATAACTCGAAAACTTTCACAGTTTAAAGTTTTTTCTTGCCCCTTGAAGTTATAAGTTATATTTGATGTAAATAACTAGAAAAAAGCGGACAACCCGGATTTATTTTGATTTCGCTTGCAGAGATTCTAGTTTTTAAGATCGATGGTTAAATGTAAGAAAATAGTATTGTACTGCAACTTATTTATAGGTATATTTTTGTCAACTACAGCATCGATGGCTTGACTGGAACTCTGATTTCTAAAAATTGGACAGAAAACTATGAGCGCAATGTCCGATCGGTTTTGTTATTTTTAACAACAATTCACGGTGTAGTGAAAAAAAAATTCCAATATATTATAATACGTACGAACGGTCGACCGGCAATAAACGCTTTGCATATTATACGTGATAAAATAATAGGGACCGCGGTCGTTCAGTGCCGCCGATGTTAATATATATACACGGTCGTATTATATGAAAACACGCTGAACAGCGACCCAAGTCTTTAGGGATTGCGCGTATAATAATATATATAGTAGCGATTTCAATCGGAACTCGAGTGCTTAAGCACTGCTGTTATATACTGCCACCATATTATATAAACGCGTATATTATTATATATAAAATATATCTATATACACTGTACTCAGATCGCAACACTCTCTATATATGTGTACACCATTGGCCGATGTTTAATCAACAAGTTGATGGCCGCGGGCCCGCCACCCCTTCCGCGATGTTTGTTCATGCAAATGCTCGTCCGGGCCCGCGTATAGATCTCTCTCGATCTCTCTACCCTTCTCTCCGCATACGCATATATATGGCGTGGTACCCGTCATCGTATAACATTAACAAAACACACAACGAAATTTATGTACTCGCGTTTATTATATATACAGGGTGATCACCCCATTTTTATTCGCCGATAATGTGGCAGTTATTGAAAATCAGAATTTTAGAACTTTTAAATATCATACTATTAAAGACCATGTTTTCGAAATTCTTGAGATTTTATTTTTACTAATGGGGTGTTCCTTCAACCATGGGGACACAAGCTTCGGTTTTTCAAACTACAACCCCCTCCCCGTCACACTGTAAATTATTTTAACTGTAGTAATTTATTAATTTAAACTAGATATAAATACCCCGTTTTTAAAGACCATTTTCTTTAGTACAAATATTTTAATAATATTGTATAAGCTACTTGTTAGAATTTTAAACTAGAAACTAAATTATCCACTAAATAATTAACTATAAAAAAAAGGGGGGAGGGTTCATTTGAAAAATAGAATAGTTTGTATCGCATAATTACGCATAAGATACTTTTTGAATAGTAGGTACGAAAAAATCTCAAAAATTTTAAAATACGGTCTTTGAGTATATTTTTTGAATGCCAAATTTAAGAGTTTGAATTTCAAACTTTGAATCACTCTGTATAATATACACGTACCTACGGTGTTATGTGTGTGATTGTTTCTACGCCAGGATATTCACCTCCGGCATAACGCATACCATGGTAGTATATTATATACATCATTTCCATCGCGACCCTTCCTCCCCCCTTCCTTCTCACCACTCTAAATGGTGAAATCCCGAATCAGTATTCCGGCGAGTACTGCAGCTGCAGAAAGTATACGCACGCGCGCGTGTTTATAGATAGGTTACAATAATTGAGTTTTGGCGTGTTTGCACAGGCAAATGAACCTGTCGCCGCCATCGGGTGTTGTATAGGTATCGTTTGAAAGCGTTTAGTTATATTTTACTTAATATATACATAACTATAGGGTATGTATAGGCATAAAAAAGATTTGTTCTTTTCAAAATTTTTTTAAAAATATAAAACGTGGTATGCGTTGTACACATTATTCAGATAATGAGTTTTTTTTATCGAGTATATGGTCTATATGTGCGCTGAAGCCATAAAAAAAAATACAAACTTAAAACGTTGACTGCAATTTGTATTTATTTGATGTATTTTCAGTGTTGTTAAAGCAAGTGATTTAAATATTGAATGATTTACGTTTTCTATGATAATAAACAATATCATATTTGCACCTGAAGTAATTGTTATATACTTATATATTATGATATTATATTATTATTATACTATTAGTATTAAATTAATTTATATAAAATAAAAAGTAATATCATACGATTTTCTTGATTTGAAAAAAATTGATTTAAAATAATATTATTATAGCTTGAACATTTTTAAATACATTCATAAATTGATTTAAACAATTCGTGCACAGCCAGCGTATTATATTTGATAAATTCAGTAAGCTGCAGTTTAATGAGAATCGCATATGTAGTGAATAGTGATAGACAGTGTAAATATTATACGAGGTGCATGATATTCAAAACTGTAATCGTTTTTAAAACATATTTATTTAGGTACCTGCAAAAGTACTTGCATATTATAATATAGTATTATCTACATAGGTTCGAGCATTTATGATGATGTTTATACTAAATCGTAGATAATTATGCACGTGCGTATACTGCATGTATAATAATAATATCACCGTATAATTTCAACGAGAATATCCGTTCGAGTCCTTTTGAAGGATTTCGACTTTAGCCCTCACCCCGTCCACCATCATTACCACTCCGCTTGTCCATGTTTTAATTTCCCCTTATGCACACATGTACCTATATATTTATTTGCGTTTACGTCATTACACCACGCTCTGTCCGGCCGTATAGTATTATATTATAATATTATCGTATACGTGTATAGTGTATAGTATAGGCACTAATATAGTCGTCATCGTTCAGTCTCTTGCATATTATAATCTGTTGAGCGTGAAATGGGAAAACTGATCGGATCGGATTTTGTGTGCGCACCTGATAAGGACGCCGCCGCCGATCGAGGGCGGGGTTGGTTGGCGGAGAAGCAGTACAAAAGGGGTATTAGCATTGCCTCGTTCACGGGCGGCGGCGGTGGCGTATGTAATCGCCACGCTAATACGGCAGAGCAAATCTCTTTGTAATTGTTTTAAGTCAGCTCTTTTGCTCTCTCTTTCTCTTTCTCTCTCTCTCTCTCTCTCTCTCTCTCTCTCAGTCTCTCGAAAAGAGCTTTTAGTCCTATTGTCTCCGTTTGTTCGTCAGAGGCAGCGGAGAAAATTTAATGACCGACGGGGACCGCTGCCGAACCACTACCGTTCATTGTATATTATATATATATACATACATAAAGCCGCCCTTAACCATTAAACTCTCTCTCTCTCTCTCACTCACCGGTTCTAGATGTACATATAGTATATATATATGTATCGAATATCGATCGATCAATTCGTGGCACTTGATTGCAACGTATTGTATTAGACAGGAAATGGAGAAAAGCAGATGGAGTGGAGTATAAAAAAATCTCTTGTTTGATTTTATTCGATTTCTCTTATTTCTGAACGGGAAATTTGTATGTGTGTGTTTTCAAACTTTTACTACCCTTTTCAATGTAGTGATTTATGCACATGTGAAAAGCGTGTCTCGACTGGATGTTATAGATTGGGGGCGAAGGGTGGTCGTGTTTTCGGGGAAATTTACATAAATACCGCCGAGATCGAAATAATTTGTCTATTTATACTGGTGACACGGTAAAGGCGGATACACCCTTGGTTTTATCGCCGTTGTGATATCTCTGGAAGTCAGGGTGGAAAAAAAATTAAAGACCTCGGCAATATTTTGGGCGAATCATCTTATTATTGCAGGACAGTGCGATGTCGGTGGAGGGGTGTGGTGGCGTGGGGATGAAAATAAATACCGTGAAGTCGGCAAAGAGATTTTTCGTCTGGATAAATGTATATATTATTATCATCTCTGTAAAAAAAATATATAAATTATTATCATTAGGTACTTAGATTGCGATTTACCCATAGAATTATATATCTCTATTATATATACTCGAGACCTGGCCTCGTATAAAACAGAGCGTGTGGGTATAAATAATAACCTGCAGCAGTCGTTAACCCTTCGTTCGATTAGAACTCAAAGTGTGCTTGCGTGGATGAATCGTGTTTTAGAATTATCTCTGGTTGATTAAAAATGAAATCGTACAAACTTAATACCATATATAGGCGTGGATTTGAATTAATTAAAAAATGGTCTACGGATGACTACAACGCCATAATACCACATTCTATACTGTAAAAGGACCAGTTACGTTGAATTATAAATAGATCAAAGATATTATATTTAGGCAGATAATCAACGAACATTTTTTATTTTATAAATACAATATATTATGACATATTCATATATTTTTCATCGATAACATTAATAATAATTTTAAATATAATAAACATAATTATGTTGTAAGTTTGGAATATACTATTTTAGTTTTAATCATATATTTTGGAATTTTGCTAAAAAAATAGCTACAAATGTTACAATGTTATCAGTGTTATCACTTATCCGCTGCAGATTATAAAGGTAAACAATAACAAAAGTCATAGGCTAATTTATTGATATTCATAGAAAAAAAACTGAAGAAATTGGAAACTGAAAATGTCCGTAAACAGTTCAAAACAAATCAAAATATTTTGAAAATGTTATTGTG
This sequence comes from Sitobion miscanthi, assembly GCA_008086715.1. Lineage (NCBI taxonomy): Eukaryota > Metazoa > Arthropoda > Insecta > Hemiptera > Aphididae > Sitobion > Sitobion miscanthi. The sequence continues at coordinate 855,131 of CM017798.1, forward strand.
CATAGAAAATGCTAAAATAAAAAACCAGTCAAAATGTCATATATCTATGGTGATTTGTTTTAGAGTTACACCAAAAACCAAAATCGATTTTACGTAAAAATTCCCGTTTTCCCTTAATTTTTTTTTTGTATTTCCCTGCGTTTTTAAAAACTACCTACTGGAAAATGTTTACTTTTGACCCCCCAAAGTACCAACTAGATTCACTTTCTTCTCAGAAAAGATGCTGTTAAAGAAAATATAAGAATTTTTACTGTCTTTAAAGTTCTAAAAGATCATGACAGTCACAAATAAAAAAAAACACATCTTTGTAAAACCAATATATTCATGACTCCGTTCAGAATCATTAATTAGATTAATTTTTTTTGAACTGAGCTAGAAAAGTTAATATTTTTTTCCGTAATATTAACTTGAAACTTGGAAATTTAAATGTATTATTTGTTAACTATTAACTTCTAACTTATTTCGATTTGAGTTATTTATCTAGATTAACTTGTCCACACCTTTGTAACAAGGTAATATTATTATAGACCAGGGATGGCAAACCTTTTGAACACTGCGTGCCCAAAATTACCACCTTTTTTTTTTTAGAGCGTACCATGAAAAAAATTATATTTTGTTATATTATAATTCGATTGTATAATTAATGTATAAAAAGGTTAGTTTAGGTACATAATAATAATAATATTGCTTTGTTAATTATTTATTTTGATGTGATTTTTGTTGTTGAACACTTGATGCCAATTTATTGATATTTGGTTTATAATTAGTAACTTTTAGTAAAATACATGCGGCACTGCATTCATCAGTTAGTCGGTTTCTTAAATCAGATTTTATAAAATTCATTTCTGAAAATAGAAACAAATAAGTTGAAGAAAAAATAGACAAAACAGCTAATGCTACTATTTTTAAAGTGGAATAATCTTTTGGAATTTCATTCCACACTTTCGAAATCTTGACCCCTATGTTTACGACCCATTTGCCTATCGCCCTATCACGCTGAATTTCTTTCTATTATATATTATATAATAGTAAAAATTTTCGCGTGCCCACAAAATCTTTTCGCGTGCCATCTCGAGCACGCGTGCCATGTATTTGCCATCCCTGTTATAGACAATAACGACCTTTGTGATACGCTATATCGTTCGTTGTGGCTGATTATATAATCGTTTGAGGTGTCGTAATATTATGGTAGATAGTACATTATAATCATTAAATCATTTAAATCATATAACATAATATAATTATAATATCATAATGACATATTAATATCGTACTCTGCTGTCGTGCAACGGTATCGGATGTTGGACGTGGTCGCCGTCGTCGTAATATAATGTTATAATATTAATGTAATAACGAAAAAGCCCAAAGGCTGCTTTCTCATTAGAGCCGGACGAACGATGTGTTCGTCATCGTCATGGTCCAAAGTTGTCGCAATGTCATTGCCACGCGCGTGTCGTTTGGACTCCTTGCGGCTCTCGCCCTCTTCTCGGGACGCGGTGAATCAGCGTATAATAATATATAAAATAATAACATAAATCGACGCTGCTCTCTCGACGACGCGTAATTCGACCCCGTCGTCACTGCGCGGCAGCATGTCAAGGCGGCTCAATTTCTGTTTTGGTTTTTATTTCTCCCCGTCATCGTTTTTCACGGACGTCGACTTTTTACCACGAAAATCATATTTTATAATTGGCCGGATTTATAATAGTAATAATATATTGTGTAATATTTACTGTGGATCGGAAGAAAACAGTGAGGTGATGAGAGTTTTTTTTTAAATTAAATTAAGAGAGGTGAAATTGTAATTGGCCTTGAAAAAAAATACAAGTTTGTCATAGATACTTGTAATTTTTTTCGACACTGAAAAAAAACTTAATTGAGGGGGTAAGATAAACCACCTGTTGCCTGATGAGTATATGCGAATAGTATAATGCATAGGTAATACTATAAAGTATAAAAAAATATTCTAAAAAATACATACAACAAAAAAATGCATAATATTATGAATATAATATGTGCATTAAGTAAACACCGATAAGTATCTAAGTATGGTCTATCCACCGACAACCGGATCGGGCGGATCGTTATCGGTCTGCTTTTAAAATTAGACGTGGAAAATTCCCAGATTTTCCACCCTCTATTCCCCACATTAAATTACATTATTTGAAGCGGGTGGATAAAGCATTCAATTAAGCCTGCGCGGCGGCTGACGACGATAACGCCACAGTTTTACAACAGTCGAGGGTTAAAAGCGACAATTATTGATACGAATACCTGAAAATAATAATCTTTTTTTTCGATATCGACTTATAAAATATTTATAGTTAAATTCGTCAGTATATACAGTCGTTTTGGTCATATTTTTTTAATGACGTTTTGTTATTTTAAGCTCTCTGGCCCAGAACTATATGATATTATATATTAAAATGCAATACGCTGTCGGCTGTGCGGCCATAGTGTGTTTACTTTGATAAAATGTCATTGTTGTTTTATCCAAAACTCGATTTCGGGGGTTACTCTAAAAGCAAATATAATCGTATATATGAAACTGCTGCTGCAGGTTCGTTTATCTGTGGTATTAATTCAATATGAGTGTATAACGCAACCGGAGTTACGGTAGAAACTAATAACGATGCTGGATATTATAATTGACAAAGGTGGGAAAGTTAATGAAAATAATTAACTCAAGTAATATAAAGTTAAGTGATCACAAGATCATCACATTAGAAATTGATAGAATTTAACAAATAGTAAATTTAACTCATCAAGCTTAAGTAATACATTTGAAAAAAAATATTAACTTTTCACATGCTGTTGATCATAATTTTTTAATTGGTATGTGGATCACATAAAGAGTATTTTTTGCCTATCAATATATTTATAATATTATTTTATCGGGAAACATAATAATTAGAAATTATTATTATCATTGTAGTAATGGATTATTTAAAACCGTTTAGGAGATTCCATGCAATAATTAATGTACATTGTGCAGTTGTACACCTTATACCATTAAAAACAAATTTCAAAAACTTTTTTATTCTTTATATTGTTAGTATCTTATAAATAAGGGCATTTCATATTTTCATCATATATAATATATAATATATGTTTTTGGTGGACACTGTTTTTTGAACAGGTAATAAAATTATTATTTATACATTTGTGTTTCTTTGTTATTATTTGGTTAGAAAAATTTGGTAAGAAAAAAATATTGTTCCCAGCCCAAAAACATATTACTTATATAATATGTTTTATTAACTTTTTAATTAGTTAATTACCATATTGTGTTAATAGTTTAGTGGTTTAGTTGTATAGGTACATACAGGCAATAGGTATGATAATAATGTGATTGACAAAAAAGAAAATCGCGACAGACTAGGGTCGAGGACTAACGTGTAACGTCGTAGGCTGCAGCCGTTTCGGTCGTGCATTTGGTATTATCGTCCGGTTTTGGTGTATTATATGGCAGAACAACAGAAAATGTTTTTTCACTGTTGAAAAGAATCGGCGTCTGCTCATCCGGACGTGGAATATAATAGGCGCGTCGTCGTCGTCGTAATAAACACGGCGAGAGACGCGGGCGCGCGTAAAGGGGAAGTTGCCGCCGCCGCCGTTGAATCGAATTAAACCGGAATTAGATATAATCTGACGGGATGAATGGGATTACGCGTGCATCGCTAATGGTCAGGCCCCGCAGCACCGAAATAGTGGTATACAATGGTACAGCGTGTATGGTAGTAGTGGTATTACCAGTGCGTATTCGACAACGTTGTGTGTGTGTGTGAAAACTCTGGAACCCTTTTCATTTTTATATTTTTATTTTCACAGCGACACACACATACTTTATTATATAGCATATAGTGTACACTATGCTGACATTTTTCCCTTTGCTCAGAATTTTTATTTTAACCCTCCCACGACAAAACGTCGTACAAGAAACATAAGCGAACCGGCATATTACCGCACCATACTCGCGTTCCTATGCGGTCATTATGATACGTGTGCCTACGATGTTATGGCGTTATAATAATAATTACATTTTTACATTCGGAGTTAGACTAAAGATGAATGTGTTAAAAATGATGCAATGATCCATATAGAACAAAGACGCTCTACGATATTTTAATAATTAATAACTTTTTTAAAATCCATCCAACAAAGAATTAAAAATTAAATTGTTTACCAATAGACTGCAAATATACAATATAGTAGGTATATAAAATAGATTATTTGTATTATTTATTAATTTAATTGTTTCAAGATAAAAAAGCGTATTTGGAATCAGTTTTTTGAATTCAGAATTCTGACATTTTAAGCCCTTATCGTTGTGCAATACAGCAATTAGTATGAATACGAATAATACGCGAAAAATATGTATAATATTCCAGTCTATATTATTATTGTAAATAACGAAAATATGTGATGACACTTATAAATATGTTGAATAATTGCTGATAAATTGTTTAGATTGGTTATAGGTATATTATAAACTTATAAAGTTCGATTAAATGAGAGTGAATTATACAATAGAACGAAGTACTGTAGTATGGACCTGTTAAAAGTTCATACTGTATTTTATATGCAGACTAACAGCTTTTCTCTGGAATCTATTACTGTCATCATTTGAACTCGTTATGAATAATAAATGCCAGACTACAATATTTAGGAGGTGACAACAATAATAATTATAATATGTACGCCCATACGAAATATATTGGGTTTATTGAAAAGGGAAACGTTTCAAATGTATATAGTTTATTTGCGTATAGCGGGTGTTTAATTGGAAAATTAGCGAGAAATGTCTAACTTTAAACACAGCGTGTATATTGTGTACAGTTTAATACATATATTATATAAATATAATTGTCCAAAAACGTGAACGTTGTGTGGTACCAGTTTATATATATATGGTGCGTATATCGCGCAGTAGACGAATCGATTCGCCTCCACAATGCTTGTGTTGTATACAGTTGTAGAGAAGTCATATATACATATTGCATTGTATCCATTGATGATTGTAATCGTGGGAGAAGCTATATAAAATATCCGTTCGTTTGTAAACTATATAAATATATATATATACACAAACCTTATATATACAATTCTTAGGGTGGTATATTACGATATAAAGCAGCACGGGCGGGATGATAAAAAGAGAGGTAGAAATGTGGAGAAAGAGTGAGACAGAATGAGAAAAAAGAGTATGTATCATATTATTATACACGTGGTGGTAGGTATTGCAGCGGGGCGCGCGCGTGCGCCGTGGGACGATATCCCTTTACAGTCGGTCGGTTTATGATGGATTCTGTGTGTTGATCGACAGGACAATTACACAGCCGTCGGGCGGGAGTAGCAGTGCGGAGTGCCGAGCGGCGTCGGCGTCGGCGGTGTGGATCGCGGGAGCGGAGCGCCGCCGCCGCCGTCCTAAGTAGTCCGATATTAAAGATCGGAGAGGCCATGTTTACTCGAAAAAGGGGTATAGATTATTAGGGTAGGAAAATCGTGTTTACACACCGTTTGTCGCCCCACCTCACCTCCCGCCGACAAACAACTTTTCGACGAACCGATTCGCAGATATATTATATTGCTTGTGTGCTCAGTGCACAGTATATGATATATACGTATATGTTATGGTCTTCCCGCGTGGGTGGATAAGTGTATAGGTGTGTGGGTGTGCAGAACAGTAAATACGGCGTACCGTCACCGTCGCGTAGTCGGCAGATCGAATTTCCAAACATAATTGCTTTCGTATACGTATTTTATTATATGCGATTCATATATTAATATAGTGCTGTACACGACTCGTCAAGCCCGTACAAAAAAAAAATCGTATTTTATAACATAGGTGCCTGCAGTATTTAATAATGTTATGTATAAAATATATCGTTAAATGTGTCATATAGATTTCGAGCGGATCAATCGAAAACATATCGGTTTACAACTATAATAAATATTACATATTATTATTCTGTTTCGTTTTTCCGTATAATATATTGTTATGTTGTGATAATTTTCTTTGATTAGAAGCTGTGGTGATCCGACCACCACCCCTGCCTCCCATCGACTTCCAGTATTATAGAAGATCGGATGTAAATCATACTTTAAATAAGACTTCATCATGGTTTGAGTTTTCATGCATAACGCTTTAATTTCATATAACACTATAATCTATATTCTATAAAGAGTATTATATGACTCAAGGAAAATGTCTTACGACAGCGATATAATATTATGTTCAAACGGCGCAATAGGATTACATATTTTTGAAAACCATTTGAGCATTTTTGATGTTATTATGCACGACCTTTTCGCGAATGATGTTCGAACCAATGAAATCGTTTCTCCGCATAGCGTCTTTTAATGAGTTTCGCTCGGAATGATTTTTTCTTTCTTCATCGATTATTTAAAAACCAGATTTTATAGTCGTTTTTTTTTTTATTTTCGAAAACACTGCAGTACACTATACTCATTTTATCGTATAATAATACAATTATACACGGAAAAACAAAATTTCTATAATATTATAGTTAAACAAATATTATAGTAAATATAATTATTTAAAAGGTAAAATAACTAAAATGATTTACTTATTATTACTATATAAATATAGTTATTAGTTATGGTTAGGTTTACTATATTTTATAGTTATTGGAGTTTTTAATGTTTGAATTAACTAAAAAATATATTTAAAATAGCATATTTCAGTTCGAATAACTATAATATCTTGACTATAATATTTTAGTAAATCTGATTGATCTTATAGCTATCCCTATAGCAATTATGATGTACAGTCAATCCTACTATTTTTATAGTATAAACAACTGTTTTGTTTTTTCCATGTAATAATATTGTGCGTAGGAGTACTTAATTAAGATTTAGTAGTAGAGATGTGGAAATTTACCTCGTAAATTAGGATACTTCGTTTGATTTTCTCTTTGAGAATATAATATTCAAATATAGGATTACATTTTTAAAACTATTATTCGATCATTTTTAGCGGTCTTATGCACGACCTTTTCGCGAATGATATTCGAACCATTGAAATCGTTTCCTGGCCTCTTAACGAATTTCGGTCGGAATGATTTTTTCTATTTCTTAATTGATTATTTAAAAACTTATTTTCCCCATTGTTGTTTATTTTTTTATTGTTTTATTTTTGTAGCGATAGTATATTCGAACAGCCAATAGGATCGCATTTTTAAATTATCATTCTATACTTTTTAGCGGTCTTATGCGTGATAATTTCGCTAGTGATAGTCGTATACATTCAAATCGTTTCTCTAGTTGCATAGCATATTTAACCGAGTCTCGCTGAGATAACGACTTGTTTATCGATAAATTAAAAAAAAACAGATTTTCACCGTGTTGTTTTAATTTCGAGCAAAACAACACTTCATCAGTACCTAGGTATATTCGTCTAACACGTTTACTCGTATACCTATATTTAATACATAGTGGCAAGTATGCAACCATTGTTATAATATTATGTCATGTCACATCTGTGTGTACGGTACATAATATAATCATGTACGTAAAATAATAACATTATGGCCCTGACGCCAGTGGTTTGTCCAGGACCAGTCATAAAACGTATAGTCGGCAGCGTTTAATCCGAAACGATAACGTCAAAACGGCGAGCACCAGCAGCAGCAGTCGGCTCGGCGACCGTGCGCGATTCGTTCGCATCATAAACCCCGTGACAAACACGTAATAATAATAATAATAGTAATAGTAATAATGCTATACACCACTCGTATAATATTACATCACGACGATATAATATATTATGGTCGTCGACCGAGCTTTATGACGGGCGACTTTAAAACCGACGGCGAGACGGGAGGTGGCGGTGGCGAAAAGCGGCGAGCGGATGAAAGTCCCCGTATCCATTTAATCTTGCAAATCGGTTTACAGGGGTGTGAAGTGGATCATGACGACGATTTCCACCGAACACCCTCTTGTTGTCGCCACTGCCGCCACTGACGTCGCCTGCCTCGGGGCACAGGGCGCGTGCATTATATTATACAATATAATATAATGTTATTATTATTATTGTGTAATGGAACAGTTCTCGTTCCGCGCGACGACACGACTCCGCCGCGGTATTCGAAGTACCTACGTTAAGTCCGAAGTCGTGGCGCGCGCATGGGGATAAACGGGCGGTTTGCAATATATTATAATATACCGAAATGATAACAATATTAATGATTAAAATATAATAAACTTTTGACGATATGTTTCTACGAAGAGTTGAAAAGCGTTTACTGCTCCGTTCCGCTACGATCGATATTCGATTCCAGACTAAATTATTATATGATAATCACATCGTGTGAGCAGGCGTTCAGTTTTGTCTAGGAATAATATTTCGATTTATTTTCCACGGTATGACGCGCGAGGGATAAAATAATATATTTCAATGTGTCGTTATATAATAATATGAAGTTTATATTTTTTTACGAGAATCGAACGAATAATTATGCTCGTCTCGTCCGTCGTCCATAATATTATGACAATAATAAATTGTATAATATTCTATTATGGTTCTTTATGACATTGTTCCGTATTCTAGATTATTAAGCAAGCTTAACTCTATTATTTTTTCGTTTAATTATGAATTTATTTAAATCCTGGTTTTTGGAATTTTTAAATCTACTTAGAGACCATATTTTAAAATACTTGAGATGTTTTGTTCTGAATAAGAATAGTGTCGTTTATACCTAATAAGGAAAATAGTCCTTAAAAATGGTTTTACATAAACCATAAAACAGATATAATATTGGTTCTAATATTTATAATACATGTAACATTTTTATAAATAACAATATGGATAGGTTAATAAAATAATGAATATTACCTATAATGTTATTTTTAAATTACAGCAATATTTTAATAACTGAGAAACTACTAGTTAGAATTTTGAATTAGGTAAATAAACATAATTACCTACATTAATCTAAATAATTTAGAAAAAATTAGTGTTCTTATTTAATAAACAGAACTTTAGATCTCCACAGGACACTCCTTAAATAGTTAAATAAAACTTAAGAATTTGAAAATATGGCCTTGAGTGAGTTAAAAATATTATTATTTAATACAATATATATTTATTCATTAAAGTGTTAATCCCAATCACTCTACACATATAGTTTTTAGCTGAACAATTGTATTATCACAAAAATAATTGCACTATTGCAGTACCTATTAGGTATAATAGACGTAAATCATGAAAGTAGTTATAGCACAGACTTAATGATATTTTCATATAGTCTATGGTTATAGCAATTGTGTGGGTTTCCCGGTTGTTTTCAGTACTTAACTTCTTATTATAGTGATATATGGTTTGTTAATAATATTTACTATGCTAATCGTTTTTTTTCTTCAGTTATTTGAACTTGTAAGTTATTTTACCAAATCGAATAAATAACTTTTATAAAATGTAATGTAATGTTAAATAATTATAAAGTAATGCGAGTTTTTTTTTAGACTTTTAGAGGATTTTTAGTGAATACAAACTACAGTATTGTAAAGGGATGATTTATTGGATAAATTAGTTGGAAAAAATTGCTTATATATATATACATATATACTCAACAACAAAATGTACTAATACACATCCCGGTTGAGTATACTATATATAGTTTGTAAATGTGCATGTAAACTATATACATACCGTTTGGTTTCTACCCTCTCGCAAGTGCCGTCGACGTGAAAACCGTAGACGTCAGCGAAAAACACGACGCGGCGGCGGCAGTGGTTGATGCAAATCGAGTTAAAAATACCGCTTTGTTCGATAGGCAGGCGGCCGCTTAAACAGTGGGCGGCAAACCCGAATGCAAATGAGGTTATGAAACATTTTATGGGTAGACCAGGAGGGGTTAGAAGGGGTGCGGACCTGAGTGGGCGGTAATGGAATATATACATGTATACAAAAATATACATATTATCGTGTGGTACAGATACCTACTGCAATATAATTTAATAATAGTCTGGTCTCTGATGAAATTGAAGGACCATGCACTTGCGCCTGTATATTATGAAGAATTTTAAATTTCTATAACTATAATAGTTCATATAAAGAATATTTTTTTATAATGATAATTTAGTGGAAATCGGGTGTTGTAGGTACAATATAATGTAAAGTGTACTTAATACCTATGTGCAAATTATTTTAATGGTAAACTTTTAAAGGAATACTCACAAAAATATGAAAGTTTTTGAGTGTTATTTTTTTAAAGACACGATTTGAAGTCACTGCAAATTAATATTTTTTTATTGATTTGATTTTTTTAGTTTTTGAATGACAGCATACTTTTTAATTTCATATTCATATTATGTTAGTAGTTTTAAATGGTTGTAAATACATTCATATACTTTTCATGTTGTAATGGAAGGGTTCAGCTCTTTCCCCCGTGATTATCACCACGACCCGACAAGCAGATAGACCCCTCGCGTTATGAGGAATTTTAAAATTCGAAACGACGGATATCCTATCGGACGCGATATTCGACGACGCGTTAATGGTAAAATCGACTTAACAATAACGCGATTATAAAATGCGGATTATAAGACCGAAGAGCACTAAACGTCACGGTCACTGTTTGTCTGAAAACGTTATGCAGTCATTATTTATAAATACTAATATATCGCCCTGGCCATCGTATTCGATTAGAGTCGCAGCGAATAACACGCTCGTCATGTTCGTAATTTATTAATCTATTTAAACGCGGATTCACAGTACCTATATATTCGCATGATGATTATTATGCACATAGGAAAAAATTATCTTTCACTATTATACAGAGTGGTTCACTAAGCGTGCTCAACCGACATTTTTTCCCTTTAAATGTGAATTTATGCAAATTCTGAATTTTTATGTATACTGACCAATTATAAGAGGACGCTATAAAGATATTTGCTGTCGTCGTCTTACAAGTGCACAACATAGCAAATTTACGCTCAGCAGATCACGTTACAAATATAGAAAATGTACATACCATAAAGTTTCATAATAGGTTGATTCACTCTAATTTTTAAATGCGTTCTAAACGCGTTCTCCTGAGCATGCATTGTCTCCAAAATTTTATCACAATATAATATAGCAAATTGTACGTTCTGAATAATTTCTTTAACTCAGTTATGTTTAAATGTAGAAATATATCTATTGAGAATCTCAAAGGTTTTTTTTTAATATTTAAATTTTTAAGTGTGTAGCGTCATCTTAAAGACCATACTTTTTATTACTTAGATTTTTGTATCGCTATAATGAAACTCCTTGTCGTTAAATGCAGTAATCAGAATTTGAATTTGAAGTGTGCGCGCGCATGCTTGCGGTATTATATACCATTATATATATAGCTTATTATTATAGCATATCCTAACGACCGTGAATACTTATAAGTTATAATAATATTCCCTTAGCAATTTTTCCGATCGATCGATCGTCGGCGCAGTGCGCCGTTTCAAATTCAGCAGCCCGTCCCGAAGCCGTTCGGTTTCAACGGTTCGGCAAGCACGATGGTCTTATTATATGTATATATTTTTGCCGTAAAGAAATACAAAAATATTTAGAGGAAAAAAATCGGGTGGCTCGGCAGTTCCGGTCTTAGGAATATAAGGGGTTCGATATTATTAATAGTCTTATTTGGGCGGCTCGCATCCCCTGCGGGAAATAAAAATAAAGGGATAATCGTATATTCCTGCAATATCTCTCTGGGCGCATTATAATATTTTGCTCATCGTCGTACGCTTCGTAATTAACCTGCGAGATGCGAATTTCAAACGAATTAATGCGCGCCAATTTAATGCATCCGATTTTCAGCCTAAAATGACAGATATTTATTAGCATCTCAAAAGTATCTAAAAATTAAAAAATGTATGTGCAAGTATTTAGTTACGAACAATTGTCCGAGGAGGAATAAATATAAGTATATATAAAACTATCTATCAATTTTTTTTGGTGGGTTTCGACTTGATAATATATAGAGTAGTTTTGTGAACATAATGCGTATGATAGTCAGTGCCTTAGGAGTTAGGGTGCAGGGTAACGTACTCAAGTCATTAGTCCAATGGTATTTCAAATAAACTTCAAAACGATCGGGATAACAAGTGAGTATTGGAACAAAAAAAATAAAAATATTCTTCTGGTGGGAAAATGTTGTCGAAAGTCGATACTCACTGTACCTACGCATGATGCATTGGTGCAGTAAAAAAGTCTATACAATGTTAGGATGAAGCGCGGTAAATCACGTCCACGAGAACACGAATAAAATATCGTCACAGACGTAAATCGTTTTGTACAGTGTGTGTGTGTGTGCTAGCGAGCGGACAAGAGTGCTGTGCGGGGACACTGTCCCGCGGGAACTGCGCTCCGATTGGCGTTATTTTCATTTCCCGTGCATTAAGCAATCCGGAAACTGTATCGTCCGGACACACGTTACACTTCGATCGGATATATAATAAATACGGCCGAATATATTATTTTGCGTGCGGACGACTCTTAAATCGACGCGACATCACAACAACAGTGGACTTTCGAACAAAAATTCAGAAGATATAATTTAAGACAGTTTGAATCGACTTTGATATTTTATTATCTTAAAGACTGACAATCACAATGAAAATATTTTTATAGGCCGATAAACTATAGCCCCATATACCCAGCATTTCCCATAACATGTTCATTCAAATCAATGGAGCGTATTATATAACAAAAATGTGATTGCTCTTCGATCTAAAAGCAGTTGTAAGAAAAATGGTATTTACTATAGCTGTATCTATTAACCAAAATATTTTTATATGAAATACTTAGGTATCGATCTTGTTCATAAAATTTTGAATATTATAAATTATAAATAGGTTATGATTATAAGGGTTTTCGATTTTACAAAGCATATATTTTTAGATTTTTCCTCATAATCAGAACATATTTTGAATTTTTAAGAATATTAATAGTTTCTCCAAAATAGGAAGAAATAAAATAAAAGTTCTAAGATTTTTAAATTTTAAAAAACTATTAATATTTTGTTCAATGGTCATCGAACAATTGAAAAAGGTTTTCAATTTGCCGCTAATGAAGGAAATATTTATATTTTTTGACATTATAGTGATTATACCCACATTTTTAATGTTCTTAATTTTAAAACTATATTTTTAGTGCATATTGTTATTTGTTAGTATAAAATAAATTATTTTAAGATTTTATTTTAAAACATAATATTATACTAGGTACTTACATTATTACGATTCAATTTATTTATATCATCATATTATTATGGATTGGTATTTATAGCATTTAATTCTCTGCTCAAAATCAATATACTACAATAATATAATACGATTAGTAACATTCTCAATCCACTCGCGGGAACATGATAGAGAAGATGATGATTTGAAAACTCAGAAAACGTATTATCGGAGCCGACCGTGCAAACCTAAAATGCGTACCAGGTTTTGACGGCCAAACTCTGTGAACGGCTTTCGAGTGCAGCCGAGTGGAATCGAAATCGGCCTTTTATAAGATTATACTTTCACGCGGTAGCTTACCTTTATACAGAAGCGCGCCTATGGAGATAAAATCACACCGAATTTAAATTGTATCGCGAAATCGATTTCACTATGAGAATAATAATTGGCTTCACGATATTTTCGATTTCCTGCGTACTCCCGCAAGTCTTCTTTTACCTTACGATCATCGATTTTATATTATGACATAATAATAATTATAAATAATAATTTTTCGATATTTATAATTTATCAAAAAATTGTATATTATTTTACTTAAAGAACTTCAGAATCGTATTCCTTTCATTGTCCGGGTCTAGACCTTAACTTTCAGCAATAATAATATGACTTTTTTTAAGTTCATTTCTGTGTTGATAAAATTGTGTTCATTCCTTAAATAAAATTTTGTTTGTTATTACAACTATTATTATAATGTCACTATATCGCCCATAATAATCCATTTAATGAGAACCGTTAGTCTACACCGCACACTGACATTACGTGTAAACAATTTTTATCTTTTAATGTGGCTATTTAGAACAATGAAATACGATTACTAAATGTGGTATATAATAGGTGGTTTTTTGTACCTAGTGTTGACCGAGGGGACCTTAAAACCGATTTCACTCAAAAAAGCTCAGGGCAGTTGATAGATCCATTGAATAATTTATGTAAAAACAAAAATCATCGATACAATTGAGTAATATTATATGCTTACAGAGGTATTTTAACATGATTTTAAAAATTACAAATGAGTAGACCTTTTATTTAAAAGCAATTATTCTTACTTATATGTATACTTACTAATTTATTTCAATATATTTCAGTGAATTTCCAATATTTATAAAATAATGAAAAGCTCATTAGGTATCTTGCAACTCTGAACACTGTGTCACTATAAAAAGATGAACATTGTGCATAGTAATTATTACATCATTATTCGGTGGGTTTGGGGTGGACGTAAGACAGACGGAATACTAGGGGTGGGTTGCATTCATGATACCTCGTTTCGGCGGCGTTCAAAAGGTGAATTCCTGCATGTCGTAATAATCGGGCCACGCCACTGAGCTGGCCGCTGACCACCCGTCACGGGACCCACGTGGGTGCTTTATGCCTTTGATATGCACGTCCTCACCCACCCTTTGCACGTCGGGACCACCCGTTGGCGTTTTCCACAGCATCTGCACACGCATCCTATCGCATAATTAAACCGCTGCTACCGTGCAACGATATTAAGTTGCCACGAAATATCACCAGTCGACGAACTCACATCACGTTCGTCTTCGCCACTATATCGATGGTTACACGTAAAAAGGGTTGAAGCGTCACTATAAGGGTCTAAGCAACGTGGCTTACACTATTTTAGGATAGAGAAAAATATATGTTTTCTAATGCACACGTGCAAAAACAACTTATGAACAATAATCCATTTACCTAACTAAAAATTTGAATTTTAAGTGTACGGTATAAAGGGTCTAAACGAGAACTATTATAGGAAATAAACCACATTATCAAGAATTTTTAAGGACCGCAATAGCGACGTTTATCAAAATTGTTTTTTGAATATTTTGTTTTCATAAAATATTTGTCTACAAATTATTTTGATGAAAATAAGGTACTATAATAATATATAGCCATACTTATAGGTCATAGATGATAATACAATACCAAAATATAATAAATAATAAGTCCATTATTATTTATTATATTCATAGTTTTGTAAAACAAAATATGTAGGGCAAAATAACGCCAAAATTATTTGACAAAATATATGTATTCAAATTTTTGTATTCACGTAAAAAATAATCAAAAGCGTTTTTAAAAATAAAAAAAAATGCCAAATCCTTCTTAAAAAAGTTATTGTTTATCAAAGAAATAAAAAAATAACATTAAAATCACAACAATAGTATATTGTGTGGCAAGGGCGGGAAGTGAGCTATTTCGCCCAAGACTGAAATTTCCTTCCCGCACGAGCCACACATACTAATTTTTGTCACGCCTCTGCGTCCATTGATCGCGCAATCACGGCAAAGGTAATTCAGGATAGGATCTATGCAACAACCAGACTATTCTACAAAAACAATATTTCATGAAAGAAACGATTTGGTTTTATTTATTTTAAGCGTCATGCATTGAAGGTTATTATATGAATATAAGATGTAACCAAAAGTTTATATTTTGTAAGGACCGTAGTATAGATTTCAGTATAAATAATAATTATTATATTAAAATAAAATAAGAATAAAAAAATGTAATCAAGGCAAAGGTAATGCATTATGCGGGGATCTATGCAATAACAAAATTATTATACGAAAACAATTTCATGTTTACGCGTCATGCAAGGAGGTTATCATATGAATATAAGATGGAACCAAAATTTTATGTTTTATGAGGAACGTAGTAGGTATAAATTTTAGTGTCTGTTTGTTCAGAAAATACGCGTGATATCTGAGCTCAGTTTCTTGGGGATTTCCATTTTACCGCTCGGTACTTTTAGGGAATTCTACTTTACCGCCCGGTACTTTTGGGGATTTCCACTTAACCGCCCCATACTTTTGGGGATTTCCACTTTACCGCCTGGTACTTTTGGGGATCCCCACTTTACCACCAGCTGGACGGAAAAACGTCATTTTCCAATGGTTCAACCGTCATCGAAAACTAAACTTTCAGTGCAGGCGTGACAAAAAATATTTTTTGACTCTCTTATTGCTTACCCAACGACTCTTTTTCTGCTGTGTAACCATCGTCGATAACCTTATCGACTAGTCCCGCAGACGTCTCCCAGAATCATCCACGTCCTCCCCCCCGTGTTTCTCACCTACCACCGTATCTTCGCGGATATAGTGCTCTCGATTTTTCCCGATTTTTCTCGTTTAATCTTAAAATCGTCGTTTATATTTCCACGACGTCCCTCATCGTCATCAGAGATATAAATCGTAGTCGTGCCGTGATGATAATTATTATACGATATTACGCGCGCGCTAGCGAATAACAAGCGTAATCGAATTACGCGCGCGGCGGACAATGATTGATAAGCGCCGCGACGACTTTTCCGCTAGCGATTTTTATGAATATTAAACGCATTAATCACCGCCGCCGCCCCGATTGTACACAGCAGCTATTATAATAGGACGGCAGTGGTGCGGGGCCCGACCGGGTGGCGACGCAATTAGCCTGATGAAAATCGGTCGTGTAAGCGCCACTGCTATACCAAATATTTTGTGTATTATTATTATTATATATACCTACCGATGTCATAATGAAGAACGATGTCGTACTCAAAGTAGCGTTGTACATAATATACTTATATTTTAGATATTATATATAGCCATCTCGCCTTCGCGTATATATTCGCATAATAATATTCATTTATTATTTGTATACATTATTTACGACGATTATTATAACGAGCTCGTTTTGTCAACTGCCGCAGACCGTCATCTGCGTCGGCGTCCGCGTGCGACGATTGCGGTAGTTTGGAGAGCGTCTTTTGCAATCGTGGGGACATCACGCGGAGTGGATCGCGAACCTAACCTTTTTGTCATAAACTATAGTTATAATATATTATATATTTATATTATTAGACATTTAATAAGCTGAACGCAAATTGCACCGTCCGAAGAAGCGACAACTATATATTGCAAATAGCGACCGATATATTATTATTTCAGTTAAACTTACATTATTTCTATGCTGTAAATATATTGGCATATTGCGCCAAATACAATTTTGTCTACTTACTTATACATTTATTTATGTAATAAATTACGTTTTGTGTAAGTTATTATTTTTACGATGATAGCTGTTTAGCAATACCCAGAGAACGCAACAATAGGGAGCCGTCTACCATTATTCTAAAATAATATACTTTTGGATTGGTTAACATTTTAAAATTCATAAGTTAACGTTCTTTTGAAAAATATGCATATTTTTGTGTTTAAAATTGAAATCTTATCAATGAATTTAAGGTCACTTAGAAATTAAAGGCGCAAATTATTATACCCATTTTAGAAATCTTGGAATGCCGAGCTCAATTTATACTATACACTTTTACTACCTACATATCAGCTGTTCACTGTGAGTGGAATTTACAATTCAATTTAAGTGAGTTATATTCGTTTCCATCAAAATCAAAAAAAGATTTGATTTTTGTATCCGGAAAATCTAATTTGTTCTAAAGTATACTTAGAAGAATCGTTTATAATTACCCAGAAGCCACCGGGAGGATATGGTTCTCGATAACCACCCAAAATTATTCACTTATTTGCATATCTATAATTGGTCTATCCATATTTGTTTAGCCTTTATTATGTTATAGTTATAATTATAATTTACAGTAGCTTTTACATGGGGTTAGGGTTAGGGTAAGGTTAGGCATACTGTTTTAAAAAATTCTATACGGGTATTATGTTTCAGTTTTATACTTTATTATGGCAGTTGACGCGTTAATTCATTTGTTTTGAATATTATTTCATTTTGGATTTTTAATATACAATTTAGAGCTATTTATTTTATAATAAATACATTATACATTAGTTTGGACACTTGAAATTAATGTTTTTAAAAATATATTAATGTTAAGATGTGGTTCTTTGAAATGTGGATAGAATTATTTTTTTGATCTGCATATTATATTATCACTGGAATCGGACCACACTATTGGTTACGAAAGTACGATTTTCGGAAATATAATTTACAGAATACCATAAAAAAATAACCAAAAAATGAAACATAAAATCGGAATTAATAACTAGGTTCTCAAACGACAAATTTTGGAAGAACATTGATTTGTTGGAAATGATGCACCACCGACTGTCTGTTATTGCGGAGTGGGATAATAGATTCAATTTGTCTTGGCCGGGAGCAAAAGAAAAAAAAACGCAGTCCGTTAACTATATAATATCGTTTTGAACGAATAAATGAATAAATTGTTAAAATATAACTAATAGTTCAAAGAACTCAGAGGTTTGCAAAAAGTTTTCGACCTCAGTGACGTCTCGCTGTACAGCGACTGGATCATACACTTGCCGGGCACGTTGTCGACCAAGCAGTCGCCGATCTGTTCGCATCTCACTACGCCCTTTTCCAGTCGATACCAGTGTTGGCTGTCGCACACGACTTGTACGGTGTGGATGACTTTACCTGCGGAAAATGGAAATTTGTCGTTGATTAATATTAAATTGGTAATACTGCTAAGCTTAATGACGTATAGATAAATGACAGAAGTACCGATTCTTATTAAAAAACACAGTTCTTCGGTAACTCTGCCGTTTTCACCGAATTGATATATGTTCAAATCAGTCCAGTCTATATTGCTGTTGGTACCGTATCGTTACTGATAAATCCGAAAAACAGCCTTTTAAAGCAGAATAAAAAAAACCGGTCTTCAGATCGTTAGCACAGCACACATATTTTTCATAAGTTTTAGACCGATAAGCGGTGGTAAATTACACATACCTACTTCGGAATATCTGATTTTAATTTTTGATACATGTATAAACTCTTTGACAAAATATCTAGGCTTTTTAGGAAGTCAATTTTTAATTTTTAATTTAAATGACCTTAAAACTAAGATTTTTTTCAAAAATTCCATGAAATAATTGCTTTACATTTGTATTTATTCTGAGACATATGTTTTTAATTCAAAAAAGTGATTTCTAGAGACCATTAGTCTAGTAGCTTATAAGCTCAACCGTTTTTTCGAGATTACAATTGAACTTCAGGAAGTATGTTAAATTTACTACTGCTTTTAGTAATTTTTATAGTTATGCAAACAAGAATATTTTCATTTTTCGTGAAGTATTGTGCTCGAGTTGCATACTGCGGCGGTTATCCGATGCAGCATTACAGCGATTTTTGCTAACACACACTAATGTTAATTTGCCACACACTCATAGACATAGCCCAAATATCAAATGAATTGCCTAAATGTTCCTCCTTAAAACATGATACGCTGGAGCCCCCTTAACATGCAATTTATCTCACTATCGATAATTGTATACATATTATAGTGTAATTAAGTTAGAGCAAGGAATATATAGCGGATTTCACAAATAATCAAAAAAAACATACAAACGTCTATTGAAATATCAAAATATTATTATTATTATTATTAAAATAATTGTTTGGTAACCTACCTAGGTAACAAAAAGTTTGAACGTCTTCTTCGCTCAGAATCTATTTTTCATCATATACAATGATTAATCATTGAGTTCAAATTTAACACATCCATTACAGTGCCTATACTCAATGACGAGGTAGGTATCAACACTCAACACCTACTGTAAAGCAGAACTGTTACACCTACTTGACGGCTTTTTTAAATTAATTTTAAACGAATTGTTTCTTCACAGTTTAATTACATTTTAATAAATATATACCTAACCTAAAGTGATTTATTTTTATTTACATATAAATAATGTTTTTAATAAGTCTTACATTCTCATACACCAGTATAAAATAAAATAAGAGATTTAGTAGACAAAAATATGAAATACAAATAATTTTTAAGTAATAAACTAATTGATTAAATGCATTAGTATCTAATTTTAACCTATTTAATAATTTAATTTTCGTTGTATCTATATTATGATACAAATGTACATAGCACATAGGTAGGTGAAATAAAATATGTAGTTAAAAAGTTTTCGAATACCTTAATTTTTACCATTCATAGGTGAATATTTTTTTATCTATTTTATACGATAGAGTCCTATAGTAATTATATGGTACGTAACTCACCGCGAAAATGTCTTTTTGTGACAAACCACCGTAATCACCAGGGAATGACCGTCTTCCATGAACATGGTTATGTAGAAATATCTGTGCAACGCTGTAAAATCTCTAATTTTACCTGTAAAAAACACCGTTTGAATGAGCTCCTCATCATATTATTACGATTGTATAATATATTATCGGTAGTGGTTCCAAAAAGCGCACATTATACGATTTTTTAGAAAGTCCAAAAGAACCAAATCCAATTTTATTATCTGATATGATTAAAACCTAAAATAATAAAATAATATAATATAGCATAATCTATTATCTATAATACCAATTTGACGCTCATAGCATATCACAATTTTAAATGTAGTGTATTTCTGTTTTAGATGTAAAAAAATATTATCAAGTTGAGTAGAATTATGTTTATCTTTATTGTATAGATAGTGGTTAATTTAGTTACTATAAAAGATCAATTAACTATGACTTTGATTTTAATACATTTCTATTTTGGTAAAACATTTTAATTGCACCTATGCAGGGTTATTAAAAAAGTAGTCATGTATAGCACTTTTAGAGGGGCATTTGTCTGAGCTTTTGGATTACAGTTAATTATAGGTATTAAATATACCGAAGCTCCTGTCCCTGACGGTAGCTGCGTTGCGAATTTCAATTCCTATCCTGTCGATCTCGATGTCCGCGTCCAATCGACCGAACTGCTCCCAATGCACCACATCGTCTTTGGAACTGTAACGTAACGATATACGCACGTGACGATATTATTACTTTATAATGTGTGTCATAGAATAGAATAATATATAAAGCTTTAAGGCTCTACAATAGTTCATAATATTATCTTTGTCCGGCATGTATGTACCGGTCGAATAGGGTGGCGGAGAACATGTTCCAGTTTTCCAGCGCAAAAGAGTTGGCGAACGATTCGCTGCTCAAGTCCCGATTCAGTAGCCACACGTCACGTTGGCTCGTCCATTCGGCTCTTATCTTTACGTGGGCCGAGGCGTCCGGATCATCCACAAACCTATATATACATGAATATATATGTATACAACCGTTGGAGGTTGCTATGTACCATAGGGTCGACTTCATAATATATATTATTATGTAAAGGTACTTACGTCATTTTACCTTCGAAATTTACTTTCCACCGTCGGAGAGGTTCGATCACCGTCAAAGTAAATTTGTCCAAAGTGAAACCATTTTTGCTGTTTTCCAACGCGTTATCCATGGAATTTGGATACATCGGAGTAGACAGGTGTCCGATTCCTGGAATCTGCAAAAGCCGTACAAACGATGTGTGTGATGGTATAGTTGTTAAGTCGTAGAGCTCAATTTGTAAGTAATTGTGATAAGTTGGATTTTGGAACTTGTAGGTTTCTCATAGGTAAGTTGTGACCGAAATGAACTACTAAGTACAGCGGCCAACCTACAAATCCAATAATAAACTTATAGGTAATTCCTTTCAATTAAGCTCTACAAGTTACGATTTTTCTGGTGTAATTTCGACTAAGTGTGGGGGAAGATGATGTTAGTGTGAAGATTCTCCTTCATCCTGCTTCGATCTTACTTCGAGTCGATGGACTTATAAATTCCAAAAATTTACTTTAATTGGACGTGTATTTTGGTGGGTAATTTGGGACAAAGGGGGTCAACGAAGTGGAGCTTTTTTCACACACGTTTATACCAACGTAACTTCATCGTTCAATTCATCATTATATTATGTACTACAATTTACCTTTAAACATGCGTATCCTATGGACATTTTACTTTCGTTTCGTCTATCAAGCGCTAATATGATCCATTTACCGTCGGGCGTGGTACCTCCAATCCAAGTGGCGTCATAGCCCTGGGAAAGTTATATACATAATGCGATATTCAGATGAAAAATATATTATCATAAGCGATTACTATGCTTACAATATTGTCGTTCAGTTCGTGTGGCCCGTCGTTGTCTTCCGGTTTACCGTGCTTCGTATGGACGTCAAAGAAACGCAAAATTGTCTAAAAAAAGAAAACCAATGGAATATTACTGTATATAATTGTACAAATATGCAATGATATTATAATATTAATGATTTATACTTTAATTGCGGTGAAAAACCAGTAATAAATCGTGTATTTGACGTTGTACCAAGGTCCTGGTAGTTTATAGTAGTCGAAAAAAGTCTCCGGTGAATTGGTCATTTTTGACAAACAAATTTTGACGACAAAAGATTGAGTACACTTCACTTGGCTATAATATGATAATAATAATAATTTAATAATTTAATAGTACCTATGTATTATTATACGTATTGCTACAACGCCCGCTTTTATCGACGTAACGTGACGGTATCGTCATAGTCGCTACTCGCCACTGTACAAATTCCTCTCTGCGCGATAAATAACAATATGTATTAAGTATATTATTACGTTTAAAATTATATTATCGCATAACCTTCTCCGTCACGATGCACTTGAGTCGATTATTATAACAGTGCATTATTGTTAGATAACAGTAAACGCGCACAGTATAGGTACCTATAAATACCTCAGATTTAACAGTACCGGATTTAGCTTGGCGGGGAACCTAGAGATTTTTTTAAAAATGCCTAGGGATTCAGGTCTTGAATATGATGTCTCGTAAATGAAAAAGTAAATTATAGTATTATACTAACTTATAAAATACCTTCTATAATAGATATATAAAACATGTCTTTGTCTGAGAAAAAATGAACAATAATATAATGAATACTCCAGCACTCGTCGTATTTGATTTTGGTGTACGTCAGTTAGCGGACATGTCAGTGTTATGTATTCTCGCTTTGTGGTAAAATCCGACCGAAGTGGTCAATCCTCGGAATTCGGATAGTCATCAGCTAATCACGGGCTTAGGACGTTCAGGTACACCTCCGTCCCCGAAAATATAAACAATTTTGAAACACGGCACTTGTTATTGTAATTAGGTAGTATTGTAGTAAGTATATTATATTAGGCAGTTTACGATTAATCAACAAAAATATAAAACAACGTTTATTTAGCGCCACCTATCGGACGTGATTCAAACTAATACTCTTTAAATCTTTCTGGTATCTCCAATAACAATCTCTGAATAATTTCCGTCAAAACATCGGTCAAGTAGTTTTTGAGCCTATATAAACCACAACCATACGCACTTATTGTCTTTTATATGATTTTATTGTTGTGTATATTAGAGACGTGTAAAGTACGTATGATTTCATGATTTTATCTTTTTACGTAAATATAAGTGCTATATTAGTATTAATTGAAATAATATCAACAAGACCTCTCAAAGACACGGATAAAAGTTATAATATAATCATAATATTATAATAATATATAAGGTCGACGGAATAAAACCATGGATGTATTTTTTATTACACAATTGACTACCGATATCATAGCAATCGCATTACAAAATATATGCCATGTACATGAAATAATCATAGTTTGGCGGACGTACGTAAAGTCAATCATTCGGCGTCGAACCATAACCGCAGTTGGTCGTCGGCCAACAACAGTATTTGTATTTATATCATTTCATTAGTATTATTATACGCTGAGTTCTGCGTATTTTTATACATAAATATGATATATATTTTTTTTTTGAGTACACATCGCGCACACAAAAGAAAAACCGATTTCGACAAAACGCGACGATTCCGAAATAAAGAATGAGAAATAGTATTTTCGTCCGTGCGTGGCTTAAGTGGCTTATTTCTGAAAAAGAAACGTGATCGCGACGAGCCGGCGAGGATGAAGGCGAGGCAATATATACTTTTTTTTCCTCCTCATCCTCTCTCGTCACCGCATTCGTTGGTCTAATTCAATATTTTCTTTTTTTCCCACCGCCACCACCACTCTGTACAAATAAAAACAAAATCGTTTGATAAACAATCGAATGAAACCAGTCTTGCAGTAAATATATTCTCGTCCGTTCTCCACGCAGTCCGATTTGCATTTTTTACGCAGGCGGTGATAAAATAATACTTTTATCGATAGCTGCAGTGTATGTGTGTATGTGTGTGTGTGTGTGTGTGCACGTGCATAAACGAATCGATAAGAGGCGTACGGAAAAAAATAATTCCTACTAATGAATTATAAGTTGTCTTAAAAATATTATTTTAATTCGGCAAAACAAAAATAAGCGTATTATATGCACACGTATTAAAAATGCCAAAATCCAAATTTGGTTATACTTGGAGCACGGTTAAACCAATGATCGACGTGTTAAACAATTATTATTATCTACAATCTTAGCTAGTGTGAGGTCTGTGAGGCGGAACTATCAAAATCTACTAAAAAATCAACCCACTACCACTATAACCAGCGCGGGCGATACGCGCTATTATCACAATATGTACTTACCATGATGTCTTGCCGCGGTGTACGCGATTTCTAATCGATAAACGAGTACATATTATATACCATCAACATGTATATACACAAACGTATTATTATATTTATGTTGTATGTATGACTCTATACGTGTGTGCCTGCAACCCTAACGCCGCCGCCGCCGCTACTACGTAACGTAAGGAACGACCGGAATTAATCACGCTAATGGGCCTGACGTCATTATATACATATACGCGAATGCAGGACCCTCGTCGCAGCCGATGAGTCGGAAAACAATTCCTCGTGCCGATGACAATAAAACGGTATGCAGAAGGGTTGTTTCCCGCGGACCTGCTGCTGCTGGTGCTGCTGCGGCGGCGGCGTGGCGGTGGGGTCGTTGACAATGGTCCGCGCGTGACGTAAAAGTCAAGACTTCGATTCGGTTTCGAAAGAGTCGACTGGCGCAGGCGACTATGATATATGATATGTCTGTGTGTGGGTGTTTGTGAATACGGCGACAGGTATAGGAGTAAAAAATTGTTGAATCGCAGTGACGCGTTTCGCACGCCGTCAAGAGGGTTGTATTTGTATACGGTGTGCGGTTTTTGTTCTTATACCACGGTCTCTACGCCGTTTGCGGGTATGATATAAATATATTATGTACATAAATTATACATATTATCTCGGTCTTAGGGTCTTCTAGCGTTTCAACGTTTTTTTTTTTTTTTGATAGTTCATAGAATCTATATAATGTTACATATTATCCAAAATTGTATTTTGCACATTTTTTATATATTAAGGTACTTGCTAACTATAGATAAAATGAACGCATGTATTGTCTAGTATTTTAGTGATTTTTCTAAAATAAAAAACCTTTCCATCAAAATATGATTAAAAAATTAAAATATTAAATTTTATCAAAAAAATGTGTAAAAATTATGTGTTTTCCACGCAATAAGCTTATTGCTCGTAACAAAATCGTACCATTCCCCAGACTTGGTTCATAATAAATCATGTAAAATAAATAACAATAAATATTATTTATATATTTTGTAATTTTCATTCTCAACATTTTTTCAACACAAATATTCTCCCCTTCACCCCCTCCCGATTGAAAACTCCTGAGCATATAGAATTCATCGACTTCTTCGGGGATACGGTGTATTAAATAGATATCTAGCTAAACATTAATTATTAAAAATGTATAACAGTCGTTTTTCATTTATATAAATATGTGTATAGAAAAATAAACTAAATTCGTTTACCTGTATGCACCCCCATATATTATATTATTATTTAAGTTAAACTTTTAAAACTATTTTATTTCTTATTCTCGACGAGCGATGGTTTACGGAGCGTAAAGAAAAACAAATGTGTTTATTATCTCGTATAACGAGCTGGTCCAAGCGACAGATCGTCGCGGAGAAAAATAAGATAAAAATATAATAATATGTATAATATGTTAATTAAATCCGGTCGGACGAAAACAAAATGTCTCGCGGAGTAATTAACTGCGACGATATATCAAACGGATTTAAATGGAAATGAGAAAAGAACGCGGATAACGACTTTTATATATTATTATATTATCATCTCTTAGCGGACCCGTATCTATATATATATATAATATTATAACGTCGCTTGATTGGAGGTGAAGGGTGGGCTATTGCGGGGGGGGTCGAGGGGCGTGGGAGAGAGCTAGCAGAGCACGAGAAAGTTTTCGCGGATAAATGAGCTGAAATACTACGAAATCAATTATCATCCGCCTCGGTCGTCCCGGGGGAAATCATTGACATACATAATCTTTCGGTGACGAAAAAGAAGGAAAAAAAGGAGCAGAAGGGCATTATTATTACCCCACGCTTGTAATCCCCAAACATTGAAAAGACCGAGCACTGAGCGTCTTGTCAGCGCATCGGCACAACAAATAGGATTTCGCGCGTGGCATAAACTCGGCCCGAGCGATCTTGTCATCGAGGTTCGTCCGTACGTTCATTTTTTTCTTCTTTTGCTCCATCAAACATGTTCAAAGACAAAATATATCTCTTTGAAATGTATTTATATTATACCTAGGTATAATACCTATACGTTTTATACAGCGGTAATTCCGCTAGCGTCGCGGTTTGTATGGAAGTCTTCCCCCACCCGTACGACGTCGAGAGAAAATATTATTATATTATATTTATTAAGCTTCGCGTTCGTTGGAGTTTTTCTCGATATAATATCATTTTCGAATTTCCGAGATTACAGCTACGAGATATATCATATAATATACAAAAGGGTGGGTCGTATTTTATAAACGATTATAATCTCCTGTTTAAAGTCGTTCGACCGGCGTCGCATTAAAAAAAGTTTTCCGTCGAATAAACATAAAAACAATAGCGTTAAGACGGCTCCGTCTTCGAATCGTATGGTAACGATTTTAATTCAAAACCGAAACGAACACAGTCGATGGGTACCATGCACAGCGCGGAAAACGCTCGCCGTCCATCGACTACTGTACTAATTTAATTCAATTATTGTTTTTACTAAATATTAAAATATAATACGATTTTCTAATATAATATACATATAGTTTGTATAACTAAATTACCTACCCTTTCGAACTGTGCTTGAGGTGGGAACGGTAGAGTGGGGAGTTATAATATACTTTCAAATAATGTAAATTAAATGTAAAAAATTTTATCAGAACGTTGAAAAGTTCCTCTGACAGTTGATATTAATACGAATTATTTTTTGTAAATTAATAAAATTGTCAAGCATAGCTATAACTAATTATATTCGTTGATTGTTACTGAAAACTTCGCTGGAATAAAATAATTCTAATTTATATATTATCTATGCGAAAATGTACCTATATTTTTATTTTATATAGGTACCATCGAACGCTTACCATCAGACGCGAAGAACGTATTTTTATTTTTTTTTTTCATAACGATTCACTGTGTGCAAAATAATATTACCATATTGAACATAGGATTGAAATATTAATAATTTGTTGCCCTAATCATGGTGTATACATTTTAATATTTTATAAAGACTTTGGTATAAGTGTTATTGAAAAACTCAATTTATTTGTGTATCTAAAAACTTGAAACTTCTTCCCTGAAAAGTGAGAAAAATTGTGATAGCACTTTTTTATTTCTCGCCTTTCACGTCGTTGTTTATTACGTTTATTACGCTTTTTGTCTTGTACACGGCCCGCCTGGAAGAATAATAATATATAGTAGTAAGTATATACTATGTTGAAGTTTTCATGAAAACTTATAGGGTGCTGAGATTTTTAAAACAGAAATACAGGACAAATATTGACAAATTCTTATATGCGATTTCCGCCAGTATATATATATATATATATTGACCTAGCCCCCCCCCCTCACGAGCAAAATTTTGCATACTAAAAACAGATATATATATAATATATAAGTCTTTCGGAATCGTGATTTTACGACGGATAAAGCGTGCGCCGAGGAGCTAATCAAATAATGGAAAACGACCGGAACCGGACGAGCGGGATGAAGAACGTCTTTGCGGATGCGATTTCGAAAGAATGAGACGCCTGCAAGCATTGCACACAGGCACACCCACACACCCATATACACACTCACACAATATAATATAGATATGTGTACAAACCGACGGGCGACTGACAATGGACGACGACGGTCCTTAGCCGCGGTCGCGGAGGGGTGAATAAAAACCACGCAAAGCCTCCATGGGAACCGGCCCGTGCACGACTGTCTGTATACATAGGCTTCATAAAAGGATTTGTACCTCCACACCCGCGTTCCCTCCGTCCTAGTCCGGCGCTCGCACACACACGCGTATCCCCCGATTTTTAGTGATCGTATGTGTATACACTCGCCTTTGTACCGTTTTGTATCCTGCCGTGCACGTAGTGAGCCGCCACAGTGATCTTTAATGGTTATTAAGACTTTTGCGCAGAACAGTGAAAATTGTTACGGCCTTGAAAGTCTACACGTCCAATATAATATGTATGGGCTAGGATGCAGTCGATCGTCGTTTGCACACCTATATGGCTATATTATGTACCTATCAAAGTCATAAACACATTTATAATATATAACATGATAGATACGCTTAATCGCCTTATTTATTCGTCGAAGTGACTCGAGTAGGTTTGTCTATAAGTTTTACGTTTTTGATTGAATATTTGTCTCCATTTTGGTATCCGTGGTGAGTAATACGCCGTCACAGGCCATATCGATCTTTAAAGGTTATCAAGACTTTTGCGCAGAACAGTTAAAATAGTTACGAAAGCCTATAATATCCAATATAATATTATGTTTAGATACTGCTGTGATCGTCGTTTGCAGAACTATGGATACGCATAATTGCCTTGTTCTGCAGTCGTTGAGTGACTGTAAGTGGATAGAAATTTGCAATGCCGTAAAAATGTTACGTTTTTCATCGAAAATTTGTCTTGGCAATCACAATTATTACGTTTCGGATATCATACTACAGCAGTCGTTATTATTTTTTATTTAATCATTTATCGACGCCTCAGGGGCATTAGTATAGTACAGATTATAATAATATTTCATAATATTACAAGGTAAGAAAAAAAGAACATTAATGCAAGACTAAAGAATAAGCTAAAGAAAATATGATCATAATATTTTATTGCACACGATGATGTGGTAATGCATAGACTAATTTTTATATACGAATTATTACGAATAATTTATACGACAACTGCAATATTTCGAAAGACGAGAAACGATTTGGTTTTATTTATTTTAAGCGTCACGCATGGAGGTTATAATATGATTATGAGATGTGACCAAAAGTTTATAATTTGTAAGGAACCGACGACCGTGGTATAGATTTCAGTGACTGTTTATGCAGGGTATACGCGCGTCGCTCGTGAAATGTGCGCGCAGCACTTTTGGGGATTTCCACTTTACCGCCCGGCACTATTAAGGATTCCCACTTTACCGCTCGCTGGACGGAAAAATTACGCTTTCCAACACTTCAACCGCTATCGAAAACCAAACTTTCGGTGCAGGCGTGGCAAAAAAATCGTTTCATATATTACTAGAGAATTAAAAAACTACAATTCAATTTTGCATTTTTAAAACTTTTGATAATTTTTGAATGTTTTTTGATATTTTGAGAGCATTTTTAGGTTTTCAAGGCATTATTAATTTTATTTGTATACCAACTTTATAATGTTATCAGAAAATTTGATAAAATTATTTTGATTTCCTCTAAAAAAAGAAAAATTCATATTTCCATTTTTAAAATGTATTAAGTGGCTTACACAGCAACCTATCTTCAGAAACAAGTCGATTAATTGCGCGAAATAAATTTTTTTAAGCATTTTGTAACTATTTTTTTATAAGTGCATTAAATTGTATAAACCCAATTGTTAAAGTCATTTTTCTTGTTTTTTAGAGCATTTAAATCCGCTCCCTAAATCATTATGATCTTGTAATTGATTTGTAACTTTTAAACCAGAAGTGATGTAATATTTGAGCGGGGTGTGTATATAAAAAAAAAAAAACCGAGGTGATGATACACATAATTATTTTCCATTTTTGAATGCTGACATCTAAAAATCTCTGCGCTCTTTAAAAGTTTTAAGTTTAAACCACTATATTACTATAATTTCCACCTATACAGAGTTTCTTATGAAATATTAATTATAATATGACTTGAGTGAAATATTGGTATAAATTACTAACCTAACCGATATAATATAATATTATTTAATCATCGAATACACCAACTCCTAAACCTTTTCGATGGACTATATATACTAACAACGGTGTTGCGATGCGATTCTGAAGGTACCTACATCGATGCGTATCAAGCACACTATCAAATATGGCATAATGTGTCTGTGACATAGACTCTATGTTGTCATGCATAATATCATCATCATCATCATCATTTCATTATTCGTTGTTAGGTGGTCGAAAAGTTTCTTCCTATTATAATTTATAAATACTCATACAACCTATATACACGCACAGCAATAATACTATTATGTATATATTATATACTGTTATTATATACATGTATTTAGGGAACCGAAACCAATATAAACCGCACGTATAGTCGTCGAGTGTATTGCGCGCGGCTTCCTTTTGTGCCGTTTTAATATTCGGCAACATTCCCTGAACGGCGGCGGCGGCGGTTCGCTCGCTCGCTCAGTCAATAGACTCGGCAAAGATTTAATAAACTTCACCCCGCGCCGCGCACACGGCAAAGGGACACGCCGAGCTGCAATATATATGTACGCCGTTCACCGTAAATCACCCCCAACCCTGTCTGGTATATATATAATAATAATAATAATATGTATTCCGGCCGCCGCCGCCGCCGTCATCGTTTCGCGTGTATATTTGCCTTTTACAAATTGCCGGGTAAAATTGATATCGTTTGAAGTGCGAGTTTGCAGGCCGGCGGGTCGGTGCAGTATTGGTGGTTTGGGGTGGGATGGGGTGGAGGTTTATTATGTCATTTTCATTTTTTTTTTCGTCGAGATTTACGATGAGGGGAATGATGAGCGCGCGTCGTTCCTAATAAAGGCGATCGCGAAGACGTGTACGTTCGTCAGGTATTCATAATATAGTGTCTAATAAATAATAATAATAATAATAATAATATACCCAGAACTCGGAAATTTCGTTTGATAAAACAGTTAACATACTAACTAGTTCATAGATATTACCTGTTTTACCGCTGTCATTTCAAAAAGTACTGAGATTTTATATTTTTAATAAATAATATAGTAATTATATGAATTGTGTTGTGCATTATTTTTTAAGATATCTCATTCAAAATATCCTCCTGCAGACGAAATTCAGTGGTCCAAGCAATGATCTTGCCATTTTTCTAAATCCCTCAGGAACTAATCCGGAGTTATAATATAAGGCTTTAAGTTTTGTATTCACTCTTCTTTCATCTGTAGTGTATTGAAATCGTTATTCTTTAAGCATAGATTTTAGTCTAGGTAAAAGAAAAGAAAAATCATAAGGTGTCAGATCAGGTGAATAGCGAGGGTACGGGATCACAAGAATCTTTTATCAGCTAAAAATTCATGAATTGGCAGCCTTGAGACTATAGGCGCAAATTGACTAAATTTTTTGGGGGGACTGAAGCTCCCCTCTCCATAGCCATATTGCTTAGTACTACAGAATATAAAAATTAGTACTCATTACTAGATTTTGAACTGGGGAGACTTGACCGACATTTGGGGGGATAAGTCCCCCCAAATCCCCCTCCCTATTTGCGCCAATGCTTGAGATCAACAACCGTGGAACAAATTTGGCAGCAACGTATTTCTCATTTGTAAATTATCTATTAGAATTCGATGGAAAGATGCAACAGACAAAACAATGGTTCACATTAAATGGGTTTTAAATTCAAGACCCATTTAATAACCCATGTTGGTAAAATTTCACTCTTTGTACCAGGTGCGCTATTTTACATTTTTACGTTGTGGGCAATCGGGGTAATTTGTAAATTTTTTTAAATTCCAAAAAATCGAGGGCAACTGGTCAAGACCCGTACTAAGTGTGTTGAAAAATGTATAGGTACATGGCACATGTTGTTCGACAACAATACTTTACCGGCTTAAATCGTCTACGTGTATATAAGGTATAATTGAATTACGAGCCACACCCCCAAACGTGTCAAACTCCACCGTTATCATTTTATGTGCGTTGTCATAAATCAAAATAAATATACTAATTTGTTTTAATAACTGACTCTTGAATAGTAACAACCGTTATTCTTAGGTGCATTTGGATGGGGGGGGGGGTATGCGGTTCGAGGTGATAGCTAATATGGGATTCATGGCGTCAAGCACCCTTGTAGCACCCCTCGCGATATGCGTTTGTCTCATCGACGTATAGTTTTAGGTATATTTTATGTAGATACTATATTATATAGCGTTTTATGAATATGTAGGATAAGATCAGTGCTTTGAAAGTTCTTGTAATGCGTATAACGTCTATCAGAGACCAATATTATCCAGTTTCCAAAGAAATCTCGATAGTGCAAAATAGAAAAAATTACTTATATAAGTTATTAGTATACTCGTAATAATATGAACTATACCTACATAATATATTATACCTATATTATAATAAAACCTATTTTGAAAATTAAAAAAAATACCAGATCGATACAAATTAATTGTCTTTCAAATAATAAACGCATTGTTTTAGGTTTCTATCAACATAAGTTTGAACACCTTATAATATCCCCGTTGCGTCCGTTATTTATACGTTAGTTACCAATACCTATATAGTTACGATTGTTTGTATTAAGAATTTATAACCACGGTTCTATTAAAAGTAAATTTATTCATACTATATAGCTAGTATTAGAAATAACATTTTTAAAAAACTTCGAGTGTCTTACATTAAATGTATCACCCGGCATATAGTATATAATATGATGTAAGTTCCAAATGACAACACACATTATTATTATTGTATTATATTATATCGCATGTTCAATATAAATAATTTACGGCCGGTGCGTATATAATAGATCGATGGAATAATGATATATTATATCGGAAATCCACTCGCGGCGCTCACAATAGGCAACGCTCGTATGGTGACGGATATTTGAGGCTTTAACAAACAGAATTGCCTTTTAGCTGTAGCACAAAAATATTTTGTATTCCTCACCCGACGACCCTCTTAATCTTATTTTATACTCTCCGCGGCGATATAAAATATTATATAATAATGTCTTCTTTTGCGGCGAGTAGACTAGAATATAATAATAATAATATAATACACTAATGTCGTGTTTTCCCGCTCGCATTGTGTGTATACAATATAATATTATAGCACGTTATTGTACTCTCGGGGTGTGTACACATAACATCGACCGACTATTTGATTTAATATTATTATTATTATTTTATTTTCCATCGCTATGTATTAATATAATAAAGCCCCGACGGTTAGGAGGGACTCGTATTATTTCCCGCTAAAATTTGTGATGAAATACATAACGTTTTAGTATAAAATAATTAAAAATATTGTTTATATTAAACGTCTAATACATAATGCATTAAAAGCGTACGGACGTTAAACGAGGACGACTTAAAACGCACAGGCATAAGCGAAACTAGACAATTTTATTAGACTATGCCAAATAATAAATGTGAAAAAATGTACCAAATTACAAAATGAGTATTACATTTTCTTAAGTCAGGCCATGGCCTAACTGATCCAACCCGTAGTTTCTTCAGACAGGTTAGCTTGTAATATTAATTTTTGAACTTTGATAGGAATAACAAAATATAATTTACATTATATAATACGCAAATAAAAAACCATATCTAATAAAGTCTATCAGAAAAGCTATTCTTTTCCTCAACAGCAACTGTTTGCGGCATAATGATCAATAATACAATAATATATACCACTTTTTTTATATTCGAGCTAAAGACAACTTTAATTTTTAATTAATCTGTGCAATTTTAAATAATAATATTTAATTTTCGACAGTATTTATTTTATCCAGGCACGCAGCTGCATAATATTCTGAATAAATCAATAAAATATTATAAACACGAATGCACCATTTTGCTCTAAACTAATATAAAAAATATTACATATTATATATTTGTATACTCGAAGCTATCGTACCCATCCCGGGAATATCTGGATTAATATAATTTACCAAAGTAAGTGCCTGGTGCTTCAATCAATGCACAAAAAATATTTTTCTTGTCAACGAATACAGCTATTTGGACCTATATAAAATAAATTAACAACCGTTTTGTCCAAATTCATCATTAAGAATAAATTATTTATGATACAAAATAATTAAAAACTGACAAATCCGGATTTGGCTATCCCAATACCTACTATATGGTATGATTAGTATGCAGAGATATATTTAAGTCCATATTTTGGTGAAGTTTATTTAAAACTAAAATGAAAACCAAGAGCAATAAAAAAAAAACTTATTGTAATATTTACTAAAACTTCATTATAATGTATTATTATATTGAATGAGCTAATTAACAGTTATTTTATTTGAATAAAAGGTTTAGTAATTATAACGTATAATTATTGTTATTTTTTGTAATCGAAATATCGGCAGCAATAAAGCGTGGTAAAATGTTCCAATTCTAACCAATACTGATATGCAATTATTCCGCTACGATTACGGTACTCAGCTGCTGCAGATTATAATAATAATATCGCTATTCATTATACGATAGAATATTATTATTATGATATTATATTAATTGTAGAGAACTCATGTTTCCCACGGATAATAACAATAAACTGGCCACTAAAAGTATAAGTACTTCTATAACAAAATGCAATCGTATATACTACGGTAATACTAGTCTTGTAAAACAATACTTTGAAAGTTGTATTTAATCACATACATCCAGAAAGTGTTTAAAATAAATTTAAAATACATACCGCATTATAAGCAGGTACTTTTAAGCAAAAGTATTTAAGAAAAAATACTTATAAATATTATGTATTTAAGTGCTTTTCAAGTATTTTTTAATTTTACTTCTTTAATTGTGAAAGTATGAAAGCTAATTTAAAATTGTAATGTCACATTTAAATATCATTATAAGTTTGTACAAACTATAGGTTAGGTTCTATACTTATCATTGTTATAATATTATTTACCCAAAACACACTAAATTAGTATTAATTAGTGTTGATCGACTGTGTATATCTAGGTTAGGGCTACCGTTAGGTAAGTTAGGTACCGTAAATAGCGTACCCTAAATACCGGTATACCGGTATTTTAAAATTATTTTGGTAAACGGTATACCGTAAAAAACCGAACTATTTCGGTATACTGAAACCGAAATGATTCGGTATACTTAAATACCGATATGGCACGGTATACCGAAATAATAAATAAAATCTAACTAGTATCGATATTTTTTACTTTTATTGTTTCACATTATATATACTTTATTATATACTATAATATATAATATTGCCATTGGTATTAGAAAACAGCACTAAAACCGTTTATTCGGTTTTTTACGGTATACTGTTTACCAAAATATTTCGAAAATACCGGTATACCAAAAATACCGTCAGCCCTAACCGTACCATATCGGTATTTAGGTATACCGAATCATTTCGGTTTCGGTATACTGAAACATTTCGGTTTTTTGGTGTACCGGTTCAAACCGGTATCGAAATCAATACCGTAATACCGAAAATTAATTTCAATACCATCAGCCCTAGGTATATGCGGTATAACTGTTGATGATTTTCGACGGAGTGCTCGTAACAATATTGCGTGTATTTTGTATATAGACAATAGTATAATATTAAACCTCTGCAGCGATGTATAATATTATAAATGTATAAAACGAAATAATAATAATAATAATATAATATACTTACTACTATACACGATGAGCACATTATCGCGTTGTTACATCGAACGTTTTGCGCTAATTTTGAACGGGACTCGATAATAATAATATTATATAGTATCAGATATCAAATTTGGAGTGGTGCGCGTGGCAGGTACTCGAAAGGTAATAAAGAAGCAGCAGTCAGCGTAAGGGGATACTCACCCCCGTACAATATAATAATATATAATATGTATACGCACTTTTAGAGAGATTTTTATACATATATATGGGTGTTTCGCGTACCCTCCGGCGTGTAGAAATATTCCCGAGGGTGGTTTAGTCGGCCGCCGGGGACAGGCGCGCGTGCTGAGGCCGGACGCCGCTCAGATTGTTAGCGGTTATTATTATCTTTATTATTATTACTATCAATTTTTTTTTCACTCGAAACCTGCGACGAGGTGACGCGATGAATTTTTCATGTCCACACGCATTGTACGCCAGCCGGCCGCGTCGTCGTTATTTTCGGTAGTATACCTACGCATAACACAATACAACTTCCACGGCGTAATATAATCAGTAACACGACCTATAACTGCTATAACTACTTCTAATAAATAATATTATAGTATACCATCGGCTTGTTTACGAGATCGCTGACGCGTTGCAATCGAACGTCTGGTTTTACGAGTTTCTTTTATAACGAACGTTGTATAATATTATATGATGCATTTTTAACGCTTTATAAATATTATTATACGTCGTGTAGTCGCGAATCGTTAAAAAATCTCTAGACGCGCTCAAGAGACTGCGATAACGATATAATATATAGACACTCGCTGACTCGACATGACATCTGCTGCAGCTTGTCTCAAAGAGACAATTTTTTTTTTGTACAAAATATGCCTTGAAGTGAGTCTCAAATAATTAATAAGATTTTATAATTGGTGACTCCATTATTTAGAAAATACCTATGTAAAAATATTTGTTCACTCATTTTCTTTTGCATTAAATGGAAGATTTAGCAATGAAGTAAAAATTTTTTTGAGTGCTAAATTTGGACAAATTGCCTACCTGCCAATAGGTTCACCACCCCTGTCTCCCCGCCCTAAATTAATTTACTGCACTCTCCTGAGACCTCCAAGTTAGGTTAGGTTATATAACATAATATCATTAAATAGCTTTTACGGTAGACTATGTTTGAAACTTGAACACCTGCTAACTTATTCATGTCACTGCAATTGTGTCTGTCCCTATAACCCACGCATAGAATCACATTTTTAACCAGTAGTTGTAATATTAGTAAGCTAACTTATAAGTAGGTACATGTATTGATTGATGCGTTGATGTCGGGGAGAGCAGAGCCGGGGTTGACTACAAAATAGAAAAGACTATATATTCATAACGTAATTTAAAGAACAAAAAACGGTGTTCATTCCGTCCCGTCAATAAAATGCATATTGATATGCAGTAGTAGTTATGTACATTATACATTTATACCTACCTATAATACTCAATCAATAAAAATCGCACGTGTCGTCGCGGTGTGTGTAGGGTGCAATATGTGTTTTTCTCCGACGAGGCTTTCAGCGGGGACCTGAGACCGGGCCAGTCGACTAGTACCGAACACCGCCATCGGCTGTTTGGCGGAGGTGGGGGGAATGGGTCAGTTGTTTGGTGGGTAGGTTAAGTTATGGGTGGGTGGGGGTGACCCGGAAGAGTGGCACGCACACGTATTATATACATGTAGGTATATAACGTATAGGGGTTTGTTTATAAAAGCCATTTACGCGGCGAACGCCGTCGTCGCACTCGCTGTGGTGATATATTCGTCGTAATAAACACATCGCCGTTGAGGAGCTGACGGATGGATAGCGAGTGGGTCCGGCGGGCGTGCTGCTGCAGTTTTCGCTCCGTCCAAAACGTCTTGCCCGTAACCACGGTATATAATATATATGTGCGTCGTCTGTGTGTGGAGGATAACAAAGAGAAATCAGCGACAAGTCGGGGGATTAATAGAGTATAGCGCGTGACAGACGTCGTCGGGTCCCTCTCTCTCTCTCTCGAACCGAGACGGCGGTGGTGGTGACCACAGGCGCTAGTTTTTGTTTTGCTTTCCGCCGGCGATTCGGACCGCACGCGCGATTTATTATATTTATAAGTCCAAAGTCGGTCCGGTCGTCATCAATCAAACTGTCGTTATCGCGGACGACTTTGGACGCTGCTGAGAGGGAGCTGCAGTGTTGCTGCAGAGCCGTGTCGATTTTACCCGCGTCGCACCGCTCTTGCAGAATCCCTTCCGGCCACGGGATTGAATTTCGATTATAGGCGACGACGACAGTTTATATATTATAGGTACCTCGTTTATATAATATACCGGTGCACTCTCCACTCGATCTGTAAAATCCTTCTTGCAACGATGACGAACACCACAGCTATATATGTGCCATCGATATTAAAAGTCATCGTGTTTTTCCCTCCCTCTTACATGGTAAAAAATAAGTCGTAAGAGAGGACCGATGAACAGGGTACACGACGTATGAATCAGACACGTGTTTAGTCGAAAATTTAGCATGGTATTACTTTTTTTTATCAGGTAATATGCGACATTAGAACTGTGGCTTGCATTTGTAAAAAAAAATTGTTTTAATTTATTTAGAATTAATTTAACGTTGTACATTTTTCGCTTTAATCTTTATTTAGAATTAAGACGTCATGAAAACGTCAAAAAACGACGAGTTTATAATTTATATCGTTAGATTTTTAGAACTACCTATACCTAAAACATTTGATAACTTTTGCGTTTATCCAGGTTTTATTGTAAGGATTTATCCCAATTACACAAGTGTAATTTTTGTAACATAACGGGACATTGTGATGGCCCTTAACCACCCTTCAAAATGTATGAGTACTGCATTTAAAAAAATAATAAAGAAAATACGTCAACACTTTTTAAAAATATAGAGAGATGAAGACCATATTGTCGGTGATCGCCGATTATAAAACCGATAACACACAATTTATCCTTACAAATAAACCAATTACCAAACATATAATAAATAGATTACTTACGTAGTTACTAGTTACGTGCGTAACGCGCAAATATTACACAAACGATACAAACATTTTGTTTTTTTAACTTATCTACTTAAAATTATGTAAAACAAATATATTCAAAAACGTTAAAAGTTTACTATTTGGTGAAGCTGTTCTGGTTCTATGTGTATAAGTCTACATTATGAGTGTACCTGTAGAATATCAAAATATTATTATGTTCCAATGTTATACTTATAATAATAATAATAATATTGTTTATTATGGAATAAATTCCAATTATATTTTAAATATACAAGAAAGTTACATGAGTATTCAAGGGAAAAGGATAGAGAGAGAAAAAAAACAGCGGACACAGCGGTTATGCGTACAGCGGATATATCAAAACAGTTTTAAAACCAATTTTATTATTGCAAGGCATCGGTACTGTTTACTGTTTAGATAGTATTATTGTAAATTTCATTCGACATATTATTATTCGATACAGAATTCAATTTATTTTTATACCTTTTAAAGTTGAACATAATAATAACACAATAATTATTCATGCTATAAAGATACTTGAAATATTGAGTGAAGTTTAGTTATAATATTAAAATGCCTATACAGCAGTGAATGGTTAAATAATTGTACTTTCTGTATCGAAGTATCATTTAAAAATAAAATATGGTTAAATTAATTAATGTTGTAATAATTAAATACGGTGAAAATTCTACACTACTGGTTAATAAAATAAATAGTTTATTAAATAATAATTGGAATAAAACAAATAGCCATATTTTATTTTTATTGTATAGAAATATAAAATATTTGTATTACCTTTTTATTGTAGACACCCTCCGTAAAATCATTCAAATAATTATTATTTGAGTATTAATATTTTTTGTACAACCAATTTAATATTGAAGCTGCAGTTTAATAAAAAATTATAAAAAAACTTAAATGGTATTTATTTTATTCGAAATGCACATGTCGACCGGGCAGGATTAAATTGTTTGGTACATTTTCCGTAATATATATTATATCAGGGGGTCTAATAATTTCGGTGAAGTCGATTATTACCAACAGTTTTTTTTTTTTAAATGTTTTTATATTTTATTTATAAAACCAGAAAATTATTAAATCTAAATACGGCGACCTATATTAGGACTATATTGATTTCTATATGATTGAAAAATTAAAATAGTAACTATGCGGCGCGGCGATAATGAGTTAATTTAAATTTTGTATACCTACTTCTTATAAACTTAACGAATTCAATATGTTTTGTATTCTTTGATAACATTCATACATCCAAAAAATATCGATACAATATTATATTCATAATTATTGAATGCTTTTCATCATATAGACACTTAAAAATGTTGAATTTGTATTAGAACTAGTAGATAGTGTGCCATAAACAAAAACTGATTCAGGCTAAAGCATGATATAGCTTATGTACCTATTGATGTAGGTGTCAGATGAGCAACACGCGGCAGATACGAAGTAATATGATTTTAAATTAGACATTGCCCCACCCCACCCCAATTGATCTTTCCAATATTTAGAGGTTAACCTAAATGATTTTATTAATCTAAAACCGTGAATGGGCTCAAGTACAGTAAGTACATATACTATTGAAGTATGTTTACAATATATAGGTATAATGATAATATAAAAGTGAGTACATGTTCACATTATATTATACTTACGAGTTATGAGTAGGTATATAGATACTATGTACGTAATAAATACTATTTAAAAAACTTTAATTAAATATTACAACAATAGGAATAAAAATAAAATACTAAAGATTGAAAATTTAAAACAAGGTTCCACGTAATAGGTTATATATAAATTACTTTATTCAAAATAATATCATCAAATATACTTGGTATTATCATAGGCTGACTGACCGTTTTCGCTCAAAATGGTTTTTCTTATACAATGATATTATATCATTGAATTCAAATTTAACACCATCCATTACAGTGACCCAATTGTAACTTACTGTACAGCAGAGCGACATCCACTTATTCACCTTTTTAAGGGGTCAATTCGCTCTAATTTTTAAGCTAAACGTGCTTTACTAAGCGTAAAATTTGTTATTTAACGTACTTTTAAGACGGAGACAACACATATGCCAGTATCACGTCCTCTTAATATAACCGACATCAATACTATACTGCTTGAAAAAATTTAAAAATTTGGGGGCCATAAATATTGTCTTGCATTAGAGGTCTACCAGAGGTTAGTTGCGGCACTAACTTTTTTACATTATATTGGAGTACAAGTATAGGCTATAGGGGCGAGGGGGGCCAAAAAATCTAGTTGCGGCACAGATACCCACACCTCTAATCACATAGATATTTTAACTGCAAACAGTGATAAAGAAATTATATACCTACACATTTCTCTTCTAGTGACGTAACGCTCAAATTACATTTTACGTGGTAAATCTGAACGAAAAGATTTAATAATTTTCTTGAATAATAATAATAATTAATAGTCATACTACGTAACAAATATTTCAACATTTTTATCACTTCCAAAAAATGTCATATTTTTCCGGTCATTACACCATATTATAATATAATAACCTAACCTAACCTAACTAATAATATTGGCCTATTAACCATCGATTATTATTTTTGATATTTTATACGGTTAAAGAGTGTACGGTCTCGAGTTCAGCGTGTTTTCACGTGGAGGGAAAGTTTCCGGGCAAAGAATGCCGAGTATAAGAATGCAAGTACGCGTGTATATATAACACGATAATAATATACCTATATATGTTTATTATATTATAGTGTGAGTCGACTTGCCGTTTGCGGAAATTAATTGAATTGCCGTATAACCATTGTGCCGCCGCCAACGCGCCCCATTCGGTTTTAATCACTCGTGGCGCGAATACACGGGGGACGCGATTCCGTGGCGGCGGTGGCGGCGTTCGTATCTGGTCCCGACGTCGAGTGGGCTCTTGTCTTCTGTCTCACTCTCTCTCGCTCCATATTATCTCAAGTCCCGTCGTCGGTAGACTAAACGCGCCGTCTTCTGTAGGTAATATTATCGTGACACCTATAATAGCCGAGTCAGAACGATTTTTTTGTCAACACTTATTTCCTTGAAAAGTGTTACGTTTTCGAAAGTATACAATATTATGATGATATGTGATCGGAAGTCATTGGTTTCAACATTTTTTGAACAAAAAACATTATAATTTAAAATATTCATACTTACTATTTAAGTACTAACCATTTTTTTTCAACATTTTTATCATTTTTATTTTCTTATATAGTTATATCACAACGTACAATTTTAATTTCATGCTTTGAATTAGACTATTTTTTGAGTGGTTAGAAAATCCATAAAATCAGGAAAACAAAATAAACGAGAATATTATAAGGGGTAAATAACAAATCAGGAAAATAATACACTGGAATTTCAAAACCAAAAAAATATCTACACAGTTAAGTAATATTCGGGAACACATCTTATATTCTATACAACTAATGTTGTAAGAATCCTGAAATTACTTTCCAGAAAAATATTTTCCTGGTTTTTAATAATTTCTGTACTTATACTTTCCCCCCATATTTCACATTTATATTTTTCTCAGTTTTTAATTTTTGAGAATTTTTTCCCCTAAAATGTTTTCCTTAAATATACATTTATCAGTTATATTATCCTGCTAATTATTTTCCAGATCATATTATTTGCTGCCATCATAAAAGCATTCCTGACAAATATATTCCTGAGAAAAGAGTTATTCCCAATTATTAATCATCAGTCATCACTCATCAGTAATTACCATAAAATTATTTTTCTGAGACTTTTTCAATGTATAAAATCTATTGAATCCTAGTATAGTTCAGTTATAACTTCTAAGTACTTATATTTTATTTAAAGTGTTGATGAGATAAGAGGAGAGGCACATAGGATCCAGAAAACTGATACCTCCCTACTACGCTCATCAATATACTTACATTAAGTAAACAATTATTATTCATAACTAGGTACCTAATTAACTACTCATTTGAAATTCAATATTTATTTTTACTTAAATATAAAATTATAGGTGAGGTCTATAGCTCTTCGCTTTAGCACCGTTTAACGACTGTATTCTTACAATAATATAATATTTTTTCCACTGGAGATTTTTCCGATATCAATAAATCAAACTCATTTAATGTCGAAAAAATTATGGTAACCATTATTTCCTATGCCTATACACATTTTAATAACAATGGAATCTGTTTTCGATTTAATTTATTTTATCTTCGTCAGTATCATCGTATTTGATTTCGCTGCATTCTTGTGGATTAGTTTCAAGTATTTTAGTTCAAATCACGTTGATTGCGTTTGGAGAAACATTTTAATTCGCAAAATCTATTAGCCCTGCGATGCAGCCGCTCAAGATAAAACTCAATACAATGAATATTTCTATAACAATTCATTGATATAGTTTTTCATATAGGTTTCTTTTTAAAACATTGTTCAATAAAAAAATATTTATATATACATATATTATGTACAGTGATTTGTTAATAACAATCGTTTATTCGAAAAGTTTTAAAAATTTTGGAATTTTGTTTATACGTTTTCCAGTGATTAAAAATTCAAAATGTCTAATAAAAATACGAAATGATAGTTTTATTTATTTTTGATTATTTTTTTTTTTTAATCAGTTTATGGAATAACAGTATACATTTTTATTTTAAAATTTTGAATAGATTTTTTTGGGGAATTTCTGTAAATAAAATTGAGTTTTGAATAAATTATTATAATGAAGGTAACTAACTATAACTTGCTTTGGAATATTGAACTAGAGAAACGCTCAGCTCACCAACCCCAGACATCTTCCCACTCTAAGGGGTTTGCACCCCTTTTTGCATCAATATTTAGAATATAAAATATACTAACTATGCATTATATAAATTCTAACATTTTTTTAAATAATAGAGAGTTATAAGACGTACCTACCTTCCTATTTAATTAATAATAATAATTTATTTATTCTTTGG
Source organism: Sitobion miscanthi (assembly GCA_008086715.1). Taxonomy (NCBI): domain Eukaryota; kingdom Metazoa; phylum Arthropoda; class Insecta; order Hemiptera; family Aphididae; genus Sitobion; species Sitobion miscanthi. The sequence goes on from CM017798.1 coordinate 899,114, forward strand.
TTGCCATGGCAATTATATTATATGGAAGATAAAATATATGAAACTTTTGTATACAATAATTATACGATTAGATTATAATTGTGTATTAAACAGAATGATCGTCTGATAAACAATTTCGCGCTGTGATATTATTTATTATTATTACTGACGAAAATAATTGATTTTTGAATTTTTTTTTTCCAGCCCGAATCAACAACAATACGACGAGTTCGAATTCGCAAACAAATCACATTTAGAAAAGTCTTCCATTCCGTAATTATTACCAATCTATATAATATTTAATAATTATTCTTGTTACATCATTATTTTTTATTATTGTTATAATTATTATACATTATACTTTGCGTAAAATTCATATAATAAAAATTATTATGCGAACGAAAATGTATTATGCTTAAAAATTAAAATAATACCTATAGTAAATCATAATTGATTATAAGCAGTAACATGTCGATGGGAAATATTATTCGTTTTCAGCTACACTGAAGATTATTCGGGTAGTGGTGAATTCGGTCTACAAAGTCCGACCGAGTCGCTGCCTTCGCCAGTTCGTCCGCCGCTCAGACACATTGATAAATACATTAAACCGGAAATACCGAATCTCAGCAAGAGATATACAATAGCTATACTAACATGCGTCGGTAAATATGGATTTTGTGTGACATTACAGTTAAACGATATGTATGGCATTTTAATAATAATATGAAAAATACCGTACAATTCAACTGTTTGTATATTAAAATTGAATACAGATAGAATATTGATCATCTAAAAACAAAAGTATATTCCCCCTGCTTAAATATTATCTTGAAAACTATGATGGTAAATTTACCTTAAAAATACATATTAGTTTTAAAATATAAATAGATAGGTACAACATAGGTTGAAAAAATTGTAATTCCTAAATTTTTAAATTACTTTTATTAGTATATATTATTATTAATACCTAATTTAATATTTGATTATCATTTCCACAATTTTACAAAGTAAATAAAGAAACGTATTAAGACTTGATATGAATTTTAATTTGAGATAATGAATTTGTTATATTTTAGATTCTGAGTGGAACGATGAATGTATTAACTTTCCAATGATGTGTTTTTTTTATATATATTTTTTGTTTTTTGTGTGTGTCTGTCATCACCTTTTAGGACAGTAAAAATGTTTAGATTTTCTTCAACGGTATCTTTTCTGATAGGAAAGTGAATTTAGTTGATACTTTTAGAGGTTGAAAGTAAAAATTACAGTAGTTTCCAAAAGCGCCGTGAAAAACAAAAGAAAAATAAAGGAAAAACGGGAATTTTTACGCAAAACTGTTTTCGAGAAAATTTATTTTGGTTAGGTTTGATTTTGGTGCAACTCAAAAACAAACGACTGTAAATAATTGAAAATTTCACTAAATGTTTATATTGGCAGTTTCCATTTTTTTTAAGTTTTTTTTTTTTTATAAATATCAATAAAATTTTATTTGTTGGTTAAAAAAGCTTGAAATTTAATAGAAGGCTCTTAGTATATTATTTCAAAAACAGATAAAATAAATTAAAAATCCATAGTTTCAATTTGTTTATAAGCATTTAAAGTTCAAATATTGACAAAATACTTAAAAATGACAAAAGTAAGTAAGTAATTATTTTGAGTTAGAAATTCATAAAAAAATTGTCTTTTCAAATCTATGTAATACAAGATTCCTCAAAGGTTTGTCTACCTTTATCAAAAAAAAAATGTCTACAAGAAAGTCAAATTAAATTTTTATTCATATTTTTACAACATTTGATATTCACTCGATTTCTCATGTAACGATTTTCTTAATTTGGTGTAATTAAAAAACGAATGACTAAAGAAACTTGAAAATTTCTCTGAATGTTTATATTAGCATTTTCTATACTGCTGTATTAGCATTTTTCATACAATTTTGAAAAAATTTAACTCTTTTTGAGCTTTTTGCGGACCATTTCAAATTTTAATTAGGTTGTATATAAGTTACTCTATTCACAATAATATCATCAAATAGGTATACTTAGTAATATCATAGGCTGACTGATCGTTTCCGCTCAAAATCGTTTTTTTTATACATTGATATTATATATCATTGAATTCAAATTTAACACCATCCATTACAGTGACCCAATTGTAACCTACTGTACAGCAGAGCGACATCTTTGTCTTTCTCGACATTTTTAAGTTTAAATATGTACAAAATGTAGGTACAAAATATATGTAAAAAATATATAATGATATAAAAAATTCAAATTACATGTTCTTAATCGTATAATTATGATACAAATATGTAGATAGCTTGGTTCGCACTGCATAGAGCTTATGAAAATATGTATATTGCAAAAGTCATTAAAATTGTTTCTTTAATTATAACGACATTTTTTGTTTTTATCTGATATAGGTTTTATGATCTCATTTGGAATGCGGTGCAATATGTCGATGGCAAAACTGAAATTTCATATAGGATCCGATGTAAGTAACAACGCATAAAAAATATTGGGTTTTCGTTCTTTGGATGATTGCCAGTCCGTCGTGTGTACCTATTATATTATTAAATGATAGTATGTTATAATATTATAGTTAGGCTGGGGAAATTAATCAAATAATTGATCTAACTCATTAGATTGAGTTAGTTTATATAGATAAATGTAAGTTAAGTTTAAAGTTACTTTATATTTAATTTAGTTAAAGATCAGATATATTTTTTTTTTAAATATTTTTTATTTACGAATTACAATCAATTCCAAAGCACAATCAGTAAATTTATTAAAAATATATTTACACAAAAACAAAAATATAAAATAATACATAGTAATCAAGGTAATTAATAGGAAGGAAGGTAGATCAATGATAGACATACCTATAATTATGATAGTGTTATTGTTGATTGTATAGTACTTTTAACATTATAAATACTATTTTAGGATTATTAATTATTGTTTATTCGTTTGTTTTATGAAAACCATAATTTGTACATAAAAAAATATATTTTTAATCGATATAGGTTTGCTTGAGTCAAAAAACAATTACTTAATGCAGCTATAGAACGAATCAAATGGTTTGCAATAACTTCATATTTCATAGTATTATGGGGAAAATTTAAGTTAGGTAGTAGGTATAGTGTAAAAAGTAGGTACCTACATTTTTATGTAGGACTTATCAAATATAACTAGACTCTAATTTTTTAACTCGTTAATGCCCAGCTTTGATTATATAATATGGTCTGTAGTTATGTGATTACTGTCGTGTCGCGGATCGAGTTTTCGGTCGATTATCGCCCGCCCGGAATCGCCCACAGGGACTGACAGTGTGGCGAACTTTTCCGAGTTTTCACGGTTGCACCCTCGGTCGCGGCGCGCTTAATGTACCGTGAATCCGGTTGAAACTCGTCGCACATATAACGTTTATATATATTTATTATATGCGAATGGTTCCCCTCGTCCAGGACTCAGCTACGCCGCAGCGCTTATGCGTATCCGACGACGACGAAGCCAAAAGCAATCGCATTTCGTTTGTCCGTTGCCGCCATATAATAATAATAATAATAATATATATCGCAGCCTTTTCGCCAAAAACATCCCTCGCCCCATCTCTCCCCTGCAACAGCGGACGAGCTCGCCACAAAACTCGCCCTTGACTCGGATATCGACTACTTCTGTCATCGCCTACCATCGCCGCGGCGGGGGTCGAGAACTGCTCGCCAAACGGAATTCGTATAATATAATATATTACACATACAACGATCGTGATGATGTATATATTATATGCCACTAATATTATGGACCGCTGTTGGGTCAATGGCGTAGACAGTATATTACGATCTCGACGATGACGATAATAATAATAATCGTACGTCGAGACATTGTGTGTGGTAGGTATAATATTATATATTTACGAGTCGGAATGCCGTTGCGGAGAGCCTTTGCGTGGTTCCCGGGCTGCGTATATAATTGAAAACGTCACGAGATACTATACCCACTATACCCACTGTACCCTCCCCCCTGCAGCCGACGATCGGTCTGGAGATGACACGACTTTTGCAGAGCGTCGAGCCAAATCTCCTCGAACGTTGTATAGATACCACGGTTGTATTTTATTATTAACTCTCCGCCGTCCAGACTTCGCGTCAACAATAATAATAACAATATTATATAAATAGCCGGAGGGCGAGTTCAAATACGCAAATAGTTATTATTTCTATCGATTTTTACGTGATAACTAACAGCGACGTCCAATTTAGCCATTCGGCGTACAGATTTGTACGTGCGACGGGAAAATTCAGCGTTCTAAGCATAATATAGTGTAATCAGTAATCACAGGGAAGGACGTGACACACTTTTGTTAAAAAATGTCGGTTAATCAAGTCATCTTACCGCTTTGTTTTACTTATTTTCCCTTGAAAACTACAGTGGCTCTTACCTTTCAAGAAACTCGTAAATCAAATAATATATATATTATATAGTCCTTACAACATTGACTTTCCCATAAAAAAGATACGTCTTTAGTTACGTCTGGTTTTAAATAATAATTACCCACGATAAAGTACGTTTTTATAATAATTAATTATTATATTTTGTTCCGTGAAAAAAAAACGAAACTAATTGAATTATGCTTACACCTTAAACTTATCTCCTGAAAAATGATAAACTATGAGTTGCGTCCTTCTCCATAGCAAAGAGGCAGCCGTTTCCGACATAGGTACTCCGTAATAGCGTAAATGACACGATGTCCCGATGTCACCATTCGCAACTGAAGACCCTAATAATTTGGTACCTTTATTTCTCTGATCTGTCACAAAATTCGATTATACCTATAACCTATGCGTTAAAAATAGTTATAAACTATAATATTCCTGTTGAGTTTTCAGTTACGATTGAATTTGAAAACCGGCAATAATTATTCACGAGCAAATGGACGTACTCGTATTCAATGTTCTTAAAGTGAATGGATTGAGATAGAACTTTTTCAGAATTGATGATTCTATATAGAAATTTTTTTTAACTGTGTATATAAACAACTCGTCTGTTGGAAATTCTGAAAAGTTTAACAATAATATTTTCGACACAATTCTGAAGTCGTTACTTTGGCGCATTAACTCGGCGTGTGCACATAGTGTATCTGAATTCTGGAAGATAAACAAAATATATTTAAATTTGATATTATGTTTCCATGTAATACAGTAGAAGCATAATCCTCCAGATATACAACACTCCGTATAATAGCGGTTAATTTCGGTTTGGATAGTGACGGCGACGACGCTATGGCGGCTGAAAGCTGTGCAAAACTTTGTTCTTCAAATCGAGATTTGAACAGCAACGGATGAAAACTGCTACGTTTGTGCATTCGACGATGCGATTCCATATAATATAGTGCGCAGTTTTTGATAAGCAACTACGATTTAACATACCAAACTTGTACGACCTAATCAAAACTGTTCACAAACACTATATTATACGATAGTATTATAATATTATATGTTATACTCTCGACGAATGTACGCGCAAACTTTTCTGCCAGTTAATCGAGTACTATTAATGTGTCGTACATAACGTGAATACGTGATTTTATAATATCTAATATAAGCAAAGGGTAGACAAATCATAAAATTAACTTGAGGTAGGTAGTTAAATTAAGTCAACTTTAAAACGTTGAGCTATAAGTTATTGGTTAAAAAAAACAAAATACCTACCTACCTACCTATTAATTATTAAAGTTTAAAATTATTACGGAGAGTTAAAAAAAAGTTCGTTCAATTTAAAAAAAATAAGTTACTACCTAAGGATCCACGTCTGTATAATGGTGATTGTGCAATTTTTAGTTTGTTAAAAATGCATAGGTATTATAATATTATTTGTTACTGAACAGTGAACACTTAACATTATTATAATATGTAGTATGGCTTAGGCGATAATTATACATTTGTGTCAATTAAATAATTTAATCTAAAAATATTTATTTCTTTCTTTGAATTTATAATCATTGAATAATTTACAAAGTGGTTAAACAAAAAATTATTGATTATTTAATTTTAAATTCAAAACTACCACAGTTATAGGAAATATATTATCATTATTATGTATGTAAACATAATTTTGATTTAACGTATTATTTTTAAAATTAACTGGAAAAAAACTAAGTTGTTACAACGGATGAATTTATAGGATATCACTTAAAAGGTTAAAAAAAATTCGTTGAATAAGTTAATAAACCACATTTTAATGTATGATCATTGATCCGTTTTTTAAAGTTCTAAAATCTTACATACATTGCAGGACGATGATGTCTCTAGCGGGAATATCACCACGACCACACCGCACACGCCTTTAGGAAGCACTCCCATTCACGAACGGCCGGTAAGTATATTATGTTGACGTTTCGATACGTAATGGACATAATAGTTATTATTATAATAAATTAATAAATTACGAATGTATGCTTGTGATGGTGCGCGTAAAAAATAGTAACATTTTTCTTTTTTTCAGATCAATTGGTCCCTCGGGTCGTTTGTCGCCATCGAGATGTCGTTCTTTTGCGGATATCTGATAACTCAAGTGCCTGGTGGGTTTTTGGCGTCCATGTATCCGGCAAACAGGTATAAAATGTTTAATATGATTAATAATAATACTATAAGGTAATGAACCAAATTACTGTATATACTAATTGGTCCCATATTAAAATATTTATTTTCGGACTATTTGTTCGATCTCCGTGTACCAACGAACAATATCTTCAGTGAGAATGAGCCATGTAGTATTATTAAGATTATAGTTTTAAAATATAAAAATAATAAAAAAAAATATATTTTTTTTTGTTATATTCTGTTGAATTAAATCACAATTTGTTTTTCTTGGTTTTATTTTTAGAACATATTATTACGGTAGTAATTCTATTGTACTGTTTCACAGACCTATAAATAAATTTTGCTCCAAAAAAAGTCCACTATTTAGAGATTCTGTTATGGGAGGTTTCACTGTATATTATTACATTTTAACGTTTGAATCGGTTTTTCAGAGTGTTCGGGATCGCTATTGCCATGTCATCCTGTTTGAATCTGTTGGTGCCTTCGGCAACGGAGATCGAGAAATCTTTATACGTGATAATCATCAGGATGTGCCAAGGACTGGTCGAGGTAATAAATATATCACAGACTTATATACAAAATTAAATATGGACATTGCTCAAGCAGCGTTTAGGGCTAGTTTACAAAGATCGATTTGGGAGGTTTTATAATACGGTTTACATTTTTCCGACTCCATAATCGAAATGAGTGACGAAAAAATAATAATCTACATGTTATTATTTTTCACTTTTTTGTCGAAAAAAATTACGAACTAAATGTATGAAAACGTTAAGAACTCGAGCGTAGGAAATAAATAACAGTTTTTATAGGTAGGTAATAGGTAATAATTAATAACTGAGTCTAGGATCTAGTAGCAAATTTTTCTTTGACGATTCAGTGTTCTAATAAAAAGGTAATTTTTATATTTTATAAATATTTGTTTGTAATTCTATTTTTCAATTTTAAATTAAATACGAATAAATGCTTTTTCTTTTGATTTTTTAGCAATTAATAATGTTTTTTTTACAATTTATTTAATACAAAATCCGAGCCCTAATAATAATACAATAGAGATTTTAATTTTGAGTTCGGTAATAAATGTACCTATGTAGATTTTACTGTTAATTTTTTTTTCTATCGATGAAATTTTTTTAGTTCAATATAGGTAATAAGCACAGAAAAAAATTGTATGAAACACAATACATTTAATGGAACAATTATTGGTTTATAATTATATATGAAACAAAAATTTAATTTATACGTTAAATTATATTGACCTATTTTGGTTAGAATTGTATCCCAGGCAGCATTTTGAAATGATAATATTATAATAACATTATAATAATGTTATGATAATATTTTTAGTCAAACATTTGCTGTCTAGAATTATTACCAACTACCTACAATGTTATTATATTATATTGATATGTTAAATAATACGGCTAAAATGTTACCGGTTTCATATAAACGATACTGTTAAATTTACCAACTACTCTATTTTGCTAGAGTTTGGTTTTTGGATTTTGTAGAAATATTTGATTTTTATTTCTATTGCTGTAATAAAAATATATGAAGTCTATTTCTGAAGTATAAAATTTCTTGATCCTTCCTCTGAGTGGTTTTGATAAATTATTCAATAACCGTTGTGTAATAATCGCAGGGCGTCACGTATCCGGCTTGTCATGGAATTTGGAGACATTGGGCGCCGCCGTTGGAAAGATCGCGTCTGGCCACCATAGCCCTGTGCGGATCTTACGCGGGTGTGGTGGTCGGCATGCCGCTGTCCGGTACTCTGATCGACTGGTTCAGCTGGGAAGCGCCGTTTTACGTATACGGTAACACTAGTTTTACATTAATAGGGCTCTAAATTTGAATAAAAAAAACCCGATAAAAATAGGGCGATACACACTAACGAAATATCATGTGAAATAATAATAATAAATTCACAATATTATTATATGTTATAGTCACTTGAAAGGCACTGATAAACAGTATTTTGAAATAGTTAAGTTTAGTCGGATACAATACATCTAGAAATGATAATATGTAGATGGTATATAGGTATTACAAAAATGGTATTTAATAATAAATGCTACTGAGGATAGAAAATATAGCAATCTAGATACATTTGATGTGGCAATTAAATAATTTAACATTTATTAGGTAGGTAATAACTATTAGGTAGTTATTTAAACTAAACTTATATTAGTATTCATATTTTCTATGTAACAAGAAAAACACATAGGTATAACCAGTGGTGTATTGGTAAATATATTTATGGGTATACTCACTAATAAAATATGTATGTAACCTAAAACATTCATTAATCCGTAATACGTTTAGAACTTCTAATTAATATTATGTTCAAATTATACTATCGTAAATAACGTTATTGCAATTCAATTAGTAGGTACATAGCCTTTAACATTAGGTATTTTATTAATTTTTTTAATAATATAACAATAGAAAATAAAACAAAATCAACTTGAATGTCAAAAAAAGAGGTGGACCGTTTATATTTAAAAACTAATAAGTCAAATTCTTTGAATTTAAAAATTAAAACGGACACCAAGTGGTCAATAAATCTTACGGGTTATACATTTTACACATTGTAGTTTCTTGAAAGTTTAAATTGTTTAATTCTTACATTTTAGGGAAAATACCCATTATTGCAGTTACAATAATTTATAAATAAATACATAAATATACCAAAAATAATAAGCCATTCAATTGACCCATGCCTGATAAACACTTAATAGCGTCAGTGGTTACTACTTACCAATATACAACACCGTAAGAGCCGCGTTTAAATTGAACTTAAAATACATTAAACACAACACATATTGTTATATTTAATACTTCAATAGATAAATAATTCATTAAACATCATAACAATTTTTTCCTGTGAACTAATATTTAATAAATAAGTTTTAACTTTTATTTGGTTCTCGGGTTATTTTAGGAGCGTATACCCGTAAAATGAGATTTTACATTGGGTGTACGCCGAAAAACGAAAATCTGCTGACGGGCATATGGCGTCCATACCAATACACCCCTGGCGTATAATTAATATTATAATATAGTAATATAATATAACTTAGTTATGTTGTGACTTGTGAGGTTAATATGTAAAAAATGTTATCTCATTTCTATTTTGATATAATTAATTTCTTTTCGATCCATCTATATCTTGATAATTGCTAAGTTTAAATATATATTATCTATATTATTTAGATAAAAAAATTATTATCTGAGCACAACTACACTATCGATGTAAAGGTATGATAATATAATATGAATAAAGTATTTCAAATGTATACACTGTAATTACAAAATGTAATTGTAATTGTAAAATGTAATCCATGAAAATAATCAATACCTAACACCCGTTATGTACTATATTATGATAATATTTTCGGTTACTATACGTGATAAAGAATAATACTTATTTTTAAAACTAATTACTGTATAATACCTCTATTGGATGGTTACAAAATAAATATGGAATAGAAATATAAAACATGTTAAACACATTTATGTAGGTAGGTCAAATAAAACGTCGTAGGTATACTTATTTTAATATGAACGGTAAAACGACTGAATTAAATATTTGTATACTATCAGTAATAAGTATAGTTTTTAATGTTTTATTACCGAATGGAATTCATCAATTTCACAGCCAATATTGTCTGTTATATTATTTACATATAACTTATAAATACTTGCCTACTTTTCGTTATAAATCGTTTCAGCGTATGTGATAAGTCCGAATGTTAAGTTAAGTTATGTTCACGAATCAGAACTGCTTAATGAGCAATTTATTTTGTGTAATTAATTTGGTACATTTAACATTTCTATTCATAAACTAATTCAAAGCCAAAAAATCTTAAACCTATAAAAAATTAAGGGCTTAAAAAAGGATTACAGGAATCATGTGTTCTAAAATTGTGTCATAAAGTTGAGTCTAATAAAATTATGTCTAATAAAAATCAATTGCTATAAAAATTGTTTCTTTTAAAAGTTTTGTTTTATAATTTATATATTATAAAATATCAACATAGATATTATTTTTTGGACTGTATACAACATTTTTTTCCTAATGACTTTTTGCGTTACGCTTAGTAAGTTTTTCACCATAGAAACACAAATCAATAAAAAAAAAAACATAATAATTATTATATATTATATTAAAAATCTATGTATAAATCCATCTATAAATTTATTAAATTCCTAATAAAATGTATCGTGTTACTAGATATTTTTCCACTGGACGTATTTATGATTCCTCAATTTTCGTTGCAGAGGAAAAATATTATCTAGGAGCATGCCACATTTATTTTTGTATAACCTGCCTAACCTATATAGACCTTTATTATGTAATTGTTTTGTGGTTGTGAAGGTATAATAAGTGAGAAACACTTTTATAACACGAGACTTTTACAATAAATATTTCTTATAAAAAGAAACTTTTATAATAAATGGTTATTATGAAACTTAATTTTAGGAGACTCGACTTTATGACACACGTCTAACAAATACTTGACTAGTTATCAGAAGACAAAGCTCATTATTTTTTTTTTTTTTTGGCATTGGCATTTAATTAGTTTATTTCAGAACCAGAGGAGCCCAACTCTATGATAATAAATTAAGATTTAATACATTATTAACGCCATGTCGTCATGCAGGTATTAACTGACATTATTTAGTTGAGACAACTTCCTGTGAAGTAATATATCTTATTATTCATTTCACTACCACTATGGTCTAACAAGCATAAGGTACCTACTTGAAAACTAACTAAAACTAAAAAAGATTAAGTAATACAATTTGTCAAAAAAATACGAAATTTAATGATATTATTAAAGTTATAATAAGTAGGTATTTACGGTTATTTCTAAATAATAATGCTTAAACATTCTTGTATTAAAAAAATTATTAAAATTAGCTGGATATCTCTATAAGCTCTCTTAAAATAATAGTTTTGTGCGATAAAATGTTTTAGCGCTTGTCACCTCACATAATATTTTACTGTGTATATGTTCATCAATGTACCATATTATTCTGCACTTTAGGAGTATTGGGGCTGATATGGTATGTATTTTGGCTGTGGCTGTGCTTCGAGAAGCCGAGCCTCCATCCCACCATATCGGCCAGAGAGTTGAACTACATCGAATCGTCGTTGGGCGCCGCCAAACAGTCTGCCGCGCCGACAATTCTCAATACGCCTTGGAAAGAATTTTTCACTTCTATGCCCGTGTACGCCATCATAGTCGCCAACTTCTGCCGGTCGTGGAACTTTTACCTCCTCGTGCTGTTCCAAGCATCGTACCTGCACTCGTTCAACTTCGAAGTGTCTGCTGTGAGTTATGCACATTGTTATCTCATATTATACACAGGATGATTCACTAAGCGGTAAACATGCTTGACCCCTTTTTATTCTTCAACAATACAGTTATTTAAAACCCTGTTTTTGGAATATTTGAATAAACTTAAATAATATATTTATGTCACTATTAGCTCTTTTAATTTTATACGCATCAAATTATATGTTTATTTTACCGCTGTGACACGTTCATACGGATAATCAAGCCTTATAATATAGGCTTGCCTGTATTTTTGATTTTAAAAATGCCATTTTTGATTATCGAAATATATTTTGAAAACAGTTTCAACTTTCATGTACAATGTTACTTACAAAATTAAGTGATAAAAAACACGTGTATCAGCAACATTTTAGACGGTCTACTTCAAATTTTCACGGCTTATGCGCGAATGAATTTACTTTTTCTTCTTAAATACATTTCATATTTACAGAAATTTTTATGTAGCGATGTATTTTTGTTTTACGAATTTTTAATGTTTTTGATTTTGGCGGTATAGCGTTTTTGATAGTATTATTTATTTGATTCAATACCTACGTGTTGAACGGCGTAATGTGTAGGCAATATAGGTACGTACCAGCGTCGGAGAAAATCATATCATTTTCCAAACCTTCAAAATTAATAATATTATTATACCTTCCTTATTAGTGATTGCTAAAATAAAATTACTGATTTTATAATGATGTTGATAGGAAATTTCCGAAAAAAAAAATACATAAATGTTGATAAATGAATATATTAATTACTAACATTTTTAAATAATTTTAAATCGCACAGGGAAAATATAATTTAACTAACTTTTTTTTTGTATTTTTCAAACTTAAATAAATTATATGTTTTAGCATTTATAAATGCTTATTTAACGATTTGTTTTGCACAAAATCCGCCCTGTAGATTAACTTGTTTGTGTTTTCACTTTCGCAGACCGGTTACATCGGCGCTTTGCCTCATCTGCTGATGACCATAGTGGTGCCCCTTGGAGGTCTGCTGGCCGATCACATACGGAAAAACGGTATCCTGTCCACGACTAGCGTCAGGAAGATTTTCAACTGCGGTGGTTTTGGCATGGAAGCCACGTTTTTCCTCGTGTTGGCCAACGCCCGCACACCACTCATGGCCACCATCGCCCTGACCTGCGGCGTGGCGTTCAGCGGGTTCGCCATTTCCGGTAAGCACAGTGAATCCGTCCTATATCTCAGTGTCACACAATTCTGCTCTAACAGTTAGCAGAAAAACTGTGAGGGAACCAATCGATGTACAATATTATATTGACCGATATAACCCGTTTAGATCAAATTAAACACACCTCCTACATGGATGCACAGTTAAGCGAAATTAACATTTTTTGGTATTGGTTCCGGCTCACAATATTTTAAGCGTTTTGGGGTTCCGGGACCGGTTCTTTTCTAGTCCCTGGTTTAATATTACGGTCACTAGTTATTTTGAGCCAATCAAAAAGATATAAAAGTATGATGTGATTGGTATAGAACTTGAGCTTAAAATATTTTAATTTTGAGTAACAACAATTTTTGATTCATTAACAAATTCAATATAGGTTCTAACTGAAGCAAATTTCAGTACTCGTTTATTAAATCAATATAAAAACGAAAGTACCTATAATGATTATATTATATATTTTAACTGTTTATAAGGTTTTTGTTGTTTACGAGAAGTAACAATACATAATGTAAAGTCAGATTTGTGAAAAATGGAATTTTGTTTGTTTGCGTTCCACATAATATTATAATTTTATTCAGATTTGTTGATCCAGACATTACTTTGAATTGTACATGACCATGTTTTATACAGGGCTCCAATGTGGTGGTAAACCGAAAACTGCTTTTAAAATATGTATTATTATTTTAACTTACAGGGTTCAACGTTAACCATTTGGACATTGCGCCGAGATACGCTAGTATACTGATGGGTATATCGAACGGAATTGGTACGATAGCCGGGCTTCTGTGTCCGGTCGCGATCAACATCATCATCAGGCACAAGGCACGTATACTATTAAACCATGGTCAGAGTTCGCGAATTTAAGTATTTGCGTAATTAATATCCATATCGGACGTAGAAAATCATAGCAGAATGATGAGTGAATATGTGTTATAATACCTACCTATGGATGATAATTGAAATTTGAAATTGTATATTTCGGTTATTTTATTATATTATGTTACTCAAATGTTATGCTTATTAGTTATTTTACTTATTATTTTCGAATTTTTTGCTTAATATATTAATCAATACATTTTTTTGTTTCCCTTTTATTAATAGTGATAATCCCCATGAGCGTCACGGTTAGGTTAGGCTAACCGCCACGGTTTATAATCTGATGTATCCATCACATGTTAGGAAGATTCGTATTTACCAAAAGATCATGTCTTAAAAAAATTAAGTTTTAAAATATTTTTAGAACGTTTTTTTAAATGTTTAAGTGCATATTTTTAGGTTATTAATATTTAATAGCATATTATATTATAAATAGCAATGTTTTTGAGTAGTGTTTTAAGTCCTGAACTCTGATTGAGATCCTGTTGGCGCAGTTTACCCCGATAAACCTTTTTTTATTAAATGTGATAACATGACGTATTAATACAGTAAAGACGTTCTCACCAAGATTGGTTTTGTAATTGTTGTAGACGAGGCAGAGCTGGAGCGAGGTATTCATACTGGCCGCTGTCATTCACTACATTGGGGTGGTGTTCTACGGAATATTTGCCTCGGGAGAATTGCAACCGTGGGCCGAGCCCAAGGTGGAAGAAGATCAACAAATGGATGAGGTAGATTTGACCTGACCAGTATCATTAAAGCACAAAATATCCCCAAAACGGCTTACTCCGAAAATTCATTATTTTGAAAAATATCAATAATATTGTTTTGCATATTTTAAGGTTTTTCTTTTTTTTTTTCAATTACAATTTTCGTGAAACAATAGTACGAAGCTAAATTATATAATTTCAATAAAAGTTTATTTTTGACTAATTAAATTTATTTTTATTTAAGCTATATTTTTTTAACTTAATAATAATAATATTATGGTGATTAGGCCGAGATGGTTGATATATGGCTAATGTACTAAAACGTATTTATTCCTTAAGTAGTTAACCAAAATTACTTAACCAACTGGAAACTGGAGTTAAGGTACTCGGGTTTTTAAATAAATTATAATATTTAAAATTTCTATACAAAATAAAATATAATTAATAAAACAAGTTCTGCCATCTAGCGGAAAAATTGTCCCTTAAGCCGGTCTGGCTTTGAAATACCTATTATATTATCATTTATTATACTAAGGACCGTTCTTACAATGTCCAGTTAAAGTTAACACTCTTTATTTCAGAAAATACCTATATTTTTAAAATTATTTCTTTTAAATAATTTTAATTCGTTACTAAAAAACATTTTTGGAAAAAAGTTATGTTGTTTACTATTATTTATTTATTGTTTTATTTTTGGAGGTTTTACTTTTTTGAATGACAACATGAATTCTAATTTCATATTCCAAAGCAGAATATTATTTAATTTTTTGATTTTTCAATCTATAAAAATCAAATTTGGAACAATTATTTTAAGTTTATAGATGACCGGAGAAGTTAGATCAAAATTATTGTGTGTGCCCGGTGCCAGCTAGCCCTGTTCTTCTCTATTCCACACATCTAATTTTAAGTATTTATTTTTTATTTTATTTTTATTTATTCTTCATGAAGATAATGAGTCCCACTGAACGTGTTCGTGTGGGGGCCCAAGAAGTACAAAGTATGTACTTGTAACTTATAAACTACAAGTCCAAGATTAGATTTTTATATACCAAAGTAGGTACTCCAAGAAATATTCTGATTTGGAATAAGGCATAAAAATTAATGTTGTCATTAAAAAATCATAACGGTAAAAGAAGTTAAAATGTATTTTTATTTTCAAAAAATTTTGTTTCTAACTATTAATAAATATTATCAAAAACGCAAATAGTTTTTAAAAGAATGCTTTACGTTAAATGAATCACACATGGTAAACATTAGCTGAAATTTTTAATTGTAGTAATCAGACGGTTGATACGTCTCAAACGTGTCGGTTTTAATATATTATTTTAATACGACAAATGCATAACAGGTGAGCGTCGACAAGAAGAGTAAGCTCTCGTCATACGGTTCGGTCGAACAGTCTTCGGGCAAAGGGTTCGTGAACGCTGGCCTCAACACCAACTGCACCGTCGGCGAAACCGAACCAGCGCCGCCGACCGACAACCCAACAAATCCGTTCCTGGCCAAGCCCACCGCAACCACTACCAATCCGTTCGCTACGTCCGAGTGATAATCTGATATCACATTAATATGTTATATTAATAATAATAAATTATTGATGTAACGGATAATTCGAGTTCGGATCGCACTGTCCTGGCGTCGATTATTACTACACGGATTATATTATAATATAATGATAATAATAAAAATAATTATTATTATCGTTACATTGTAAAGGCCAGTAGGTACTTCGCGAGCAATAATACCGTTAATTGCGTAGTCTCGATTGTGTGTTTTCTATCGCGTAGTTGTTTCGTAGGTATTAAAATAATAATTTGTAGGTAGATAATATTACTAAAATCGATTTTCTCTCAATTATACGATTTTGGTAATTATATATTATAATATAGTAATAATTAAAATAACATAATAATAGTATTATCGTACACACTCGTCTCATCTATATATTAAAATAATAATATTATTATAATATAATAGAACCTAGAACATGAATTTCGCGTTTATCGATACAATGTAGTGTAAATCGTAATAAATTTGCATTTATCGATTTTTCCAAATTAATAATTATTAATTATAATATTATGATATACTGTCAATTTGTTTTTATACAATACCGAATAATATAGATTCCGTCTTGTAACGGATGTAAAATATAATATAATATTATTATTCATTATAATGTTTATACAGATTGGTCGGCTCGAAAGCGCACGGCCACAACGTTATAATAATGTGTAATATTATAATATACTTTATAGATATTTATTACTTAACCTTACTATGTAGGTAGGTAATTTCAATCGTATCTGAACTTATGGTACTTACGTATTACCCGGTACTTGGTTTCCCACTATTTTAAAACTCAGAAATATTAAAATCAAGAATACTCGAATACAATATAATAATCATAATTATGAACTGAAACATACAATATTAGTACAGTCGTATTTATTATTTCAGTCGTACAAAAAATAATAAAAAAGTTTGTTTTGAAAAAATAATTATCCTTATATTTGGTACGAATAAAACACTTGGTTGATAATATCTTAAGTTTATTATTTTATGTATTTGTTGATCAAGAAAGTTGTGTGTTGGAGGGACAACAATAATATTGTAGTACTTATCTGTATCTTTTGAAATTAAATCAAATCAATTGTTCACATCAACGGAATTCTGACGTTACACAAAGTGTAAACTATAATATGTTAATACAATTGTCGACCCTGTGCCAATTAACATTTTATTAGTAAAAAAGTGCTTTTACACATTATAATATCATCATCTATTGTCTGTTGTGTGTTGTTTATTTGATCATGAGCTAGGAAGATGTGTGATTTGAAGATTTGTGTCCTGGTTAGCGAGTGTAACCTTTCATGTTTTGAAAATGTTACCAGGAGTGTAGGATTTCATAACCATTTGACCACTGTAACTGCAAGTTGATATAGTTAGTTGAAGATTTTTCAACTTAATGGTATAATAATAATATTATAGGTAGATACTATATTATAGGGATTAGGTTATGGTGGCTTAGATTAGGTTAGACTTTTCCGAACGATTGTTTTATTATTATTATAATGTACGGTTTTTTTGTCTAACACAAAATATTATATTGTATTAAGATAATGCTTATTCTCGGTCGGAATCGAACGTGTGTTGAAATGTGATTCGGTATACCTAGTCGTTATATTATATGTATATCTCGGCGCATACGCATAATATGCGTTGAAAATAAATAGTTATATTATATCGAACCGTCATTTGCGATTTTTTAGTTGAGAATTTTTGTACACCATTGCGTGTCACACGATTCTTAACCGACACTCTTCGCGTGATTCGTAATAAATATTTATTTTAGGTACATGAATGCATAATACTAAATAAAACGGTTGTATGGGAGCTGATGACGTTGCTGGGATGATAATAATAATATAACGTCTCTCGTCCGACACTTACCCATATTATGGTCAGCGTGGTTTAGAGTAAGACGTGTTATTTTTTTTTAGCACGTAAATTATTAGACGTTTTAAATACAAAATATAGAAAATATGATATAGAATATAATATTATAATATAGTCACTATATTATGTAGTTATATGTTATTATGTCCATTGCATATTTCGTATGCGATGAATGCCTTTTCGAAATTCGTCCTACTGTGATACAATATAACATAATATTATTTTATTATTATGCACGCCTGTAACTGGGCTGGTCGGGCTATGTATTTCCGTTGTTCCGATATAACCAAAATTTTGGACTTAAAATACGACGATAATATTGTTATAATAGTACCTCTGTGTACGACGGATAATAGTAAAAATATTATGATATTGTATTGCTCCCCCAAACGACTCGACGACCCGCCGTGTCGGGATCAAGTCAAACGTCGCAACAAGATGATTTTTTTTCTAGTAGTTGTATTGAACGTTTTTATTTACGCATAATATAATTCTTTACAGTTTGTTCTGTTGGTTCGATTTGAAATCGCGTAAACGATAAGATACTTTTAAGAAGTTTTTTGAATGATGTCAATTAAAACACATAAATATGAAATACCGTTCTGTTGATTTATTCGTCGAATATTAATTAATGTTTTCTTTTGTAAACCAAATAACTAATATGCATTAAAATACAATTGCCGTAGACGATTGTTACACCTCGAGTTACCCTAAAACAAAACAAAAAAAAACTGTTTAGGTCGCGCACACAAATATACCATACTAATAATTCTTCAGATTTCACGTTTCCTCTCGGTGAAATAGGAAAACGATCAATCACACAAACTTACACTCTAATACAAGACGTACATATTAATATTGTTTATCGTCATATGAATTCCACGCTCTTCAATAAAAATTAAAAACCAATGTTATAGCTTACTCAATGTTCGAACTCAAGTAAAACGAAAAATTCGAAAAACAGTTTGGACATGTATAGGCAAGTGCAAAAATACATGAAAGTAGAATGTGCTGCGCTGACATTGTCTTTAAAAAACGGGTTTCTTTTCAAACGCCCATAAATTAAAAAAATTAAACTGCTACTTTATCATAAATCGTGTTTCCGTTTTTGGTAAATTTGTTTCTACATAGTATGTAAACTTAACCGTAAAAATGTATGGTAAATACTTTTCGCGTCCACGGCCACGGTGTAATAATATATTTTAGTAATATGTATAAAGAACCAGCGAACGTTTCAAATGTTTAAAGTCGTTATAGCTTTTATAAACACTTAATGTTAAAACCATATTGTCAATTTTGTCCTTCAAAAAATTAATCTTTATTCGTATTGTATTGTATCCACAATCGTTTACGAAAAGCTATAAATACTATAATAGCTAGGAATAAAAAGTTGATGAATCTCCTACTAGTTTAAACACTTAAAAACAGCTAAGATCATTCACCTTAATCAATTTTTACTATTCATTTATGTAAATTTACCGTTCTTAAATCGTTATCTATTCACCCATGTTGTTTTAATTATTTTATGAAAAATTATAAATTTAAATTCTTACTAATATTATTATGCTTACTATAGATATATAATATGTATGTATTAATAATTATTATTATATATTGACATAAAATTTGTTGTTTATTAAACGGATATTTGTAATTATTTTATAATGTATTAATAATATTATATTTATTTAAAACGGCTAAGAATTAAATTAATAATATACGATTAAGACATGAGATAACTATTTCGGTAGTTATCTCAAGGCTGACACGACAATAAATTAGGATTAAGTTATGTGTTAAGGAATTTGTTTTTATTCGTTATTTTAATTTTAACTTTTTTTTCAGTTTATTATGTTATAGTAAATTTGATTGTTTTTGTGTTTTATTATTAATTATTTTTCGTTGATTGGTTAAGGATTGTATTTTGTTTTGTTATGCTTTTCGGTTCAAACAGTGTTCGATTACACAAATTATATTACTCTCAATACTCTGAACACAACGATATGCCTTAATTCTGACAATAATAAGTCGATAATAAAATTATAATAATTAAACGATACGGACGAATTTAAATGGCACTCGTTATATACACAAAAAATAAGTCAAAGTCACCCACATAAGATAAAAAAAAAATTATTACAATACATTACCTTAATAAATATAATAATTCGCACTAAAAGAAAAACTAATAATATTTTCACACTGCACTAGTTACTCGAAAAGCACATACGAATAAGGTACTCTAATAAAAACTTTGAACGAAAATATATAATAATAATATGTTATGTAATATTTTATGATAGACGTAATTTTTTGTTATATATTTAATATAGGTACCTATTTAAGTGTAAATAATTATGATATAAAAATGTAATGTTTTAAGATTTTAAGTCGGTTATACTATGTATAAGAACACTATTCGCGTTTAGACGATATAACCGTAATTTAGCTTGTAAGACGTATATACCCAAATACATGACTAAATAAATATTTAGTCATGCCTTATAACATAATAATTATTGTTATTGTATTTTAATCACAATAATTTTCGCTATCGCTTAAACGTAAACGCGTTAGATGCTCCATAAAATAATTATTTATTTACTATTAATTGTTTCGCGACAAAACGTTTTTTTTTTCTATAATAGTTATTAAAATTTAAAATATTATATTTATTGCATCAAAAAGTCAAATAATATAATATTTTAGGTAACAACTTATTTTTCGTTCTAAGCTAAATACCTACTAACAATATTTAAATAATGTTTTTAAACAATAACAGTATTTTAATAATAGTACGACAGTCGTCGGATAACTCGTTTTAATTAAATTTTCACGACAGAAATACATTCAATAACATTATATTATTATACTCGTAATATTATAGATTCGTACATTAGCGAAGACTTACTTAATTTCATAGCACAAAATCTGTCGTTTATTCTCCATTGTCTGTAATAATAATAATAATTCGTACCTACGCTTATTAGTGGGAATACCTTTGTAGACGATCGACTGACAATGCACCGTCCGTAGTTATCCGTTTTAGACGACAGCGCCTTTGAGATTTGAATTTTCCATACGAATTTCGTATTATACTTATCTGTTAAACTTAAAATATTGGATAACCATTTTTTTTTTCTTAAACAAAGGGAATCTTTGCCCCCTGCACCTCACCATCCGAATAATTACGTCCCCGAATATAAAACCATGATATTTATCATCGTACTATAATTTAATAAGACGACAAATAAATAATATTAGTTACTTTATGATATTATTATGTTTTTTTTTATTCTACGTTGACGCAATAATAATTATCGTGGATATCGCGATAAAAAACTGATCGAAAAAAAAAACAAATACATTTTACAATATTATAATCATTAGGTGGAAATATTGGTTAATTCGACTCCGATAAGTTTTGTGTTACTTATCGTTCTAAATATATTATCGTAATTGATATAAATATGACATTATGTTACGCATAGGTAACATAATATTATAAAAATAATATTTTATAATCCGAATATTTTATTTCAAACTGTTCATAACAGCGAAGCACTGTTGTTTTCGAGTCGAATATTTGTATACGTCTTAAGGAATTTTACCATTATAATATAATTATTGTGCTTAAGAAAAAAATAAAAATTATTACTATACAACACAGACATAATAACATACAATTTAATGTGTATCTACGTAAAAGTTTTGTTATAATATATACCCTACTTATAGTACCTACCTACCTAAAAAATGTTTAACCATTCTTACCACTTAGCCATATCCGTTCGATATAACTTTAAATGTATTTTAGCGTTTCGAGATTATTATAATTATTATGTACTTATTCATTGTTCTTTGATCATCATAATAATAAAATGGTCGTAATATTTTATTGTTGTTAACCTTTGTCCCCTTTCGTTGACGGTCATTACCCGTTTACACACTATAGTCTATATTGTATTATTAGTTTATTATAGATTTCAATACATCAATATAATATTGTACCCAACGTAATATTGTATTTCTATTGATTTAATAATTCGATCAATTTATTCTAGTGTTATATATATATACGTTTTCAGTCATATTTATAAAATTTAATATAACATATTTAAGAAATACCATTAACGATATACAATTCATTTACATTTAGTCATAATGTGTAACATTTTAAACATTTTGTTCCAACACATAAAACATTAAACAATTTCGATTTTAAATTTAAATTTATTTTTTATTTTTATCTGTAACTACTAATATATTTCAGGTATCTGTGTATAATATTATAAGTCTTGATGAATGTCGATTTTTCCAAAAAATCGTAAGGTTAATCATGACATCATGTGGAGATTCACTACCTATAGTCGTCAAGGCGTAGGTACAGCGGACGTCTATCTACTGCAGGTTGCGTGTAGCATAATATTAATAAGAAGGGTAAGGTCGAATCGCACTGGAGTCAGAAAATGTTTAGGGTTTTAAACATATAATGGTTGGCAGTGGCGTGACGAAGGACTTTATTTGAGGCACCTGCCTCAGCTAAAGGGTGGTGGGTGTCCTGGAGACTAGGGGCATTTCACATATAGTAAATAATTTATTAAGTACACACTATAAGACTAAGCCAATCATTCTCAGTTAATATTTAAGTAAATACGTAATGATTTATATAAGTATTTATAATTACTAATATAAATTATTGTGCCTCATAAGTTAATGAATAGTTCGCCACGTCACTGATGGTTGGATCACACTAGGTTTAAAATATCGCAATATTCGAATTATAACACTCGTTCCGATCGTTACATAAAACCTATTTGTCAACAAACATCAGTTTAGTCAAGTACAATTTAAGACGTGTTCGACAATCCCCAATGAAAAACCGGATTGACCATCGGTTTCGACGCTATAATATTCGGTGGAAGACATAAGCGCCAAAATGAGATAAGAAAAAAAAAGTTGTATCTTACGAAAGCGCCAAAATCCTAGATACCTGTGTGCCACGGTTAATAGATATTAAATGTAGAGCTATATATTATATTTTAACAATTTATAATTGACAATTTTTAATAAGATCGAAAAATTCAACCGATTTATTAAAATTAAAATTTTATATTTATAATTAATTAATTCCTTTTATATTTATTGACCATTTTTCATAAGATCGACATTTTTAAATAACTACTTATATGAAATATTAATTTTGGCGCATATATAATATTAGATTGGCGCTTATGTCCTGCACATTTTGACGCAAATGTTCTGTCATTTTTGTACCTTTGGTGCTATGTCATACCTATATCCATAATATTATACTGAGTGATTTTATTTACCTATTAAAATTATTTATTTGGGTGATAAACATATTATTAGGTACTTACTGCGTAAATGCGCGTTGACGAGTTCTCGAATATCGAAACGATAAAAAATAAGTACTTTTACCTTATAACAAACATAATATAAGTATAAATAAATTTATCATGAAACGCTACACAAAATGTATTACACTTTTATAATCGAACTTCGTAGATAAATTGTAATACTTATGTAGGTACTCTAATCACGGTTTAAAAAAAAAAACGCAATCGAAATATATCGATAAGAATTTACCATAAAAATTAAGACTACAGTGTAGATTAGCCAAATCGGTTTAATTCTTATAAACTAAACGTCCGTAAAATGTGAATATATTTTTTTTTTATCAATTATTGCTTAGCTTTCGTTTTATGCGTACTTTTATCCATACATGGTCAATAATATATTTTAATTGATATCAATATATATTTTAATAGTTAGGTAGGTAGTATATAATTATTATCACACTTTTCTCAAATTAATTTTAGACTTTGAACATAGCAATGAATGTATTTATTTTATAATGATGTTTATTGTTGTTTGTTTTGTATATCTGTAAACATGTTTTGGAGCTAAAAAAATACTTCAATAATTATTAACTTTGATATCTAGAAATAAACTGGATCTAATTGTTGCTCAATACTCAGTAATAGAGGGTGTGTGGAGGTCAAATAAATAAAATACCCAGTAAGGAACTTACTTACTACTTTTTAGCATTATTAGGATAAACCTACAAAAAAGGGTAACTTGCATAGGTAGGTTAGGTATAGGATATAGGTAAAACACTGTTAGGTTTACATATAATACATCTTCAAGATATTATGGAATCCTTCTTTTTATAGCAAGCAAATGAATATTTATTATATTTTTATGGTATTCAATCTATTTTTATTAGTTTCAAATTTCAATGCTTTGATAAATTTCGATGTACGTATTATTAATATAATAATATTAAAATAATTTTTTTAAATATTAAAGCCTTACAGTGGGCAGGTGGTTTAATTATATATTATTTGTTATGAAAAATTCATTATTTTATACAAACAGATAAATTGGAATCAAACCAATTATTTTATTAGCTAATAAACTAGTTTACAACAAAAATGTACTTAATATTTTCACCAATTATTTATTATATCATTTATCAAAATATGTGGACTCTCTTAGAGCTATTTATAGACATTTTTTAAAATTTTTTTTGTATAATTGTCAGTAAAAGTTATTTCGTTTGGTCAAAAAGTTTGAACGATGACAATTTTAGTTATTTTGCTGTAATTTAAAAATATTATTTAATACTACTATCATAACATAACTATCAAACTATATAAGATTCTGAGCGGAGCGATAAAGCTAATAGTTTTACGATAGTGATTATTATTTTTTTTTTATCCTGTATACACAATTTCTAAAAGAATGAGATTTTAATTTGTAGCGCTTTGTTTATCACCATAGAAACGAATAAAAAAATAAATATTTCAATATTAATTCAACTTACAGACTATAATAAATAATAACAATATAAAATATCCAGACTGACAAACCGTTTTCGCTCTGAATCGTTTTTCGTATACAATGATATTATATCATTGAATTTAAGTTTAATTGACCCACTAATAACCTACTGTACAGCAGAGCGACCTGCAAGCTCCACTTACTAGATTCACTTACAAGCTTTTTTTTAATTTGTTTTGCACATAATATTATTATTTAATAATAAAAACTCAAACATTTTAAATCGTCTTGTAAATATGGTTTATTTGTTTAATAAAGAGTAATTGGGTGATGTGGAGGCAGCACTGTTTTCTGAAAATTATCTGAACCCTCCCCATGACAAATTCCTAAATATGCCATTGATAAAAAGTGCTTAGTATTTTCCTACATCTGCATTTATAGGTCACTAAAATTTATGTGATAAACTCATGTTCAATGTTAAAGTGAAATCTGACATTATATTTTAAGGATATTTTACTAGGTACCTACTTAATATTTGAATGCAATTAGTCATTTTTATTTTTATCAGTTATACGCTAGGTAGAACTAATTTTTGTTTCAAACAGATTTCATATGTATCATAATATTATTTCATATGATATTACTACCCGTACATTAAACTATATTATAACGTTATTATTTTATTATTATTAAAAGTTAATACCGAAGTATATCGTATCTAAAAGATTTTAAACTTCAAATTTTCAAAATGTTATTTGTTAAATAGTTTTTATAATTTATGAAACATTACATTTTTATTTGTAAATAATAATATTGAAAACTTAACTCAAGATTCCTTATAAGTTATTCTTACCGTAATTAAAAAATATCAAAAATTAATTCACATTATATTTTACAAGCTGATGATACCTAATGTTTATAATTCTTCAAAATTTGTCAAAATTAAAAATGCCACTACCTTTATCCTGGAGTGATAAAATGTATTATATACCTATAATGTTTTACGTAGCCACGTAAGCGTAATACATTATTAATCTACGTAAAAGAGATACAAAATTTAGTTTAGCTTGACAATATATGTATATTATAATATTGTATAATTTAATTTTTTTTATGTTACTAATATTAATATTCTGAAACATAAATTAACCGACTTTGCTACTTGTGCAGGTTAGGTATGGTTAGGTCTATTTCGCATTAAATTAAAAAAAACATTAAGATATTTTAAAATTATTCAACAATAAATAATGTAAATTATTATAAAAAATAATGTGATTATTTGATGAAGTTATGGGCATATTGTGCTAGTGTGATACTCGAACATAATTTTATGGATCCGTTACACAGCCGTTAAATTTACCTCTTCTTGCATATTTCGTTGATTTTCTTTTACTGGTTTATCGAATGCCCAAGGTTGTAGTTCTGCCGAAGCGAAAATGGCATAAAATACTGCCATCGCTAAACTTATTACCGCCACCAGTAAACAAAATTGGACTTGATTAAGTTTCTATTATTAAAAAAAAATGATGACCATTAACTTTTTTTTATAATATTATGACGTTTTACATTATATAAATCGTATTTACTTCAAAAATCAAACTATATTTTAAGATACTTGGTGAAAATAACCAAGTTATGTAATATATGGTCATCAGCATACCATAAAGTACACTAGAGTATTGTGGTGCGATATCCAAATGGTTAATTTCGAAACCTATAAACAATATAGATTATAATACTATAAAAAATGGTTATTAATTTTGTACATTTTATGTGTTCTTATACTTACCGAAAATACTAAAATAGGGCATAAAATTATAAATTAAATTCACAAATTTCTTGTTGTCTAAAAACAAAAAAATGTTGTCCGGAAAGGCTTCCAGATAATATATTATGCCCATTGAAACGAAATACAAGCAACTAAAAATCTTTCTGAAGTTGGTGATAGAAAAGCACACTGTTATTTCTGGAATTAATTCGACCACGACAAAGGTGAGTAACAACAAAATGGTTATGCGTTCATTCAAGGACTGATCGTTTTGCAACTATTTTGACAAATATTTGTATAAGCAAAATATTGTATGAAGATTTTGCTAAATTGGAAATAAAAAACATCGTAAGGTAAAATAAAAATTATAAAAATACGTACAAAATATTGAAGTGAATCATATGAACGGTATAGAAGAAAGAAATTAGCATAACACATGTATGATAAGACAAGCGCTATGACGGGCATTGAAGTACAAAACGACTTCCAAGGAATGTCCGATATGGTTGGCCGTCTTAAGGAAACAATATTGGTTCCAGTAGAAAGCGACGAAGTGTTTGAACCTCTAAACAGTCTGAACAATATAAAACCACGATTCAGGCTTTGAGAACGAACTCCACTGACCACGATCAACCACAAAACAAACCATGGTATCCCAACAATAGCTAATAAAGTATATTAATATGTATAAGTGATTATTATCTATTTAATCATTCAGTTTGACGATTTAAGTATAGTTTACCTATTGGTTCACGTATGTAGTTAAATCCATAACTTATTATATAGTAAATCATCATCATCCACAATATTATTGGAAGGTGACGTAATGACTTTTTATTCATTGGAACCCAAAATGTATAAATCCTGTGAGATGCTGACATCGATATGGCCTAGGAAAATTATAATAATCTATATTATAACTCTGTCCTATGAAATTAAAGTTCATATTAATGAAGAATATTATTATTACCAGGGTCATTCCTATACAAAAATGTGATAAAATATGCAGATACGCTTTCGAGTAATTCATAGCTTCCACAATATGAAATATTGACGATATGATGAACGAAATTCCGAAAACTCTGAACATAAATGAATACAATTATACTGCATAATAATAATTTTTAGGATTGGTAGGGCTAGGAAATCTACATAAATATGTTAATGTTTGTGTAACTGACATTGAAATATAGTTTTCGATGTTCAAAAATAGTCGTCTTACATCTAAGTGTATACGGTAATACTAAGGACTTGGAGGTATCATATAATATTTTTATTTTACATATTTTCGAATTTTGAAAAATATTGTCACGATATCCGGTAAATGTATTCCCAGGACTAGGAAAGAACAAAATATTTAACATTTTTAATTTAATATTATAATAAAATAATATTCATTATAGATATTGTCTGATGTTATAAATCCTAGCCCTATTATCCTAGTATTATTATTTATTTCTATTGTATAATATGATATTATTATTGATATCACTTTATTACTTGTGAGCTGAAAACACGGTGGCTAAGACACCACCCGGTATATATCCGATACACATCCCATAAGTATTGTAATGAACCTGTATAACATTAATATTAAATTAGTTATTTTACAATTGTTTGATATGCTGAACAGTAAGTCAGCGGAAAATATGAAATTTTAAAAAGTATATTATTTGATATTATGATATGGTCACTTACGCTTTTAAATTCTTCATGAAGTTCAAATAATCTCATCATAAATGATTGATTTTGAAACCATTGAATGGCTAAACCTATATAAAACAATTATTTTACATAATTTCTATAACTAATTTTGAAATCAGTATACTAATACAGCAATATAATATACATAAATACAATTATTGATTTTAACTATAATAATCATTTTCATCACTTTTAGATATGTAACAATAGTTAGTAACTTGTTTATGTACCTAGATATATAAAACATATAGAGTTTGGATTTTATAGAGTTTTTTTGTTCAAAGAGAACAATTTACCTAAAACTTAAACATATAAAGTTTATCCAGCCTCTCTGCACAAGATACAGTGTATATTTTTATAAGCCTTTAGACCGTTGTCAGCGCAGTAAATTTCTATCAAATGATTTTATGATTTACCTATAAACGTAAGCAAAACAATTAAAATTCCTTTATTCCAATATCTAGTTTTCAAACGAATTAACCTGTCGATGAACCTTGACGTTGTTTGACATGGTGGTTGCATTTGAGGGGGACAATTTAAATATCTACTGGTCTCGATGTCTTCGAACTCCATCCTCCACGAATTACAACAAATTAGTTGTCTAACGTTGTATTAGAAACCAGCTGTGGTGACTAAAAAAAAAGTAAAAACTGAGTTATGAACATAAATTGTGTTAGATTATAATAACATTTACATTACACATTTGACATTACTATAAACTACAATAAAAATGACTCTGGTCTTAATATTCTGTTAAAATACAAGTATCAAATAAAATAAAAAGTGGGTAACACTCTGCTGTACAGTAGGTTTCTATAGTAGTCACTGTAATGAACGTGTTAAATTTTGAATTAATGATATAAAAACATTGCATACAAAAAACCATTCTGATCGATGACTATTATATACGAATTACTATAAGTCGCTATAATATTTGATATTTTGGTGATTAAAGTAGTTTATTTTAGTAATAGCTATTAGTATTAAAGTAGATTAAATTCATGATTGCCGAAAAAGTTTTATTTTAAAATGTCATTGTTTGTAGAAATATTAATAATACTCTATAAAAGTTGTAGGTACCCACGAATAATATTTTTGTACTACACTAATTCGTTGTTTTTCGTTTGAAAAACTTGACCTTAAAATTTCTATTAAAAAAACTTTGTCTATGTATACTTTTTTTAGATTTTTTGGCTATAGTATATTAACTATTCGTGAGAAGCATTCATTTTTCAATTCTTAGATAACAAAATAGTACATTTTATAAATTTTCAACTACAAAAGAATTTACATATTTTCAAGGAAATGATGAATTCTGTCAAAATTTGAATGCTTCGAAAAAAAAATCTTGACTTTGTATCAATATTATTTCTCAGTTTCTATCATAACAATTTATGAAGAACCTTGGATTTTCAAACTTTAGCTATACAAGTTGACCATTTTTAAATTTTTAATTACACAAAATCATTTATAAATTTGAAATATAAAAACATTTGATAGAAATCAAACTTTAAATGCTTATAAAATAATGTATTTTTCATATTTTTCAACTGCTATTGTAATAATACATCAGGCGCCTTCTATTAAACTTTTTCACGCTTTTTGACCAAACAAATAACTTTTTTATTTAAATTTTTAGAAAAAAAAACAAAAGAATTGGTAACTGAAAATTTCAGTAAACAGCTCAAAACAAGTCAAAATAGTTTGAAAATTGTGTGGTGTAAAGAAAATGCTAATATAAACATTTTTATCTCCATTTTTATCCACAATACACCAACTAGATTAATTTTCCCAACGAACAAGATACTGAAGTTGAAAATTGAAGAATTTTTACTTCCCCAAAAGGTGATGAATCATTGATGATGATGGATACAAAAATAAACAAAAATAAAAAACATAACTTTTTTAATGAATACATTCATCGCTCAGAATCTCAAATAATAACCTAATCTCAAATTCAAAAATTAATTTAATAAAATTGACAATAATTTCATGTGAACAAAATATTACATCAATTAGAAAATTAATATTTAAATCTATAGTAAAAAAGCTTTTAAAAGTTCACTTGGTGGTTTGCATGGTATTACTTACAATTAACGCCCTGTGTGTTTATAAGATTTCTAATTGTGAAAAGAGAATAAAAAATAATCTTTTTTACGTCAAAACACAATATGAAGCATATCAATAAATGTAAAATAAAACACTATGAAAATGTACTATACCTACCTATAGGTTTTTAATCGAGTGGTAGAAAAATTGAAATGTAATTCACATCGGAGTTCAAAAAAAATGAACGCAATATCTAGAGCTATTATCGATTTAATAGTATAATTAATAAGATATATAGCACCAATAGAAACTCAAATATTAAATTGCTTCAATTCTGATTAACTGCAATTCCGGGAATAATGTTTTGTTTTTTAGCAGTCAAACCTACCATAAAAATGTCTTAGTTGGTAGTATTTTATTTGTTCAACAACAAAGGTCGATCATTATAAATTATTATACTATGCAAATATTATTATCATAACTATAGATACTTATCAAAAACGCATTTTTATATTCTGTAATATTGATATGATTTAATTATTATACTATAATATGTGTGGTTAATTATTTGTGTTTGACGACTTTTTACATTTTCTTTTAAGTCAACGATATGTTGGCTTTCTAGTCCATACATACAAATGATTACTTTGCTTCAAAACCTACAATTTATTATTATTATATTTGTTAAACTAGATGATCCTGCACGGTGATTGAGCGTTTCCCTCGACCAATTAAATGCCCGTGGATTAACAAAATTCCGTTAAATATCAGATGCTCTAATTTAACACTGTTAGCTGGGTTGTTTTGAACAATTATAAAATACAGGTATATACAAGTATACAAAACTGAAAAATTTGTAATGGAATTATGCTTATTTCCATGTCAACGAAACATAAATCATATAAATCCAATTATTATTATTATTTTTATCTATTTAAATATATTATTTTAATAATTACTAATTAGTGTGAAATAGTAAGAAGGGGTGTCGTTTTAATATAAATATATACAATATACCTACTGTAAGAGTTGAGACGTAAGCTGATTTGATTTACATAGCTATATATATATTGTTATTATTATTATTATTATTTTAACATTTATTATACAATTATTAGTATTATTATCTATTTAGATATTTAATAATCATGTAACTACACAGTTAAACTACCTATATATATATAGAAAAATGAACGTTTGTGCCAGTGCCGTAAAAATCATAACCTAACCGGGTCAACAAATTTTTTTTGGTTTTTCATTTGCCAATTAATTTGATTCATAGTAAATTTATTATTATCTTGTATTTAATTGCATGTAGTGAAAATGTGAAAACCAGGTTCATTGTGACTTTTTTTATTTTTTGTGTCTATGTACACCATAATTAGTCGTAATAATGCTTCGATTTTAAACTTTAGAATTCTAGTATTCTATTATTCAATATTTAATTTATCAATGTAGGTGGAATGATAATATTATTATGGTACATATTAGTTTATATTAAGTTTATGATTTAAATACTATTATATTAGTCTCATACAAAGATGGTGCAGCAAAGGAGTTGAAAATATTTATTTCATCAGAAGCTGAATCTCGGAGTCGGTAGCCTATGACACTCAAAAAGAATATAGCGTTCTATTGGTGAAAGAATTTTCGAAATCGGTTCAGTAATTTCGGAGTTTATCCCGAATATACTAACCAACGCTATCATTTTATATATCAGTATAGATTTATAATGTATATACGGGTTGCCCCAATTCAAATATGAAAACACAAAAATGTTATTATATGTTATAATATCACACCTATATGGCTATATAATATAATATATATAATAATATTACGGTTTTTAATTGATATTTGTATATTATAGGTACCTACCTTACAAGTCAAAACCGACGTACCGTAGAATGAAGTGAATAGGTTCATAGAACAACTAAAAATTATACGAACCTAATTATAAAAAAATGTTTAGTTCTTACAAATATTTGTTTTTAAATTACAGCAAAAAACTAAGATGGAAAAAATGTTTGTAGTTCTGGTTGCATCCGAAAACCAGAAACTTTTGATTTTCAGCCTAAAAAGGTGGATGGATAAAAACCAAACACATTCCGGTCATCGTATAACTAAACTTATAGTTGGTTAAACCGCACACTATTTTTTAGTGCTAAATGACGGATAAGATAAAAAGATAATAAGATACTATACAATAACCACGCTACACGTTTTAAGTCTTAAGTTTTTAGTCAAGTCTTTAGTTACAACTCCTAATAGTAATATTTTTGATTTTAAATTAAATTGTATATATTTTTAGGAGCAGTTTTTTAAATAAAATTTTTTTTTTGTTTGTATACATTTTAAACTATACAGTATATTATATATTATTAAGTATTACAGTAAATACCTTTTTGGGGTCAAAATCATAAAATTGTGGATTTTAGATATAACAATTTGAAAAATTATGGGGTCTTAACCTACCTACCAAAAGTGCGCGGTTTTTACCTATCAACATTCTGCGGTTTTAAGAGTCAACAAAAGTACTTGTTGAGAATCCAGTAGTTCCAGGAAATGCCCCTACCCTATTCCTCGAGTGACAAAATTTGTTAAGGTTGAATTACTTATAGAAATGATTGGTTAAAACAAAATCTAATATATATATACCTATTAATAATAAATAATTATAATTTGATCAACATAAATGAGATATACCATTGAATTTAGCCCAACAATGTGTATGTATATTATTTATTTCGTATAGTACGATATTGTATAATTTTTTTCTACGATGCTATTATTATTAATATTTTGAAAATTAAACTACCCAACTATGCTATACTTGTGCAAGTTAGGTTTAAAAATTATATTTAACAATAAATAATGTGAATTATTATAAAAAAATAAGGTGAATATTTAACAAAGTTGTAGGCATAATGTGCTACTCGAACATATTTGTATGAATCTGTTACACATCCACTAAATTTACTTCTTCTTGCATATTTCGTTGATTTTCTTTTACTGGTTTATCGATTGCCCATGGTTGTAGTTCTGCCGAAATGAAAATGGCAGAGAATACTGCTGCCGCTAAATTTATAACCACCCCCAGGATACAAAATTGGACATGGTTAAGTTCCTGATAACAAATAAAATTACGACCATTAAATTTGTCTTATTATATTAAAACGTCTTACATTATAGTAGGTAATCATATTTACTCCAAAAATCCAACGATTTTGTAAGATACTTGGTGAAAAATCAAAAGTTATGGGATATATGGTCGCCAGGATACCATAAAGTAGACTTGAGTACTGTGGTGCAATATCCAAATGGTTAATTTCGATACCTATATTATAAACAATAATATGGATAACACTATAAAAAATGGTTATTCTCTTTGATGTTTCATGTTTTTTTATACTTACTAAAAAGTTTGAAATATGGCATAATATTATAAATTAAATACACAAATTCAT
This sequence comes from Sitobion miscanthi, assembly GCA_008086715.1. Taxonomy (NCBI): domain Eukaryota; kingdom Metazoa; phylum Arthropoda; class Insecta; order Hemiptera; family Aphididae; genus Sitobion; species Sitobion miscanthi. The sequence continues at coordinate 933,070 of CM017798.1, forward strand.
TGTTGTCTAAAAACAAAAAAACGTGTTCCGGGAAAGCTTCCAGATAATATATTATACTACTTGAGACAAAACACAAGCAACTAAATATCTTTCTGATTTTGGTGACAGAAAAGAACACTGCTATTTCCGGGATTAATTCGACCAGAACGAAAATGAATAGCAACAAAATAATTGTGTATTTACTCGAGGACTGATAATATTTCATCTATTTTGACAAAAATTTGTGTAAGTAAAATATAATATGAAGTTTTTGTTAAATTGGAAATAAAATTACATCGTAAGGTATACATGAAAATTACAAAAATACGTACATTAATATCATATGAATCATAATAAGAACCGTTTAAAAGAAATGAACTAGCATAACACATGTTTGATAAAACAAGCGCTATGACAGGCATTGAAGTACAAAACGACTTCCATGGAATCTCCGATATGGTTGGCCGTCTTATGGAAACGACATTGGTTCCACTATAACGGCTCTGAGTACGATCTCCACGGATCACAATAAGCCACATAATAAACCATTTGTTCCCCACAATACCTAATAAAGTACATGAATATGTGGTAAGTAATTATATTATCTATTTAATCTTTCAGTATGAAAATTTAAGTATAGTTTACCTAATACTTCATGCATGTATTTAAAATCATAATATATTTGTATTTTATCATAATATACCATCGACCACAATACTATTGGAAAGTGAAGTAATGACTGTGGGACCCAAAATGTATAAATCCTGTGAGATGCCGACATCGATATGGTCTAGGACAATTATAATAATCTATATTATAACTCTGTCCTATGAAATTAAAGTTCATATTAATGAAGAATATTATTATTACCATGGTCATTCCTATACAAAAAATTGATAAAATATGCGAGTAATTTATAGCTTCCATAATATGCAATATCGACGATATGATGAACGAAGTTCCGAAAACTCTGAACATAAATGAATAAAATTACACTGCATTATAATAATTTTCAGGTTTGGTAGGGCTAGGAAATCTACATAAATATGTTAATGTTTGCATAACTGACATTGAAATATAGTTGGGCATGTTCAAAAATGTCGTCCTACATTTAAGTGTATTCTGTAAGTAGGCATCTGTATTTGAGATGTATTATATATTATTTATTTTCCATATTTTCGAATATTTAAAACAATTGTACACGGCCTCCGGTATATTTGTCGCTTTTACTATGATGTGACAATAATTAACATTGTTATAAAATTATACTCAAAGTAGTTGTTTGTATTGATGTTATAATTCCTAGCCCCATATAGTCTAATATGATATTATTGATATCGCTTGATTACTTGTCAGCCGAATAAACGGTGGCTAAGACACCTCCCGATATAAAACCGAAAATCCATCCAACATAACATATGAAATCAACCTGTATAACATGTATGTTAAAGTAGTTTATTACGAATGCTTTTATACGCTAAACAGTAATTCAGCGGAAAATTTATATTATTGGATTTAATCAGCACTTACGTCATAATCTTTTTCTAAACCACTAGTCATTAATGATCGATATTGAAACCATTGAATAATTAAACCTTTATAAAAAAAAACATTTTTACATAATTTATATGACTAATGTTGAATTCAAAATAGACTTATACAGCAATATAATATACATATTTACAATTATTGATTTTAATTATAATAATAGGTTTAATCACAATGAGTTGTTAAGTTGTTTAGGTACCTAAATATATAAAACATAGAGTTCAGATTTTGTACGAATTGTGTTTCCAGACACTCTGCACAAGATACAGACATAATACAGTGTATATTTTATGTGACCACATTCTAACTGGTAACTCCCATTTTATGTACCTAATATTACATTTTATAGGTAAGCCTTTTTGATATAATATCAATAGTAGACACTTACGTTCTTTATAAGATTCATATAAACGATAAACTAATCCATAATGAATGATTTTAAAAGTATTGAAGCATTATATAATTTTTATGACTAATTTTGAATTCACAATATACTAATTGTACAGCAAGACACATAAGACACATTAATGTAATACAATTATTGATTTTAACTATAGTCTATAATAATGATTTTTATCACTTTTATATGTAACAAGTGGTATCTTGTTTAGGTACCTGGATATATATAACATTTATAGATTTTAGGTTTTGTAGAATTTTGTTTTTTTTTGTTCAAAGATAAAGACTTACCCAAAACCTTTCCACCTAAACTCAAAACCAAACAGTTACAAAAAAAGAACGAGAAAATGAACTAATTCTTTTTTTAAGGAAATATAACGAAATTGTTCTTTCCTTTCTAGTTCTAATAATTTACACAGATAATTGTGTAAATAATTGAAATTGAGATTTTTTTTTAATGTGTGTAATGTATAATGTTTATTGCTAAATAGTGATTGTTATCGAGTATTGACGCTAAGACAATCGACGTACGACATACAATTTAATTGTGAAGAAAATCTCAAAATAGAATTATATATAATATGTACCTATACTTGTAGTTATACATTAAAATTAAAAATTAAATAAGTATGCATATGAAAAAAAACATAAGTAATTAAATAAAAATTTTTATTTTATTTGGAACTAAAAAAGGAACTCGTTCATTTTCCAAAGGAACGACAAAGAAACGAATTCGTTTTTTTTTTAAGGAACGAAGAACGGAATGAATTCCTTTTTATAAGGAACTTGCCAAAAACTGAAACCAACATATAACACTATGTAAGCCTTTAGACTGTAGTCAGTGGGATAGTTATCAAATTATTTTAAGATTTACCTATAAACGAGATCAAAACAATTGCAAATCCTCTATTCCAATATCTAGTTTTTAAACGGATAAACCTGTCGATGAACCTTGATGACGTTTGATCCGGTGGTTGGATTTGAGGTGGACAATTTAATCTACTGTTCGCGATGTCCTCGAACTCCATCCTCCACGAATTACAACAAACTAGTTGGCTAACGTTGTATTAGAAACCACCTGCGGTGACTAAAAAAAGTAAAACTGAGTTATGAAAATTATATTGGCTGTGTTATATTCTTATTTAAATTACACAATACTATAAGCTACAATAAAAATGATAACTCTGATCTTAATACACTGTATATGTATGAAATAGAAATATAAAATAAAAAGTGGGTAACGCTCTGCTGTACAGTAAGTGTCTTTAGGAGTTGTTGTAGTTTTGACATTAGGTAAAAATATATTATTCACAGAAAATGACAAAACTAATAATAATAATATTTTGAGTATATGAAAAAGGACAACCAGGAATATGTCGTTACAAAGTATGTGGAACACAAAATATATATATGACGTCCCGGCCTTCGACACACACCCACACCCACACACACACACACACACACACACACACACACTGAAGGGCAGTGGTACCACAACATGCTCATTTTTTTTAAATAATATAATACGTACATACTAACATTTTTTGATAAATATTAAATCATACATTATACATTATTAGACATAAGACATAGGTAATAGCGACAAGGTAATAATTATTATTAACATTTAGTTTAAAAATCTTTTTGGTTTAACAATATTTCTACCAAACCTATTTCTTGTCTCTGCCTGTAAATTGGTTTCAATAGACTTTTTATTTTTAATTTTCTCTTGAGGTTTTAATGCAGATTTAATAATAAACTTTCTATTTCTTCTATAGATTTTACCATTATCTGCTTCAACTCTATAAGATATAGGTTAAGCACAGACTTCAATTATTTTACCATTACTCCAAGTACTGTTAGGTTTAATTTTTAATAATATTTTATCATTCAGCTTTAATTGAGATAGTTGCTTGCTTGGTATTTTTATTATAATGGGACATTACTTTATCAGTTTTAGTGTAAATTTGTTTATTGTGATTTTTTACTTCAACTAATTTTGTTTAAGACTAGACAATTTGACAGGAATCTTAGTTCTAAGATTTCTTGACATAAGTAGCTGTGTAGGAGAGCATAAACTATTATTAGCAGTGTTAAGATACTGCATTAATGCAATGTATAGGTCTGTATTTGTATCAGAGATTTTTTAAGTAACTTTTTCACTATTTGTATGCATCTTTCTGCTAATCCATTAGACTGTGGATAGTTTGGGCTAGAAGTGACAATATTTATACCCCAATCCGTACAAAACAATTTAAATCCTAGAGCATTGAATGGTGGTCCATTATCTGATATTATCTCCATTGGTATACCAAATCGAGCAAAACTAGATTTTAATTGAGTAATAACTAATTTCGCATGTGAACCCTTGGACAAATGAGCTATTTCAATAAATTTTGAATAGTAATCGACTACCAATAAATAAGTTTTATCATTATGGTGAAATAAATCTATACCTAGTTTTTGCCAAGGTAGATCTGGTACAGCATGATTAATCATTGGTTCTTTAGCATTGTTGTTCCAATACTTAAGGCACACCTCACAACTTTCTACAATATTTTTAATGTCATTGCTTATACCTGGCCAGAATAATACATCTTTTATTTAATTTCTACTACGTCAATGCCCATATGACCTTCATGAATAAGTTTTAACATGTCAGACCTAACTTTAGTAGGGCCCACTAGACAATTAGCCTTAAAAACTAAGTCATCAATAACATGCATTTTATCTCTGAAAGTTTAAAAAGATTTGAGAGAATTTTCAAGAAGAGACTTATTTAGAGGCCATTCTGACATGCAAATATTTTTAATTTTCTGAAATATTGAATCATTTAAAGTCTCATTTTTTATTTTGTCAAGATATTGTTTTCCAATCGTTGAGTTTTCGGAAAATACCTGAACTTGCAAGATTAATTCTTCATCCATATTGTCCTCATCTGAGTCAGGAAGTAACAATGTATCAGCTAAAACCATGAATTTACCAGGGACATATTCAACATTGAGATGATAAGACTGAATATTTAACATCATACGCTGTGATCTAGTAGGGACTGAATGTAAAGGCTTTTGGAACAGTGAAAATAAAGGCTTATGGTCTGTCTGAACCTTGATAATTTTACCATATAAGTATTGGTGAAACCTTTTACATCCAAAAACAATTGCATACAATTATTTTTCTATTTGTGCATAGTTTTGTTGTGCAGAAGTGAGGGTTTGTGAAGCGTAAGCACAAGGCTTGTCGTTCTGTAAAATGACTGCTCCGTCTGAAAATTGAAATGCATCAATTGAAAATGTTAGTGGTAACGACGGTTCATAATAAGATAAGACGGGTGCTGTTGTAATACTTTTTTTAACCTTGTTAAACATAGACTCATAGTTTTCATCCCATACTCATGATGTATTTTTTTTAAGCAGTGAGCGTAAAAGTGTTGTCTCAGTAGCTAATTTAGGGATATATGAACTTAAATAATTTATCATGCCCAGAAATCTTTGTAAATCTTTAACTGACTTGGGAGAAGGTATATTGACAATGGCTGTAATTTAATCAGGATCAGGTTTAATCCCTTCACTATTAAAAACATGACCCAAGAATTTTACTTCAGTAACGCCTATTATACATTTACTTTTATTGAATTTTAAATTAACTTCCCTTGCTCTGTCCAACACTTTCTTAAGTCGTTGATTGTGTTCTTCTAGAGTTGTGCCTGTTATAAATAAGTCATCAATATATGTATACAATAACTCCAACAATATCAGAGAACAGTTCAGTAACACGTTTTCGCGCTACTTCATACGTTTGAAAAAGAGATACTGGAAACAGAGATATATGAGTTGGAAAAACTGGGCGAATTGGTTCATTTAAAGATACACTGTCATTGCTGGAACTTGGCCTGGCGCACTGCCGTGTGCTCAGATTAATAATATAAAATCATTGTATACAAATAACGCTTCTGACCCAAAAATTCTGCATCACGCCGCCACTGGTATAAATAGGTATTAACAATTCGATTGAAGTGGACGGGTTCGCCAAGCAAGACTATCGAATGCTAGTGTGTGGTGGATGTGCTGCATATGGACCCCCCTACTCCACCCCTACATATAGTTATATATGCAATATAATATAATCTACTATATCAGTGGTTTTCAAACTTTTATTGAACGTGGCACACCGTGCTCCTCAAAAAATGTTCACGGCACACTGACCTTTTTTTTGCACTGAATAATTAGATGATCAAAATTGCATTGAATTATAATTATATACGTACATTAAATTAGAAATGTGTGGTTGATGGACTAAAAAATTGTTTTTAATTATATTTTTATAATTTTATTCTTGTACGAATCGTTGAACTTTCCGAAAGACCGCGGCACACTCAGTGAATGCTCGCGACTCACCAGTGTGCCGCGGCACCCAGTTTGAAAACCGCTGTACTATATATTCGCACACATATAACTATATAAGATATTCAGGATGATGTCAGCGTTACGACGAGACCCTGGCAGAGGAATAGATATAGTAATAGTCACAGCATAGACCAGATGTTACAGAGATTATTTCAATTAACAACATTTTCCGGGACATAGAAAATATTTGAGCGATCGTATATTTTCTAACATACCAGCGATATTTGTTGATTTAAGTAGTCAAGATCAGTTACGAGAGGCTACGGTCAACCGACTTGTAACAGTATAATAAATAACAATATACAATAATAATTTTCAATAATTTTTAATAATTATTACAACTACCCATCATCCATTCCTGTCACCGTCTCCTGTAAGTGGGTGTACGCAATAGTGATGGGCGGTAACGGATTTTCTACTATCGATTATTATTTGATTATTCATATAACCTATCGAATAATCATTCGAATAATATTTTACATGACTGAATAATCAAAACTATCCAATAATTATTTGAATAATCAAGTATTGATTAATCAGTATTGAATAATTATTCGAATAATCCATACTATTGAATAAATATTTAAATATTAGTTATTACAGTCGTATTGTTATTTTAAGTATTGTTTAGTAGTCAGTAGAAAAGCACAAAAGTACAATTTGTATTTTCTTAAGAATCTCAAATTTAAGAGGTACCTAATTATTAAGTAATCATATTTATTTACATATTTTTAACTGTTATTCCTCAAATTGTACACCTTTTCAGTTTTCATGAGTATTTTATAATTTCTTTGTGCATACTCTGATTTTTTTATAGTCTATAACTTCCATGTCCTAGTTACAACTTAAAATTTGTTTTTAAATTTCAAATTATATCATATTATAAAATATAAATTATGACACAAACATTAATCAATTGACAATTATATTTTTTGAATAATATAAATTTAATACCTATTCATTAATTTCAAGTTGTATATACCTTCTAAATACTTTGCCGAATCCTTTATATTATTCATTATTATAATAAAAATAATGTAATGCCTTGAAAAAAATGTAATATATTATTATTGCTAAATGTCTAAATATTATTGTTATAGATTTTCCTAATATTCAACTTTAATATTAATAACTTAATTTAAATTCTCGTAATTTGATTTTATATAAAATACAATGAAAACTTATGCTTGTACTTACTGGCTACTATATAGTAGCCCAAGAGTGATAAAAACAATAAAAACAAGTTACTTAAATAAATATTTATTCGAATAATAAATTAATAAATAATTATTATCCAATCGAATAATAAATAGTTATTCATTCAAACAATAAATAATTATTCATTCGAATAATAAATAATTATTAACTCGAATCATAAATCGAATAATCGTAATCGATTATTTAGATAACTAATTTGGCAAGATTATCGAATAATTTGATAGTTATTATTCAATAACGCCATCACTAGTACGCAACCGGTGTGTAAATGTGCGTGTGTGTGTGTACTTAAAAATAATGACAGATAGGTAATATAAATGGTATGAAGATGTTTACTAATATAAATTTTAAATAATTTACAGCAATTACAGAATAAAATATGATAAATGGGCCTTTTGGCCCAACAGAATAAATGTAATCAATTAATATGGCAAGCTAATAATTGTGCTGCTAAAAGTATAATTCGTGTGACCCTTTTGGTCCGACTACAAAATATAATAATATAAGTTATAACTAATAATTTAAAATAACTCACAGATTGCGAAGCGCAGACAGGTGGTCCTGTAGCTAAAGAAATACAATTGACATACACAAGAACAAATAATGTAATGAACAAAATCACACTCTGGTATAGAAGTTGACGGTAAGAAAAAATAACATAATGAAAATGGCGATTAGCGCCTTGCAACAAAATAATAAATAACACGCCAAATAATATAATAGTAACAGGCGGTGATTCGCACACGGAAAATTACAATATTATATAAAAAACAATATTAAATTACTGGCGATTTGCGCCAGGACAATTACAATTGAATAATAAAAACACAGGCGATTCGTGCACGGCAAAATAAAATTGGTACTTGGCTGACACCTTAGAGCGAACTGTTGGAATGCGGCGACCGTGCTAATCTTTCTCGCACCGCACGGTTGAGCCGTCGTCGGCCGGTATCACATATTACTATATCAGGTACCTAATCTACATTTATATTATACTACTGTACACATAATTTTGGGTGTAACTCGCTGTAGTAAGTGTAACTCAGTCACACTGGTGGGCAATCCGACTACGTCAGATCGCGGACCAAGGGCAACTAATCCACCTTGGTAAACAATGTTCGAAAATTCGGTTTGATGCTAGGTTGTACCCGATATACCCGTGGCCTGGTCTACCCGTGCTTTAATGGCAACCAACGATAAATAAATACTAATTTCTACCCTAATTCATAATATACATGCCGATAAAACACACACAGAAGAAAAAACCGGCCAAGTGCCAGTCGGACTCGCGCACGAAGGGTTCCGTGCCATCATCTATAAACATTGTGAAAGAATTTTTGAAATCGGTCCAGTACTTTTTGAGTTTATTCGTTACAAACATCAAATCTTTCTTCTTTATGATATTAGTATAGATAATAATTCACAATGAATAAACAAAAATAAAACAATATACATGTTATAGACAGATATGTGCAGTGTGCGTGTGAGTCAGTCGGTGGTATGGTGACGAGTGCTACGACATAAAACAATTTATATAGTTCATACATTCGGGCGCAAACAATAAGAATACCTACTGACGTAATTTGATTTGATTTATATAGCTATACATAATATATTAATATAATTGAATCACGAAAAAAAGCCCAAGAAAATAAACACACCAAGGAAAAAAAGACCAGAAATGTAATCTAAATATAAATATGAACACAATATTATGTATACGTCATGTTATATTATTGTATCGTGTCATAAGTAATAAGTAGAGCGCAGATTTATATGCATTAATACGTATGACGAAATAACACGTCACGTTAAAACCCAACCAAATAAGCGCTAAAAAATCTTAAATATGCATAAATATATGCACTAAAATTTTGAAACATGCAAAAGATAAAAATTATGCATAAAAAATGAGCAAAAAATTGTATTTTTTGAACGATATTAAAGCAATGTATTTAAAATTATGGAACACTACTACCTATATAAATACTTTTCTTCATTTCTTTCTGAAATAATGTCAATTGTAAATTGTTATAATCGATATTTTCTTATCTTGGTATACGTTTTTTATTTCACCGAATATTGAGCTAAGATCATCTTTGGGAGAACTGATTATACCTACAATATATCTATTAATTTTTTTTTTGATATTAATCGAAATAATAAAAGTATAATATTAGACAATACAATAGTACCTAAATACTTCAAAAATGTCTAATAAAACATCGAAATATGCACTAAAAGATAGGTTAGGTTAATATGCAATTAAAATTGTAAAATACTACCCTAACTTGATTTTTCTAAGCGTTTCCTTTTTCCGGTTAGATGTTGATATACCTATAATAATATTAATCGATCGGTATAATAATATTTTATAATATTTTTTTTTATTTTTTTTATTTGTTAACTCGTGGCAACTTAGGCCATTGGGTGGTTTTTTAACTGTGGGGGAGGGAACAGTAGGTGTATACACGTGTATGTAGTTTTGCCAGATTTTCAAGTGGGTATATGTAGGACCCTGTAGGTATCGGATGGCGGCACTTGTTCTCCGGACACCGTGACTTGCCCGAAGAAAAATACCACCCGTGGACCGAAGTTTGAACCAGCGCCAGTGTACGTCAAAATCGATGCCTTAGTCCGCTCGGCCACTCCGTCTCCCTATACAATATTATATTTCTGACAATGCATTGATGCCGACATAGGCAGACAATCAGCCGAACCGAAATCTTAAATCTTAAATACCTAATATAAACAATTGTTCACACTCGTGCCTAATGATACGAAAATATAAAGTATTTATTATTTATATTTATATTTTATACCAATTTTATTATGAATATATAATAATAACAAATTATTTAAGCAGCGGCCCACCGGGAATTTTCCGATGTCCCACCGGACCAGTCCACCCCTGACCTTGCCAGAGCCACAGCATATAATATATAATACAGAAAACCAGACGCGAGGTACGGGAAGCACTGTGTGTCCATTTACTTTCGTTTACCTATTCCTCGATATATACTAAACGATATTCAAAAACAAATGTACTGACACACACTGGTTTTTATTATGAATATCGAAATGATTTCAGGCTGTACTATAATTAAAACAAATGCTGGACGATATCGTTTATTAAGTAAAATCTGTTAATAAGTAAAATAAATAAAAAGAATCAAACAATGTGGACAAACCTGGTTACTGCACCGGTGTCTTCAATTATAAAACTATTTTATTTTATGTTAACAATGGCAACCCCATAAAAAAAATATTTGTTTTTCATAAGCCATCAAATCCTTTTGTAAATAGATTGTACGTCGTAACTATGTAAGTTCAGCATGTAATCTATTTTTATTAATGTATGGCTAAATTAAATTACCTATAGTTGATAGTTATGGAATCCGAAATTTAGTTTCCACGACCAGACTTAAATTATAGCCTGGTCATAGTTGTCTAATAAATGAACATTATACTAATGCCTAAACTGATCACATCCATTACAGTGACCCACTCGATACTTACTGAACAGCAGGGTGGTACCCACTTGCCAACTGTTTTTAAATTATTTGTTTACATTATTAAAAATTCTAAGAAATAAAACATTTCTAAAAAATAAATTATTTATAATTTATTATACAATCAATGTATAATAATAAATATTATAATTATACGTATTTGTTTCACTATTATTTTAGAACATATTTGTTTTTTTAATACTTATTACTTACAATTAATTTTAAAAAAATTAAATAAAAACATTGAGAAGTTCATGATAAAAAACACTATTTAGAGTGATACCTACTTATGCTTAAAATCCATAACTCAATAAAATGAATAGGTTTTTTTTTTAATAACTATAAGTAAATAAGTAGGTAATCCAAAAATATAACTATTAAAAAATAAATCCTAGGTTAAGTAACATTTTTTTCTTTTTACCGTAAGTTGTGTTGCCGCCGAGTACTTTTACCGGGTACTATGCACATGATTCGTCTGGAGTTTCTGCATGTTTTAGGTCTTCGCTTGTAACCCTAACTGGTGGTCATTTACAATATTTTATAGTAAAAATAAAAAGGTATTAGGTAGGTGGTTTCAACCATAAAGTCATATTTTTATATTGAAAAATTTAAAATTCATTACACAGGTCAGCATCTCTCGACCTGTGTTCGATATTTTCCTAGTCCCTACAAAGTATTAATAACAATACAAGCTGAATGAACGCCACTGAGCAAGATTGACGAGAAATCTAAATGACAAACCATATTCTAAAACAGAACAAACTAAAGACAAATATATATATATATTATTACTAGCTGATCCCTAGCACTTCGTTGCCCGTATCAACTCTATATTAAGACTCAAACTTTGCTCAATTCATTATTTAATATTCTGTGTATGGTGTTCAAAATGTATCTTAACTTTTCCGTTGCCCGGAATAAAAATTCTGATTCACAGCAGTAGGTTAGCAGTACATTATCAGGTAGGCAATCTACCTGCGGTAGATAGAGGACCCCATGCTGTTAGTACGTAAGTGTATGATTATAGTGTATAACTCTAAAGTTATACCAAGTTTGTCGTTTTTACTTAATTCCACCTACAGTGGATTAATATAATCAATTCATACAAAATCCTATTCTAACCTAACCGTACTAAAATCCGATGAATAAAAAAAAACAAATTTAACCCTTTGTAAATTAAACTATTTTCTTCCCCTAGGTCCAATCTACCACAAACATTAATTTAACAAACAAATAAAATTTGGGTAAAAAGATTGAAAATTTAATAGAAGGCTCCTAGGTTATTGTTTCGAAGGCAGATGAAAAAAATTAAAAATCCTTATTCACAGTTTTTATTTATAAACATTTAAAGTTCAAATCTTAATAAAATACGGAAAAATCATGAAAATTAGCAAAATATTTTGAGTTGAGAATTCATAAAAATTCTTCTTTTTAAATTATTCATAGGCCACCAGATTATCAATAATCAAGTCTACACTAAAATTCAACTAGAGTCACATAACTAAAAAAAAAAAATTGAAAGTGGGTGTTGGCGCCCGCAGGCGAATGCATTTTAGAAAACCAAAACAAATTATAGGAAAATTAAAATAGTAAAACACGCATATTAAAAGAGTTCAAACAAAATATCCAAAATCTTAAACAGTTTTAAATGTTGTAAATTAAGATTAATAAAAAAAAATCAAAAAAGTCCAATATAGAAAAATAAATTGAATGGTGAACGTGAGACAGACTCTTTTCAAATTATGTAGTATGTACACAGGTACTCTATGTTCTCCTAGGTATAACCGGTTAATGTTGAAATATATTTATACAAATCAATCTATAAGAATTGACTCTTAGACTCTTACACAGAAAAAACGATTTAGAATAATTATAGGTAGTTCATTTAAGCAGTGGCGTGCGGTCAGAACAAGCTAGGTAAGCGGCGCATGCCCAGCCAAAAAGGAAAAAATAAAAGATTAATATTTCTAATGTTAAATGACAATTTGTTTTACATTGAAAATTACAACATATTTATTAATTTATTTTTGTGTTCAATTAAAAGAAATGTATACACATTGAAAGAAATTAAATTTTTTTTTCGTATAGGCAAGTTCTCTACAGAGCGCTAGTATTTTAGATTGCCTTTCCCATTCTATTTAAAGGAATGACTAGTTATGGTAGGAGGGGATATACGCGTTTTTTACGTGATGGTTGAAAGCGCTATGCCGAGCGCTTATCGATATTTTTAAAAACGGAATTCCAATATTCTACGATGCATATCGGATTATTTTTGTTATCAATATACTTATTAAATCGTATCAAAGACTACACAAGGGCAAGAAAGACTTAGTTCATTATCATTAATTCAATCGAAAAGAACTCCTGCACAAAGAAAAAAATCAGCCAAAATTTTATGATAAAGTTATTAACGAATTTTAAACAAGAAAGACGAATGGATTTTATCTATAAATAAATTTTAGATTGTAATTTTATTTTTTTATCAATAAATGCCTTTTTATGTTTTAACTTGAAAATTTATTTTAGCGATTACCCAACATAAAATATCACCGCACGCACTGCATTTAGAGGAATTATTCATAGGGCACCAGATTATCAATAATCAAGTCTACACTAAAAATTCAAACTAGTCACAATACTAAAAAAACAAATTGAAGAGGGTGTTGGCGCACGCAGGCAAATGCATTTTAGAAAACCAAAAAAAAAAAAATTTGGAAAAATTTATGTTAGGAATACACATTACAAACAAAATACCCAAACTCTTACACAGAAAAAACGATTTAGAATAACTATAGGTAGTTCATTTAAGAGGAATTATTCATTGGGGCACCAGATATCAATAATCAAGTCTACACTAAAATTCACACTAGAGTCACAATACTTTAAAAAAAAATTGAAGGAGGTGTTGGCGCCCGCAGCAAATGCATTTTAGAAAACAAAAAAAAAATTTTAATAAATTATATTGTGTGAATACACATACAAGTACACAACTAGAATCTTAACAGAAAAAATTTTCAAAATTATAAGCTCAATAAAGAATAATAAAACAGAGCGGCCAGGTTATCAATATTTAAAAAATCTATTAGTATTCCTCTGAAGACTTACAAATTTGAAAATATGCATATTTAAAATCATTTAATTAAATTATGAAAAAAAATTGAAAAGGGGAACGTGGGTACTCGTGGCAAACGCGTTTTAAGAAGCAAATCAAAATTTTAAAAAAAATCGTATGTCACCAGGTTGTAAATGTTTTAAAAAAAGAAATATATAAAAAAATCCAAAAAAGTTCAATATATAAAAAATTAAATTGAACGGGCAACGTGAGAGAACCTATCCAGCCTTCTCATTTATATAGTATGAACACAAGTACTCAGTGTACTCCCAGGTATAGCCGGTTAATGTTGAAAAATATTTATACAAAAAAATCTACTAGAGTTCAATGAATTGAAAAAAAAATGTTTGAGAAACCTGGGTGAAATAACACTAAAAAGAAGAATACGCTTGAAGCTAAATACTACAATACGTCATATCAACTACAATCCAAAAACTAGGTATTGTTCACATTATAATAATACGAACAGTTATTATGATCACAGGTGCATCGCCGTAATATATGTATTACCAAATGTATAAAAATAAATGCAATTTATAAAGGATGCAAAAAAATTAAATGAGAAAAAGGTCCTGTACGGACACTACTATGTGATTGTAATTTATGAAGGATTTAAAATAATGTTTAATTTAATTTAAAATAATATTGTGTTTGGCTTGAGGAAACCTTGAGAATTCTTTGACAATAGGATACCAAAACACAAAACCATATTTTAAATTAAAACTATTGATTTAATACATTTTCTATTTACAAAAACTCATGAGTATTGAAAACATTTAAAATCCTAATAAAATAATATTTTTATATTTTATAATTTGTCGTGGTAAAAACATCATTATATTAATGTGGCTGTATTTAAGTTTTTAATAAATATACTGGTACAACTCTAGCTGACAGTCTTTAAGACCGTGTTAAATCTATGATAATAGTTAACGTCTAATTCCTGTCCTATCCTTACCTAACCGAACCAATTAATAATATTTAAATATTTTCTTTCATTGTTATGTTTACAATATCGAAAACCTTGATAGTTAGTAGAAAAAGATCTTGCAAAGCTCACGGACCTGTCTCACTAGTCTTCCATCGGCACCATAGCTTCAACCACCATAGGTTTACCTAACTAACTCCTTATGACTTATTAGGACACTTTGAATAAAAAGATCCTGAGTTGCAGGTTGCCAAATAAGTGTTTGATTATCAAGTTGAACCGTTGACTGTTGACACCTTAATTCATAAATCCATGGATGGAGCCCATATATATAAAAGATATGGATAGGCCACGCCTATGTTAAATACATTTGAGGCCGCGGTCCCAGAGGGGAAGGCAATTGAGGCTTCTTTATATTGATAGTAGGTATACTTTATTTGGCCTCAATTGTTCCCCTCCAAGACCGCTGATATATGTCCTATCCATATCTTTATTATCT
This sequence comes from Sitobion miscanthi, assembly GCA_008086715.1. Taxonomy (NCBI): domain Eukaryota; kingdom Metazoa; phylum Arthropoda; class Insecta; order Hemiptera; family Aphididae; genus Sitobion; species Sitobion miscanthi. Next base: position 948,671 of record CM017798.1, read on the forward strand.
ATGATGGAGCCATACCCAGCATAAAATCGATCAACGAGTCTCTATTAATGACTTATCAGCATCTATCCTCTCACCACACACACTTGGAGACAACACATGCACATGAATGGTTTTTTTAAAACAACATTTTTAGCTTCATATTTTTTTTACAAAATACCAGGATAATGTCGAGCATGGGAGCAACTTTATAACGTATTCAATTAATTTTATTTTGGACTAATTGAAACATGCTATGGAGGATGGTCCTTTTGGTCGTCCAGTGTCCACAAATATTTCAATTCATAATATAAATCCCAGCCCTGTCCCCCATACTCTGATATTAAAAGCCCAGCCCACCTTCCTCTATGAAAAAGTAATTCAAGACAATTTGTAATATCAACGCACAGTCTCTCTATTCTATTAATATTTGTGATTTCATTAATTTTCATTATTTTGTCTAATTAGATTGGGAAAACATAAGACAATATCATTTACACAATACTGTGACTAACACAATCATTCCTTGATAAAAGCACATGATATAAATACCTTCTATATTTGAATTAATCGTTTTTTTTTTTTTCAGGTACTTTATTGGTCGACGGCACTTTAACTATGGTCCCTCAACCTACTGTGGCGTATAGTACATTTCGTAATATTTTTTTTACTGTTAGTGAAATATAAAGTTTGTATTTCTAATATAATATATGTTATGATATTTATGGACGTCACTTGCACCATGGCCCCTCGATATAGTAATGTGGCGACCCGGCACGTCTCTTTTAGATAAATGATTAAATACTTAATCAAGTCTTCCAATCTATTAAACATTTATATTTTGTAGATAATTTGAAATTGAAGAGAGACTGTGTGAATTAACAAAATATGTGGTGTAAAATGTACATTTGAACACGTGTTATAATGTATTCTATTGAACCATAGTTAATTTTTTATAATGTACTATAATAAACATTTGAACATTTGAACATTTATTACATATACGTATAATATTATGCATAGATTTCAAGTATGATTTTTTTTTAGTTTTTTTTTTTCATTGTTACCTACCTATTACATACAGATACTTTATTTTTATATTTTTAAGCAATATGTTTTGGATTATTTAGACCTATATAAACTGAATTCCAGACCCGTAGTTTAGTATTTAAAGTTTATGTGATCAGAGTCGTGGGACAAAATTTTTTCAGACTCTACTAGAATGTTGTAGTCAGTGGTGCCGAGTACGTACTTTAGGTGGTTCAAATGAACCACCTAAATTGGGTGGGTGGGTGCTTGTTGGCACTGGGGTATATAATAATATAATATCAAGTTATAATTTAACAGGCGTAATTGTATTTTGTATAAATGTGTGAACATATTTTCAAAAAAAAAGAAAAATTGATGAAACTTTTGAGTATTGTTTTTATTAATATTGTTTAATTTTGTCTATAAATTAATATTTTTTATAGTCTGATGGTTAATAAATATTATAGAATCTATGAAGGTACTTATTTTTCTTTGTAAATATTTGATTTATTGAATACCTAATTCATAGATATAATTATATAAATTAGTAATTTAAGTAGGTAATAACATTAAATATTAATAATAGTTGTATCTATATAATAATTATCATAGCCCATATTATGTAAGTAATTAGGTTATATATTATAATATATTTTATGCACACTATTTTATTATATAAACAATTATTTTTTAACTAGTTAAAAATTAACAAAAAATTAAAAACTATTTTACATTTTACTCGATTTTTATTTTTTATACTTAATTAGGTAACATTATTATTGTGAGTTCTTTATTAATATTATACTATAATTATTTGGTTAATTTGACTTCAGATTTATTCGATGAATTTTGAATTTTAACTTTAGTATATTAATATTTTATACATAAATAATATGTACATAAACTTTAATATATATTTACTTTTATCAAATAATGATATTCAATCTTAATTTTATCAAAAGAATTTTAAATCTATTATTTTTTATTTTCTGTTCTTAGTAGATAGGTAATAATGTTAAAAAAAAAAAACATTGTAACTAAATTATTCAGTGTATTATATAATTTTTTTGTTTTTCTTAATTTCAATTTTGGCTAAAATTTAGAAGTTAACGTCGGCGACAGTTGTGGGATTGACCAAAGTAGTGGTATTGATTTGGCAGATAATATAATGTAAAGGAAAACATTGAACGGCAATTAAAAACCATTTTAATTCAATATCTCAGTGCTTATTAAAAGACCAACTTCTTTTGTACTCTGTAGATGTTCTAATAATGGGGGGGGTCATCGGGTCAGCCCCCCGACTTTGTCCGATCGACTCGGGACCAATGTCAATATTTTGTAACTCATTTGTAACCAATTGTAACTAACTTTTCATAATTTGTAACCAACTTCTTTTGTACTCTGTCGATGTTCTAAAACCATGCCATGTGTAAAAAAAATGTCAGATTGGCCTCTTAAATGGATGACTGATAGTAAAGCAACTTTTGGTGAAAGGTTAGTGGCATTTGCTGTCGTTAAAGATATGTTTTTATCTGGAATTGTTCCTTCAATAATATGGTTGAGGAAAAGAGAATTAATGCCAGGTTTAACTTTTAGCCACAAGCTGATTTCTAGAGATTAGGTATGTTAACATTTTCAAGGTTAATATTATAATGCATATACATATTTTATTATTTTAATGTTTATTTAGGGTTTACACACCGATTTTAACTGTCTCTTATTTAGATCAAAAGCCCCCTCAAGCTGTTATAACACAGATCATTTGTGAAGCCGTGACTATTGAACAAGATTTTTTTAAAAATGCTTTACCAGTTAGGTTGATTGGCACGAACTGTGAAAAGATGGCCATGTTTAATAAATTTGTTGCTGAAAGACTTTTATTAGAAATGGGATGTCCTATAATATGTACATATACTGATCATAGTAGGATTAATTTAAAATTTAATTAACAGATCGTCAAATCCGTTCCCATTCATGGAACTTACTTATCAACAAGAAAAAACAACTTCTTTAAATGTAGACTAAGCAAACGCCAAATACCTGCAGTTGCACTCTGAATCATGTTTGTGAATAAATTATTTGTGAATGACTTATTTATCATTATAAAAAAATTATTTTTATAGTAAAAATGTAATGTATTTAAAATCTAATAAATTATACAATCATACTTTTCATTTTTATCGTATTTATAGTTAGTTTAATTGTTTTGTAAAATTTAAAAAATATGACTAATGTGTTGTAATTTATTGTTATACTTACAGAAGTTATTTGTTCAAACTAAATAGAAAAGTTAAATACTAAACTAAAAAGAAGGATTATTCATAGGGCACCAGGTTATCAATGTTCAAGTCTACACAAAAATTCAACAAGAGTCACATTACAAAAAAAAAAATTGAAAGGGAGTGTTGGCGCCCGCAGGCAAATGCATTTTAGAAAACAAAAAAAATATTTAGAAAAAATTAAATAGTTGGAACACACATTAAAGAGTTCAAACTAAGATGTCCATAATCTTAAACGGAAAAAACTTTTCATAATATTTAGTTTATTAAAGAAGGATTATTCGTATGAGTCAAGGTTATCAATATTTAATAATTCGGCTAGAGACAAAATCATAAAAAAAAATTAGAAGGGAGGTGTTGGCGCCCGCAGGCAAATGCATTTTAGAAAACAAAAAAAAAATTTAGAAAAAATTAAATAGTAGGTACACACTACTAAAAAAAAAATTGAAAGGGGGTGTTGGCGCCCGCAGGCAAATGCATTTAAGAACACAAAAAAAAAATTTAGAAAAATTAAATAGTAGGAACACACGTTAAGAGTTCAAACTAAGATGTCCATAATCTTAAATGTAAAAACCATTTAAAATAATTATAGGTATTTCATTTAAGAAGGATTATTCAGAGTATTAGATTATCAATGTTCAAGTCTACACAGAAATTCAACTAGAGTCACATTATAACTAAAAAAAAAATTGAAAGGGGGTGTGGGCGCCCACAGGCAAATGCATTTAAGAAAACAAAAAAAAATTTAGAAAAAATTAAATAATAGGTACACACTACTAAAAAAAAAATTGAAAGGGGGTGTTGGCGCCCGCAGGCAAATGCATTTAAGAAAACAAAAAAAAATTTAGAAAAATTAAATAGTAGGAACACACATTAAAGAGTTCAAACTAAGATGTCCATTCTTAAACGAAAAAACTTTTCATAATATTTAGTTTATTAAAGAAGGATTATTCGTATGAGTCAAGGTTATCAATATTAATAATTCGGCTAGAGACAAAATCATAAAAAAAAATTAGAAGGGAGGGTTGGCGCCCGCAGGCAAATGCATTTTAGAAAACAAAAAAAAAATTTAGAAAAAATTAAATAATAGGTACACACTACTAAAAAAAAAAAATTGAAAGGGGGTGTTGGCGCCCGCAGGCAAATGCATTTTAGAAAACCAAAAAAATATTTAGAACAATTTTACTTTAGGAACACACATTACAAAGTACTAACAAAATTGCCCAGAATTTTAAACAGAAAAACTATTCAAAATGATAATCTCACTAAAGAACGATAATACAGAGGGTATCAGGTTATCAATGTATAAATAATATCTACAAAAAATACAACAGTTAAAAAAATTAGGAATAAAATTGAAATGTTTGAAAAATGCAGCTAGAGTTAAAATCTTTAAAAAAAATTGATGGTAGGTGTAAGCGCCCGCAGACAAATGCATTTTAGAAAACAAAAAAAATTATAGAAAAATTTAAATAGTAAAACCACACATTAAATAGTTCAAACTAAAATATCCAAAATCTTAAACAGTTTTTAAATGTTTTAAATTAAGATATATATAAAAAATTAAAAAAGTCAATATATAAAAATTATATTGAATGGCGAACGTGAGACAGCCTCTTTTCAATTATATAGGATGTACACACAGGTACTCAGTGTACTCCTAGGTATAACCGGTTAATGTTGAAATATATTTATACAAATCAACTATTAGAATTCAAAGAATGAAAAAAAAATTGTTTGAGAAACCTGGGTGAAATAACACTAACAAAAGAATACGCTGGAAGCTAAATACAACCGTACCTAATAGCTACATTCCAAAAATTAGGTATTGTTTACATTGTAATAATACGAACAGTTATTATGATCAGAGGTGTATCACTTTAATATATGTATTAGAAAATGTATAAAAATGAATGTAATTTATTAAGGATATAAAAAAATGTGGGAAGGAAATCTTGAGAATTCTTTGACAATAGGATACCAAAAAAAAAAAACCATATTTTAAATCAAAACTATTGATTTCATACATTTTCTATTTACAAAAACTCATGAGTATTGAAAACATTCTAAAATCCTAATAAAATAATATTTTTTTATATTTTATAATTTGTCGTGGTAAAAACATCATTATTTAATGTTGGCTGTATTTAAGTTTTTAATAACTATACTGGTACAACTCTAGCTGACAGTCTTTAAGACCGTGTTAAAAACTATGATAATTAGTTAACGTCTAATTCCTGTCCTATCCTTACCTACCTAACCGAACCAATTAATAATATTTAAATATTTTCTTTCATTGTTATGTTTACAATATCGAAAACCTTGATAGTTAGTAGAAAAAGATCTTTGCAAAGCTCACGACCTGTCTCACTAGTCGTCCATCGGCACCATAGCTTCAACCAACCATAGGTTTACCTAACTAACCTCCTTATGACTTATTAGGACACTTTGAATAAAAAGATCCTGAGTTGCAGGTTGCCAAACTTAAGTGTTTGATTATCAAGTTGAACCGTTGACTGTTGACACCTTAATTAATAAATCCATGGATGGAGCCCATATATAATAAAGATATGGATAGGCCACGCCTATGTTAAATACATTTGAGGCCGCGTTCCCGGAGGGGAAGGCAATTGAGGCTTCTTTATATTGATAGTAGGTATACTTTATTTGGCCTCAATTGTTCCCCTCCAAGACCGCTGATATATGTCCTATCCATATCTTTATTATCTATGATGGAGCCATACCCAGCATAAAATCGATCAACGAGTCTCTATTAATGACTTATCAGCATCTATCCTCTTCTCACCACACACACTTGGAGACAACACATGCACATGAAAGGTTTTTTTAAAACAACATTTTTAGCTTCATATTTTTTTTAAAAAATACCAGGATAATGTCGAGCATGGGAGCAACTTTATAACGTATTCAATTAATTTTATTTTGGACTAATTGAAACATGCTATGGAGGATGGTCCTTTTGGTCGTCCAGTGTCCACAAATATTTCAATTCATAATATGAAATCCCAGCCCCTGTCCCCCATACTCTGATATTAAAAGCCCCCCACTTCCTCTATGCAAAAAGTAAATTCAATCAAGACAATTTGTAAATCAACGCACAGTCTCTCTATTCTATTAA